>CM067063.1:22922400-23354900 GCA_033980235.1 Diadema setosum
GTAAGCTTTCAACTTCAGCAACATCTATGTTAAGTTCCTGAAATGATAATATACAAATGGGAAAAATAGAAATAATGGATTTACAATCATGTAATACTCATACATATTTGTAGTCAACTGTAGTGGTGAAATAAACGGTACATGTTATACTCCAAGACAGCTGCAGCACATTTGTACTTGTTCATTGTTTTATTTGACTTATGCACCTATCAACAGTAGTGTTCAATGTTCTGAAAAATAATCTAATATTCAAATTATGATAAAAGTGCTTTTACAATTCATGTAAAATATTATATGGATGAGGACTGCTAGGGAAAGGAACACATAGAAAATTTCATATAAAGAATATTAAATATTCATGGAATTGTAACCTCCCAATCCTCCACTCCATACCCACAGGTAGGAAAATTGTGTTCATTCCTAACAACAGAGGTTATCTTCCCTTTTCATCAGTTTTGAGGTACTCTGAAGATTGTAAAATCTAAGTCTTTCTTTGCCCAAAAGACATTTGTATTATTGTTTGCCATTTCTTTACAAGAATGGGAGATATAACATACAGTATTGTTCTGCCCAGGGGCACACACACACAAAATTGTCCACCATCATGCGATCATCCCATGTACTGTATAAGCTGTTATTTTTGCAAGGGTTTAATTTTCACGAATTTCACATATCACTTTTAGTCCGTGAATTTAACAACATGTGTAAACGTTGTCATGCCCTTGGCTAACAGTTCCCATTACAATAGCCTCGGTGTCAATTCGTGAAAACATCTCGCGAAAAAGTCTGTGATCTGTTCATTTGCAAAAATATCTTTACGCGAAAATAACAGCTGATACAGTAATTGCTGACTGGTATTTGACTTACCCATGTAACATTCTCATTTGACTGACTCACGTACCATTACAAAAGTGGGACATTTCATAAATATAGGAATGGTGGTGAAATAGGAAAGTGAGAAGAAACAGAGCATGGACCACGATGAACATTTCTGTACTTACTCTAGAAATGAAAGGGATGTGGATTCTCGTGTATGGCTTAATGAGCTTGATTAACACCTGTGTCCTAATGTTCCGCAGCAGATCTGACACAGAGTGGACAATGATACAAGAAAAATCCAACATCAGTAATCACATCATAGATTAAGGAGGAGAGGAAAAAAATACCAACAATACATGACGAGTCTTCCATAATCACTGCAAAAGATCTTTACCTCAGTTTAATCTATCAACCAGGATCCCTTTGTCTGTTGGGCATACCAAGGTCACAAGCTCATTCACTTGCATTTTTAAACATTTCTTCATGTTGATAGCATGGGAAATGTTTTGCTTCAGAAGACATTGACAGTAAAATGCCATGGCACTACAATCTGAAATTTCATACACAGCTTTGTTTGACAGCAACTAAACCAAAAAAAAACAAAAAACAAGAGACCCATGGTCTAGCGCTCACCTGAGTATCGCAAGTTCACCTTTCACGCAGTCACTAATCTAAATTATTCACAGCTCTACTAAAATATGACCAGGCATTCTCAAGTAGGAGATGAAAATGTACAATAAGGGCCCAAATTTTTTAAGATTCCTTAATTTGGGGGGGGGGGGGGGGGGGTTTATGGGGCCCCCTGGGGCCCTCTGGGTGGGGCATGGTGCCCATTTTGATAAATTGAGCTTTTCTGGAAGAAGATGAAAATGTACAATTCAGGCCCCCCATTTGGACCTTCCACCCCCCCCCCCCCCCCCCCCCCCCCCCCCCCCCCCCCCCGGCCCCCAAGAGGGCACCCCTGGATCTGCTATGAACAAACTTGAAACTACAGTCATTAATGTACTCACTCATAGTATTATCTTAGCTCTATAACTTCCGATTCTAGTGAAGATTTTTAAAATTCCTTCATTTTTTTTTGGGGGGGGGGGGGGGGGGTTTGGCCCCCCCCACCCCCCCCCCCCCCCCCCCCTGGGGGTCCCCTGGGTGAGGCATGGTGCCCATTTTAACAAATTGAGATCCTAACCCCCTAGGGATGCTATCTGCCAAGTTTGGTGAAAATGGGTCATGGGATTCTCAAGAAGAAAATGAAAATGTACAATTTAGGCCCCATTAGGACCCCTCCCCACCCCCCCTCCCCTGGGTCCCAAGGGGGGCACCCTGATTCTGCCATGAACAAGCTTGAAACTACAGTCATCAATGTACTAACTCATAGTATTAACTTAGCTCTATCACTTCTGGTTCTAGAGAAGAAGATTTTTACAGATTCCTTAATTTGGGTGGGTTTGGGCCCCCCTGGGGGCCCCCTGGGTGGGGCATGGTGCCCATTTTAACAAATTGAGTTCCTAACCCCTAGGGATGCTACCTGCCAAGTTTGATGAAAATCAGTCTTGGGGGTTTCAAGGAGAAGATGAAAATGTAAAAAGTTTACGCACGACGGACGACGGATGCCAGACGACGGACGACGACGCCGGACGAAGGGCGATCGCAATAGCTCACTTGAGCCTTTGGCTTAGGTGAGCTAAAAAAAAAGTATGTTAGTCAACATGCTTGCTGATAAAATAGCATCACATCGATAATGTCTGGTAATATCAAAACGCACTTCATGACTCAGGAACGAATGTATAAATTGGGATACTAAATGCTCACACCGTCCCTGCTGCTGACAAACACCACAGGTGTTTACATCTCTCCATATAACAGTGTGTCCCAAGCCTATTTATTACACGTTATTGGAACCTGATGCACAGGCTTGCAAGAATGCAATTACAAACTGCAGAAAAGCACAGTGGATATCTTGGAATAGTGTAGCCAGTGTGTCAGGGCCATGTGTGTCGTATAATCCTATCTGCTCTTGGCACTCAAAGATTCTTGGGAGCTATAACACAGCACCTGTCATCATAACTCAGCACCATTTCAAAAGGATGCTTTTGCGATAAAGAACCATGCAACACATACCTTCTATGTGCTCTCTTATAAAGGGATCATCCATGATGTTCCGCCGGTTGTTCTTGAGGATCTTCTCAAACTCGTTGATGTCGTTGTTCTGGTAGGCACTCACCAGGTTGGTCATGGCTAAGATCTCTGGGTCGTTTTTGTAAGGCTTGGCCTATGGCAACAAGACAAACCAATTTCTAGTGATGTCCTCAAGGACTGGATTCAATACAAGAATCTAGGAGATGGGATGTTCTTCTCATATTTGCCTTACATTAATACAAGAATAATTCAAAAATGAAGCCCATTGACAACATCATCCCAGATGATATTTACTCACACTATCAAGTTTGATGTGAACTTTCTATATATCTTTTTATACTTTATCAATCAAGAACATGCATGGATGTTACATAATGGCGCAACAATTTACAATATTTGTTAAAAACAAACACACCACATAAAGGCCTGCACATACTTCGATGAAGTGACCCCAGGGAATAGATCCCGTAGCACTACAAAACTACAAATTTCTTTCATCACTTCAGAAGATTTCCTACACTAAATGGGAAGAACAATCTTACATCAATCACCTATGTGCTCACCAAGGTCATTTGTAAGCAAATCTCTAGGCATCACTGGATTGCATTCTCAAAAATAACATAGACCCCACCCCCACCCCCCCCCAAAAAAAAAAGAAAGAAAGAAGAAAAAGCACAAATACAAAACAAAACCAACCCCCCCAAAAAAACAAAAAACAAAAACAAAAACAAAAACAAAAACAAAAAACAGGGAAGGCTGACTTTCCCCCACCCTGAGTATTAACATAAATCCAAACTTTATGCAACCTCTTTTGCTCAACTGCAAACTATGGTGCATCTATCACATGAGAGTGGAGAGTAAGCAGTTAGTAATTTCAATTTCATGAAACTGTTTCACTCAAAGGTAGCTGACATCTTCGACAAAATGGGAGCAAGCAGACTCTCTCAGTGAACACAGCCACATGTACACTAGCCAAAATTTTTTGCCTCGATATCCACTCTACGGACTCCAACAGCACCAGGGCCGTCGACACGTCTACATGTACAATGACATTTGCTAATGCAGATTTCCCCCTACATCAGAGAAAGGCTTGAAATTATCATACCTCTTGTGACTCAAAGGGGTTGATGTCAGACTTCATCAGCATGTTTGCCAGGACCAGATACTTGAGACAAGTGGTTCTCCTGGGGCTCCCAGACTCGTCGTAGTTCTTGAAGGCCTCGAAGAAGTCCGTGTGTGCCTTTTCGTACTCACACTCCCTTAAATGCATCTTGCCACCGCACTCTACACGTACAGACAGACAGGAAAAAAACAAGAAGTAAAAGAAAAACAAAAGACAGGTGTTATTTCCCCTAAACTGTTATTCCTAGAAATGCAATGTGAGTACCTTTCATAGTGGCAGAAAAACATCTTCGGAGGAAGACTTTAGTCCTGGTACAGTGACACTAAAGCAGTATTGTATAGGAATTGCATTTTCTGCATTTGCAGGGAAAATATAGAATATTAAGGCCTTCATAACACTGAATAATCATCCCTCACTGTGCTTCTGCATACCCCACTGTGTTTCATGATGGCATATTCTCAAACCATTGCAGTAAGAGTGGAATAAGTCGCTTCTGCATGAGGTCATAAAGGAATACTGGATGCTAGAGTAAAGTTATGTTTTGCACATGAGCAAAAAATAGGTGACATGCACTAATGTTGTGTAAAACTATATAAATTACTCCCTCGGCACCTAAGTCCTTGTTCCTTTTCTCCTCCTGTTCCTTTAACTGAAATATTACAATACTCTCAGGTCATGCCAATTCAGGAAAGAAATTATCAAATTCTTTCTCTTTAATTAATGGAAGCTAAAAATTTAAGGCAATCACATTGGTTCCCACATTAGCAAATGCACAAAGACATAATCTCTAACGATCATCAGCAATATTGGCAACAAAATGACATTGCACCCTCCTCCACTCCCCCCCCCCCCCAAAAAAAAAATGGAACCTTTTGAAGTTGATCTTACTCACTTTGCAACAGGCTGAATCTTTACTCTGAAGTATGTGCATATAAGCAAGTTGGAACAAATTTCATGCAATGGTACATGTGTATAAACTGTTTCAGAGCATTCACAGAATACGAGCAGTCCCTAAACAGATGCTTGAGCATTCTTTCTTGGACCCCACTATGCAAACCTAAAAATAACTTCCACTTCAAATGGGGCTGTGACGGTGAAGCGTGACACTTTCACTTAAAGGGCGTGTACAGTTCTGGTCGAGGTGAGGATTTAGCTTTTAACGTTTTGCGAGATATTCAGAAACCACCGAAAGACCCCGTTTACAGTGCGAGGCTCGGCCGTGGCCGAGCCGCGGCCGAGCCCAGCCCCGCTTCAGTGTAAACGCGCAAAAGGCCAAATGCGAGGCCAAAATTGGCCTCGCATTTGGCCTCGCTCTGGAGGTGGTCTCGGCCGCGGCCGAGCCGCGGCCGAGCCCTGCCTCTTCTTGGTGTAAACGCAAACTGGGCCAAATGCGCGGCCAATTGCGCGGCCAATTTTAGTCTGGCTTCCAAACCCTCTGCCTGTATCTTTCGCTATTCAGGATATTAACCCCCTCAACGTCGAAAACTAGTATAGTTTAAGGTGGTTTTGTCCTGCAAAGGATTTTTTCCTTCGGCAAAGGCCTTTAGTCTGGCCTGTAGTCTTTTATCATTATCACTTTTTCTGGATATCTCAGCCATTTGGAAGCCGATTTTCATCAAATAAACGTTGAATCTTTCTTAAAATTGCATGCTCTTTCATATTTCATAGGAGGTTTCTCATTATCTCACTTAGGAATGTTCAAAGCATGAATCCGCACCTCTACCAGTACTGTACAGCCCCTTTAATGTTACTGACCTCTGATGACACCCATGATGAGTGGATGAGGTATTGCTGACTTGATTTGTAACGACTGCTCGTAAAGCGCCTTCAGCTTCTTGTTATTCTTCTGTGCTGTGTACATCTGGATCTCCAGGGCGTAGATTTCTAATAACTGCGTGCCCTTCTTCAGGTCGTCTGTGCCATCCTGATTCTGCAAAGGAAATAACAATGAAAAGTGCACTCTTCACACTTTTTTAAACAAACGTAGAAACACTAAAAATTGCTGAACAAAGCTTGCTTTGTGATATTTGTAATAAAAAGAGACCCGAGGGTCTAGCGTTCACTGGAGCAAAGGTCTTTGGCTTCGTGGTTTGGTCAAAATCCACCTTCTGGTTTTCAAGAAGGATATGAAAGTGCAAATATGAAAAGGTCAAGCACTCAACTGAGCATTGCACTTTGCCTTCCTGGCAGTCTGTAAACTAGGCAATCTATTTCAAAAATTGAGATTTGGGGATTGCTGCAGGCCAATGCGCAACATCCTCCTGATATTAGGTATTTGGGCCCAGCCCTCGGCTCCCCGGGCACCACTCCCATTTATACTTATCTTAGGACTTGTAATAATTTCTGAGCTTATTCAGAGAAAAACAAAATGGCCTCTCAAAGATTGAAATCAACATACAACACACCCAATGTACAATAAGTTTTACCTTAGTCTTACAGCACTTTGCATAATATCGTACTGTAGTAAACTCACATTCCATTAATTCTCCACTTACCTTACATGACTGATGTAGCTGTTTAAGGATCTTTGCCAACTTATTGAACTCTTCTCTGTCATAGTACAGTTTACCAAGCTGAAAAGAGAAATAAACAAACACACAGGTACACTGTAACATTAACAAAAAGTGTGCATGAGTGATTTGAAATACTGGCACTCATACATAGAGTTGTTTGTGATATTTGAATGCAAATTAGCAATTCTTTAATTGGAAAAACAAATTACACAATTTTCCATTTTTGTTTGCCTTTGAGACAAACTCAGGTTCATTTATATACTGGGTACATCATTAACAAAGTCATCATTGGGTGCATCATTAACAAAATCATTACTACTGTAGGTACATCATTAACATACTCATTTTGCTGGAATGAATAATGGAATCAAATGATCCCATAAACAACAGGATTTTTTTTCATATATTCACGACAAAATCTTAAATGATTAATTATTCATTTTATTGGAAACACAGCCAATGCATATCATCCTTAAGCGTTATAAGCACTAGCTTATCTACACTCCATATGCTGACATCAAATAAATAGGAAATTGCATGGGTAATCATTCATTTCAAGACCAGACTCATCACCTTTTTTTTCTCAGTATCTTTCATTGATACTGATCTTTTGCTGTTTCAAAATTAATCTAAAAAAGAATGTTTCAAGCCAGCTAATAAAAACAATGATAAGTACAGCACATATTATTAGAAACTGATGTAGTGGCCAATACAGAGGTGGAGAGGGACATATAAAGTTGCATTACTAGCTAATGACATAAAATGAGACAGTGCATGCCTGTTTTGAAGGTCAACACCACTTACCATAGGACAAACTATGCACAGCTAAAAAAAAACAAAAAAACAAAAAAACAACAGAAAGCATCCAAAATAAAAATGAATGGGGAAAAAAAAGTGCCATGAACCATGATGAAAGCAACCATTGCAATATCTAGGGTCAAAGGAACTGGGGGTTACAGGAATTGGGCGATCAAAGATCAGAGGGGCTGCACTTACCTTTGTGTTTGTCTTGAACCACAGCCTGTCGTTCTTGGCGTCTTTGAGCGCCATCAGCGTCGTCTCGTAGAACTCTTGAAGGAGAGCCATGTTTTTGGAAGTAGAGATGTAGTCTAGGATGCTGTTGATTGACTTCTCTGAGTAGTTTCTTGTAACGGCACTCTGCATGTGTCAAACATACAAGAAAACAGAAAAAAAAATCGTAACAGTCTGCTAACAAACTAATTCAGGAAGGGGTGATGTGAATATGCCATGATCTCAGCAACACTATAAATTCCTCTAACACGATATTAATACTGGAGTAGCACTTTAAGCAATCTTATGGTCTCAAAATGTATGGCATATAAAATCAAGTTTCTTCACAATACTCTCTGTACAGTATGGATAAAGGATTTCACAGCAATTATAGCACTCCCCTGCAACATATTCTATACCACTTCAACATTAATCCTCTTTCTACAATTTGTCCCATTGCAATTTGCTTTTATCACCGTATATCTTTCTTTTTTTTTCTATGAAAACGAAAAATTCAACTTACTGTTTGATACATTCAACTGCTTTAGCTTTAAACTGTACCTCACTGCAATAATCACATCATTTGTGTTCTGCCAAACATCTACATCATATGAGCGAGTTCACAGCTGGGAAGTGAAGGCTGCATCCACATTGAATTATTATATTACAGTCATAATTACAATCACAGATCATCACTAATGACTAAAATATGATTGGTGCCATCTAAAACATGCACGTACATGCAGCACTGAAAAAGAGATTTACCTTGGTAAATGACATAATAATACTGCAGTTTACTGTACTCACCTTAATGTATGTTAATAATAACTTGTATTTTGTCATCATTTCATCATAGTTTCCCTGAAAAGAGACAATGAAAAAAAAAGACAGACATATGTTGAGGTGCATTTTGGCTATTTTCATACTTCCCACTGACCTTTTATAGCTTTAACATGTACATGCACTTGATGTACATGACATTTGATTGATAAAATCCATGAAAGTGAAATAGGAATCACAAAGTACTTGATACAAATATGAGTATGACAGGTACAATATGTGATAATGATTTACTCCATTACTGTTGGTACATGCCAGGCTATTTTATACCACAATGCTCCGTGAGGAACAAATTAAAAAATGAATGAAACTTCAAAGGGAGTAACATATCGTTGATAGATCATACATTTCAATGTTTTTAGGGCATTACTGCAAATTTCACACAGCGACTAACATACAATGTACAACATACAAAAATATGGTCTCCTCTGACAGAAGCATATTGGTTTAAGCGGTTAGAAAGTGATCAATTTTTTCCCCTTTAAAATGGAAAACAAACACTGATTTCTTATTCCATCACTGCGTATCTTGATCACAATTTAAACCAATCACAAAACTGTCTATATGTAAGTCTACATTTGCACGATACAATGTATATGGCATATATATAGTACATAATTCGACACATTTATACAATGACTGGCATGACACAAATGTTTTGCAAAAATTCAATATGCATTACGATGATTTTTCTTGAAAATGAAGTGTTTTGACTAACACTCAGAGTAATGCAAAAAACATTGAAAACTCTTCTTCTTTTTTCCAACAAGGCTGTGTATCATGTTTACATAGTATGTAAATGTTGAACTGTATACACCATGTATTTTGCAGTGATTTATTTGTAGAAATATCTTGGATTAACTGATATTATGTGAACTCAAGGGCATGCCAAAGTATTGCCTTTCATACCCAAATTATGCAATGTACTGTCTCCAGGAATGGAAATCACTGAACATACATGTAGACTATTAAAAATGGATAATTTTTCAATTTGTTATTTCGCTGCTGTGGTTTCCAATCACAAATTTGACTACTTATGGAACTATCTCAGTTCCTTATTTTATGATACACCTGGTACTATGCTCCCCACTTACATTATGTATTTGATGTAAGCTGTATTTGTATTTTTTTTTAAAAAAGGAACAAAGGAACCAAGCTGACTTCAAAGTCATTCACACACACAAAAAGTGACAATTTCAAATTAATTCTTCATTAAATGTTGAATTCCACAATAATAATAATAATAATAATAATAATAATAATAATAATAATAATAATAATAATAATAATAACAATAATAATATCTTATTTACCCAGGATACCCTCTTCAGTGTTGCCACTGCTCTACCAGAGGGCCCTGCCATTATTATTACCCTAGCGTTGCCAGGTACCCATTTATACACCTGGGTCGAGAGGGACAGAGTGGGTAAAAACATCTTGTCCAAGGACGTAAGCACTGGGCGGAATTCGAACTCGGGTCCTCCGATCGGGAGTCGCGAGTCTTATCCAATATACCACAGTGCCCCCACAGTGCCCCCACAATTGAAGTAAAGATTATGTGTGCCATCAGGTTTGCTTGTTGTTGCTAAAATCTCTCATATCATGTGATGCAGCAGTCTCAGTAATTTCTCAGTAATTGGAATCAGTCTAAGTAATTGGAATCCAACCAACTCACCAGTTGAAAGTTGATTTTGATCATCTGCTTGAGAGCCTTGAAACCCCAGTCTCCTTTTTCATCTTCCAGTTCTAAAACCTGCACATGTGAACAAATTTGGTGAAAATGCATTCAACCAATCTGTGAATAGCTCTGCTTTGCTCTACTTGCCACAAAGCTTGATTTGTGGGTTTGTTTTTTTTTTCTGATACAACAGGTTATGTATCACACTTACACATAATGCTTCCTTCATGGACTCAGTAACATGCTACGTCATCTCAGTACAATGTACATGTACACTCTATAAATTTCAATAGTTGGAATGCACTTTGCGAGCATTGGTTGTTGCTATGCCAGGCAAGCCTCAGGCAAACCTTGGGCAAACACACTTGTGGTCAGGAACAGTTTTGTTGGAAAGATATACATTGTACATAACACCGTTTTTGTTTTAATTTGTTATAATATCATTTGTGCATATGTTTTATATTGTGTTCAATAGACTGTCCTTATCAGTTGGATGAAAGTCAAATTGACATATTATATGTACCACTTTGAATCACTTTTTTTTTTGATGGAAATAAATAAACTATTGAACTATTGAAAGCTGAATATATAGAAAACAAGCTAGTATCCATAATACTGTAAACAGAGTGGCATTTAATATACAGACAAGAAGAAAACAACCACTATCATGTGCATCAACACACGAGAGATCTTTAAGCCTGCTCTCCTGGCATGGTAAAGACAGATGATGAAGACATGATACAAAATGCGATCTGCTCTCACCTTTTGAAAACTTTCTAGTGCTGTCTTGGGGTCCTCTTCTTTCAGTGCCTTGGAGTTGTAGTACTGGTTCTCGAGATCCACATCTGGCTCAGAGTTTGTGTCCTCAGAGTACTCCTGTCAATAAATCAACAATGAAAGTCAACAATTGTTCCCCTCTTTCTTGACACATTTGGATAATTTATGAAAAGAAAAGATACTATCAGGCACTGAACAATCTTATCGCATGTACTGTAGAATGAGAAACAATCAGTACTAGAACTAGTCTGAATGCTGCCAAAAGTTCTTGACTAAGGTGTGGAGATAATGAAGTGAGCGAGCGAGTGATTGGACAAAGACCAGTATAACTGTACATTTGTGAAGTACAGATACTTCACACTCCCATACCAATTCATTTGTCTTGGATGACAAACTCATGTTTTTTGGATTATGAGCATTAGTTTGCATGAACAGCTTAGGAGAACAGCTAGGCCCTACATGTAACTATTGCTTGTAACTACTTCAGTGAATTAGCACAATCTGCTACATTCTAATGGAATTTCTATGCAATCAATGTAAATCTATTTCATTGGGAAATGTATTGTATTGTTACAATCCCCAAATACAAGGATTTAATTGATTTACCTAAAACATATGATAATGGCAAACCAGCTTAAAGAAGGCTTACCCTGACACTAATAACGAGATGGATATCACTGGTCCAAAGTATCATGAGTATCCATTAAATTGTTTATGAACTGTATTCAAGTCAATCATATCAAGCAATAACGGATGTGACACATAAATTAATGATTAGATGTGAATAAAACAACTAGAATTCTGAATGCTTAGACCCTACTGCAAATTTTGCACAAGAAACCAGCTTGAAAATAAACTTTAAAGCACACAAATATTTCAGCATGTGGCCCATTGTGGGATAGAGTAACTGCGTCAGTAAGCGGCCGTGCAGCCGTTCGCGGCAAGTACAACATACACGGTAATATACAGCTAAACACAGCATTGCACTGTTACATGCACACTACACATATACTAACACACTAGCAATCAACAAAAACCAACCTATAAAATGGGCACGATCTCTGACGAAAGTGAAATTTTCTCACCTAAATGACAACATATCGCATCCAAAATGAAATTTTCGGTACCTCTTAACATAACACTTAAGAAACAATGGTCCAAGAAACTGGATTTTTTTTCGTTTTCTCGATGTTCATGGATTTTGAAAACATATCCTCACGTAAAATAGAATTTTCGCGAGCCGATGTGGGCCACCATTTTTTTCAGAAAGTGGATGTTACCATCGAAAAAAATGAGAAAAACACGAGAAAGACATCAACAACACCGCCAGAAGTGTGATCTTGTTTGCGGCCAATGCATGTGCGCACGCTATTTTCACATGCTTTCGCAATGGGAATTGGCGCTTACGCAATGTTCGCGAGACATGTGTGACGGCGTTCAGCTAAAGATCGCGGAGCACGCGCGTATTGCATAGGGATTGTACATCGTGCCGCAAGCAGAAATACTACGTCGCATATCGCCCTTATCGGCGAAAATTGTGCCGGGTTTTGCCCTGGTAAATCATGAAAACTGCGTTGGTCAATGGTAAATTTCTTTCATGAAAACAATTGCGTTAATGAATAATCTTGTCTATGATATATGAAATGGTTGAAAATAATTTGCCAGATTTGTTTACAAGTTGGAAAAACTCTAAACAATGCTTAAACTGCCGCAAACGGGATATTTTACTCTAGAACATACTTGCTCTTTTTTTGCTGTACGCCCTATGTTCCATTATTGAAATGCATGTCTTGATTCAGTGGAATTAAAAACATGCAAAATTCATCTTACCCAGCCGAGCACCAAAAACTATTTGTGCTAACGTTACATTGTTGTAGACATAACAGGTAGACCTTGCCAAGTCAAACTGTCAAGGTTTCTACATGCAGGTTTTGCACCATCCCTCCCCCAGGCCCACCATTTCACCAACTTCAAGTAGGCACCTACAGGAAAGATGTTCTTGTAGGGGGAATCTAGAATAGGCCCACGCACCCTACTCAAAAATTTCCTTACAAGTCCCACGGCACATTAATGAATCGGGAAGCTGGATGAGACATTCCAAGACATACTAGGGGTATTATTTCAACTTCATTCTGAGGCTCTGTCACTGACAGTGTGCTGTGTGTGCGAGCCGTTTCATTTGGAGTAGGCTATATAATGTTCCCACGTGGGGCAGATGGCTAAAAAGTACTGTTATTCGATTCTAACTCACCAGATTGTAGTCATCGCTATCATTGTCAGCCATGAAATCATCATCTCCGTCAGACATCTTGACAGTTTCACGTAATATACACGGTAATCAACTTCTAATCACAGCTACCTCACCCCGAGTCAGTTCCTATTTCACCCTTGTTTTGTACGTAAGGGAGCCGAGCTTGCTTGGTGGATAGTAGTTTTCTGTGCTTTATGATGCTGCGGTGATCAGTGCAGCGACAGAGCCTTCGGCGGCGCCTTACGTTTGGTACACACATACGTACACTACCCACGTACTGCATGTAGTAAATGTATTGCAGCAGCAGCATTGCAGCGCGGCGAATCGGTACGGTGAGCAAAGTCATTCAACTTATTTGTCGCCATCTGCGACAATATCACACTCAACTGTACAAACTTTTGTCGTAAGTGGCAGCATATACTACTGGGGCGCCATCATGTGCTGGGTATCAAATATGTTCCGCGTCGATAGCAACGAACAGCTGACTGATGCGAAGCGTGTGTTTACACTGTTTGTTGTGGCGAGCTCGGCGTTGTCTCTCACGACGACGGACACGTACACAAAAGCACGACACGCCTCGCTCGCCTCCAAGACCCAACCGACTGACCGACACTTGGTCAGTGTTTTGACGGAACTCAACGGGATAGTACGTGACAGAAATTTCTCTCCTCTGAAACAAGATATCTGCTGCAATCAACCATCATGTCGCAAAAGGAAAAGACGAAACAAAGGAAAGTTTCCATGAGCGATTCTCCATACGCTCAACCTCTTTCAGCCAAATCGAAAAAAGAAGCAGAAAAGCCGATCATTGCTGCTCGTGAACGTGGTAAGTTTGTCATCAGAACCACGTTTTCTAATAGACCGATGGTATCTGTCTCTTCACGGTTGGCTTCTTATCTGACGTGTCGTTGGGACATCTATGGATATGGTCTCCAACAACCAAGCACTGACAATGTCTAAAGTTTATTGTATTATCAACCCCAATTCATAGCAACAAACTTAATCTGAAGTTTCCTCTGAGTCTTTAGTTTTCCTACATGTACATTTTGTATGCTTCCCTTGTGTTTGGCATGCTACGCAGTAGGCCCTATGTGCCATATTTTGTTCTACAGTTAGGGCCTAGACTCTACCAATTATTTCATTTCATTTGCACCAAATATTATAAACGTAATGAGCAAGTATATAATTCATTGTTTGTCTGTCATAGGTCCTGGACCAGGAAGATATGGGCTTCCTTCAACCTGTGGCTACATCAAACATGACTTCAGCAAGCATATGAAGCCAGCTCATTCCTTTGGACATCGACTGGAAAACTCAAGTAAGTGAAAGAAAACTTCTTTCTCTCTGACATATTCCAACCTTAGTACAATTACTGCAAAAATATGGATAGCAGTAACAATGTTGCACATTCACATTCGGACTTGGTCTTCATATTGCAAGTCAGCATTGTATTATACCAGTGCAGTCTACAGTTACTACACTGTACAAGTGTATCTTGTTGGCAGTCATTTCTTAATGCATCCCAAATCTAACTTGGATGAGACCTTGTATCAGTTTAAGGCAATATCAAACTCATTCAATAATTTTCTTCGTCACTTACATATGCTATTCCTGACACATATCAGTTGCCTACTCACTCTCCTACTACAAGCAGCAAAGAGTTGAATGCAATGCAAATGTTATATCCACAACTGCAACTGTTCACCTGTTATAATAAGTGGCAATTGCTTAACATCATAAAATAAACAGTGATAATCCTATTAAATAATATTCATGGTTTCTGTGACACATTTGTGTGATGTATACTGACATACCTGTACTTACACATGAGGTCCAAGAGCTTGATTGCATTCTCTTTTCTTTTCTCCTACAGTGTTCCGCAAAGATTTCAGCCCTGGTCCTGGATACTTCATCAACGCTGAAATCACAAGGGTTGGGAAAGATGGTACTCCAGCATATTCAATCTTAGGAAGGCAAAAAGATCCGAGTAAGTTTAGTTGAATCATTGTTTAATGTATTACAGTAATTTTATCTTTTACCTGCTTGATTTCAGTCTCTTGATTACCTTTGCCTCATGTTGCATATAATTAAACAAAGTGCATATATAAAAACCCTAGATAATTATTTGTATTTATATTTTTTTTAAAGGGGAAGGGAAGGGATATACATTTTACATGTATCACCAATTTCAAATTTTAGCAAATAATTATGTCCTTGAGCACTTGGTCGCTGATGGATATACATGTGTGTGCAGTTTTGCAGATACAATGTAACACCTTGTACCACTCTTGCCCAGATGTATTGATAAGTGTTTTTACCTCATACTTTTCTTACAGACACCTTCATCACACCATCACCATATGCATATTCCCCGGAGAAGGTCCATCCTCAAGGTGAAAGGCATGCTCCTGTATACTCCATGGGGGCGAGGACCCGCTTTAGGAAGCGTGACCAAGCACCAGCACCAAACAACTACACCGTGCCAGTCCTAATCGGCAGCAACATCCCCAATAAGTACTCAAGTGCAAGCTATTCCATGACCGGCCGACCACACGTAGGCAGTTACCTGGAGGATCATGCAAAGTGCCCAGGGCCAGGCAGTCACGACGCTGTCCATCCCGACTACACACGGGTCAAGAAGCCGAGCTACTCCATGCTTGGTCGCCATGAACTGTCCAACGATTCACATCTGAAACCCGGCCCCGGTGCCCACAGCCCAGAGAAAGTGACTGTCAACAAGCGCAAATACCCCAGCCACTCTTTGGGAATCAGGCATTCAGAGTTTGTGTGTCCACTGATTGTAGAGGTGAAGGATTGATTAAACTTTTACAAAGATGCTGCTCTTGCAAGACTTTAAATGGAATCCACTTTACTGCTGTCACAACAAAAGTGAGCAATGCTTGCTCAATGCAACGTCTCAAGTAGTAAGACAAGTGGTTAGCACTTTGTACATTTTGGAGGCAAGTGTACTGAAATGTGTCATTGAATTGAGGCATAATGATGAACAAATACCTTTGCATAACTATTGAATTGCACTGTTTTTGTTATATCACTCCTTAATTTTGTATTGTCATCTGAGCTTCCTTATGCCTGTTCAAGTTTAAACAACAGCTTTGCTGCACAGCACAAATTTGATCTCGCCTCTGGGCAGTTATCATTGCCAATTATACTACATGTACCTGGTATGCAAGTGTCCCATTGCATTTTGCGAATAAAGATTGACAAAGTAAAACTCAATCTCACCTTCTAGCCTCATGCAGGGTTTGATACGGCGTCACTGTTTGTGACACTTATTTTGTGTGCTTACTTTACATGGGACTGTAGAGCTTGCAGCAGATGAGTCAACTGCTTTGTTTGTAACTTATTTTCTGTCACTTCCGTCCATAGATCATTCCACTTCTGGAAGAGGGTGCTTATATTTGTGTTTGCGATTGCAATGGCTATTTCATGGCAGTATGAGAGATTAACTAGATGTGCAGTACTTTTTGCCATTTTCAAATTGGGAATACCAGTATGTACGTAGTGAATATATACTGATACAATACATGTACAATGGTATATCACAATGAAAAAACAAAAAATGGTACATACATTGAATTTGAATTTATGAACTTTGTAATAGTGCAGATCATAAATTGTGTACACATCAGTCATTGAGATCATGTTGGGATTACTATATTCTTTTCATTGATTGCAATCATATCTAGTGTGTATAACGCCGTGTACTATGCAATACCTATATATCTATTGTCATGTCTTTTTGTGTGCAAGACTTTGCCATATTTGTGTATATACGGTCAGCTTCTGCTGCAAATATGCTTTTATAATCATTAAAATGAAATTGAAACTGAACAATTTGTATCCATTATTTTTCATATTTGTTTTGTGTGACTTGCTTTTAATTGCACTGCTGCATGTTTATAAGACAGGCATGTTCAATTAAGGGCTTTTTACAGTGTACACAGTTTGCATGATGGAAGGGAAAGAATTGCCTGTGAACTTTATTGCCAATGTTGTGGCGACTAATCATGCAATTTACAATGATTGCAAACCCCTACATGAAATAGGCCCCACATGTGTTTGAGCTTACTGAAAGTAAAAACAAAACGCCAACTATCATTTCACAAAAAATGTGTATCTACATGTATATATGTAAAGTGTACAAGGTTGCAAGTTGATTGGTCATGCACATACATGCACATGCCCATACACACACACACACACACACACACACACACACACACACACGACTAATATGCTTACGTCATCCATCCTAAGTCTTTCTTTAGCAATGTAGGAAATGTGATACATGTACATGTATAAGTATGTACATGTACAGTGTATTTGACCAAGGAACATGCAAAAAAAAAAAAAAGGAGATAATTCAACCATATCTTTAGCTCATGCAGTGGTGACAAGTATAAACGTACATGTATACAATAAGTTACTTTAATCACTAGGCTGTGTGCAAATAGGATGTGCATTGTTGTGTATAACCTTTGATAATTACTGTATGTTTGTACAGCTGTATAGAGTACCAAGGCAAGGCATCATAGCCATTCATCGCCATGGAAAGTGGTACACTGTTAAATGTGAACGCAACAGTTGCTAACCATGCTCATACCTGCATGGTTCCAACCCACTGCTGGATGCCTTGTGCACAGATTTACAGTATTTTGTTTTGAACCACCACCAAGCTACATGTACAAGGGTTGCCAAAAATATGGCAAAAAACTGTGACATCATCACTATGTTATTCTATTGGAGGTAACCTGCACAGTTGTACAATGTACATGTAGATTGTACAAGTATGTGTACATGTACATCCCTCTTATCATGTGACACAGTGCCTGTTCTAAGAATAACGGGTATGAACATGTTGTGTAACAGTACTTTAGCTGCGAGCTCATTCATGAAACACAGCAAACACACTGTGGGGAAGTACACATGAAACAGTATCAGTAAACCTGTTTTCTCTTTTCACAATGAAAATAATCTTGGGATTTTAATATGTAACATTTGACACTGTGCATATCTTTCTTCGTGAAAAAATAAAGTGACAAATTTTACGGCTCATTTCACCTTTCATAACAACATGTACCTTGTAATACAAATCCATCCATACACCAAAATCACAAGTTTTACACTTTGACTACCACAAACATTGACAAAGTTAGTAGAAGCAATACAAAGCATAACAACAATGTGCAAGCATATAGACCCAAGTACATACATGTATTCAAGGCTCTGCAGTGGCATGGTACATGGAAAGAAAAGTTGATGTAGTTTTGAAAATGAAATTGATATACAATAACAAAGGAAGAAATCCTGAGATTAATTCAGAGATTATTCAGATTTGATAACCTTGTTACAGTGCTCTAAAGGGGAAGTGATCTCAACACAGCATCACACACTTTCCCTTTCTTTTCAAGAATGCATTGTTCAGTGCCCATGTGAAGGTAACATGTGGAGAGAAACTAATGACATAATCAAATTGCTGACAAGCTCCACTGCAACACAATGTTCCACATTCTGGCATTTCAGAGGACATGCTTATGCTTTCCGCAAGTTTGTCTATTGCATGGACAGTAATACATGTCATAAATACGTACAGCTTGTTAAGTACTGGCACATTCACTGCTTTATAGTCTCTTGTAATACTACAGTGTCTTTCTGTTTCTACATGTAAGTTGAGATTTACTCTACACAAGATGCCTGTGAAAATATTGGCTACCAATTGTTTTGACAAAAACATTGCATTAAATGTTCATTATGTGATGATCTATAAATCAAAACTTTATTTCTGCTCTTTATGGCTAAGCTGAAAGTACAGCTGCACTTAAAATGACTGAATCTTGCTTTTATAGTATTAAACACTGATGCTACCTGTATCAACACACATAAACTTGCACCGGTATACTGTGTGTATGTGATGGGGAACATACAATGTACTTGTACTATGCATGAAATTTGTTCCGGGGATGTTTTGTTGATAAACAGGTGTTGGTCATTTGATAACGAAATTTAAGTCTGTGAGATATTTGGTCATGACCTCCAGACCTTTGGATATCATAAAGTCTTCTCTAACATGATCATGAAAAAAAACAAACAAACAAACAAACAAACCAAAAACAGATACTTAGCTGATTATTTTTAAAGGCAGGAAGAAAAGGGCATCGCCTCTTAATATTTTACAGGTATTTTCATAAACATTTCCTCATATGAAGAATACAAACTTCAGTCCAACAAATGAGGAAGAAAAAAATGTAGCCCTTCACATACAGAACTGTAACCAGTTACATACCTGTACTACCATGTTACAGTGCTATTCAACGTAAATATGTACAGTACATGTTTCTAGTATTAACAATAAATACACAAGCATGCAGCAGAGTTCAATGAATGCACATGCAATGTGAAACTACTCTACAAATATCTATAGATGTCTCATGGCTTGGAGCAACTTAAAAAAAAAATAATAATCAACTTGTCAGGATTCACATACACATATTTTTGCACCAGGTGTCATGAACTACAAATTGTACATTATTACTGAAGAGAATCTGTTCTGCAGGGGAGTAGCTGTAGGTTTTCTCTTTTGCTGAGTACATGTACTCTCCATGAATGATACTGAATACTACACTTTGTACATATCAAGTAAACAATCTTATTAACAGAGAATTACAGCAAAAGCTACATTGTACCTTCTCCGCAGAACAGTTCCCTTTAGTGTTAATGTATAATTTGTAGTTCATGACCCCTGGTGCAAACATACAGATAATGTATACGATCTTATTCACACAGAGTTACAAACAGGAACCCAATTTGGGATTGAAAATTATCACTGAAGAGCCGCACTGCAATTTGAAATCCTGTATCAAAATGCATTTTGAATCCAAGTTTGCAACCTAATTGTAAAAATTATTCATACATTGAAGAAAAAAAAAAAAGAATCCAAATTATAATCATCACAAACATAGGAAACTCAACATAAAAGACACATTTCAGGCTTATATCACACAAAAAGAAGTGGAAAATAGGAGCGAAGTGAACATATATGGGGGATTTGACTAGTTTGTCTGTATGTTTCATAAGATTCATAAACTTTTACTGTGCATTTACAGCTGACTTCTCTTTGTATACACTTTAATGACTGCAAACCTCCAACATTATAATTTGTGTGCAATACAGCCTGACATGCAAATGGCATGATAATCTTCATAAATCACCTACATGTAGTAGTACAACATTCTCCTTATATTGGTTTTTCCTGTTAAAATATGTTTCATATTCACTTTACTTTGTGACTGGTGGCACATTGGAAGAAACTAAATATCTACATCCTGAATACAAGAGAACAGTCAGAGGTACATGAGTAGCAATAGGAAACAAATTCATACTAACCATCAATAGCACCCAAATATAGATTAGTTAGTGATCAGAAAGTCTGTGATACACATCAGAACAAAGCGAGAGTGCATGTGGAGGAGGGGTGGATAGTGAGAGAAAATGAATGGATCTTTCCAGCACATACAAGAAAATATCCTTTGTGAAAGAAGAAAGACAGCACTTGAGGGCTTTGTTCAAGTTTCTCCTTGTGACTTGCTAGTACATCTAATGTCTTCTGTGAGTGCAACTGAATAGAAGACATAAGAGGCTCTAGCAATGTATCAAACATTATGAATATACACTACAAGGCAATTTACGCAAGAAATTAGTCATATGTACAAACTAGCTGCAATGAGTCTGCAGTCCCGCTCATTTTGACAGAACTTGAAACAAGAGGCAGCCATGTCTTGGAATTGCTGAGGTGTGGCGAATGTGGTATCCAAACACAATATGAAGCACAAATTGTTCCTTCTTTACACCCAGTTCATTACTTATTGATGTTTCCATACAAGTTGTAACACTGGTTGGTCAGGTGGATTTAAGACAGAGTGACATCACTTGTTGTGCTCTCCAAGTGGCTTTGTGAGTGGTCGCCTGAAGAGTAGAATGTGAGGCTCTGTTCAAAGGGTACAAAGCAAACAAAATAGATTTAGTTGGTAAGAACATTGTTGCTGGTCACAAGTGATCAAAACATAAATCAAACAAACATTTGGCCTACACATTTTTCTCTCTAATTTCTAAAATATACAAAGTTTAGGTCACAAGACATGCTTAAATATTAATTTGGCCTGGTGTTGGAAAATTAATATGGCAACATATCATTGTGATAACAAAAGAGTAGAAATAAAAATGTAGGATCATATTATTCTGACTAGAATTAGCACTTAGAAAACAGATTTCATTCATTTTATTTTCATTGTACATTATGCACAGCAGTTTTACTTACACTGTATAACAGTGTAGCACTGTGCTTCACACATTAGTTATTTCATGTGATGTTACTGTTAAAGTGGAAATTTTCGCAGTGTTGAAATTTTTGCGCATTTTGCGCAACCCGAAACTAGCGCGAAAATAAAAGCACACGAATATTTTTGCTTGCCGTATGTTCCAGTAGTTGATGTCTTGATTCCGCGGAATTAAAATCACATGAAACTCTTCTTACCCGGCCGAGTGCAAAAAAATTAGTCGCGCAAAAATATCCACTTTTACAGTATGTGTATGGCATTCTTATTTGAAGAACAGGAATGTTGTCAGTTTATAAAGGAGAATGGAACCCCAAAATACTATGTATTTGTATGCTTTTCCTTTCTTTTCTACAGCCTAGTACCATAATGAAGCATTTCATTCCCCTGTTCCTTCAAATTAAAGGACAAGTCCACCTTCATATACATTAGGATTGAGAAAATGCAGCAATATTAGTAGAACACATCAGTGAAAGTTTGAGGAAAACCGGACAATCTGTTCAAAAGTTATGAATATTTTAAGTATCTGTGCAGTCACTGCTGGATGAGAAGACTACTACAGTGTATGATGTCACATGTGTACAACTATATAAGGAAAATAAAAATAGAATTTCACAAAACTTTACTTTTTGAATAAAGTACACATTTCTTCAACTTGCTACTGACATATGTTAAGGGTATTATTATTCCCCCTGCCTTCTGAAAGAGAGAAGTCGAGTGTTCTTTTGTTATGCGAGAAAAATGGAAATATGTTGAATTTTCTTTATTCTTTCTTTATATCGTTGTACTCATGTGACATCACAAGCTTACTTAGTCTTTTCATCCAGCCGTGACTGAGCAGAAACTTCCAAAAATTCATAACTTTTGAACGGATTGTCCGATTTTCCTCAAACTCTCACTGATGTGTTCTACTAATATTGCTGCATTCACTCAACCCACATGTCTATGAAGGTGAACTTGTCCTTTACGTTCTTTAGCCGGGAGTTTGCTTACTGTAGTTGTTGCTACATGTAGATACTAGATAGGGCAAGCCTTTGGCAAGCGCTGTGGTTTTAAGGGCAACTTTTGTGTACAAATCATACATAGAATATGAATACATTATGTAACGATACCAAAAATGGCCTAATGAGTGAATGCAACGATACACAAACATTTCAGCAAAGTTTGAAAGATTATGGCAGGCCTGTGTACTAACCTTTTTTTTTTCTTTCTTTCTTTTTTTTTTCTACTTGTCTGACCAGTGCCTGTTGGATCAGTAGATACCAAGTTCTTTTTTGTGTGTGTGTGTGTTTTTTTTTTCCATTTTCACTGGTCAGAACCTAAAATTTACTGGTCCTGTCCTTTTTTTGACTGGCCCTGACAATGTTATTATCTTTTTTAAACTGTCGTGTCGGACCAGTAAATTTGGCAATCCCTGATAAGTTAATGGCCAGACAATGATTTTTACTGGTCTTTAACCCTATTCTAACTGGGCTATTTGAGACCAAGTTTTTACTGGGGGGGGGGGGGGTCAATTTGACCCCCCCCCCCCCCCCTTAAGATCTCGGCCGCCGATCGCGCGATCGCCGTGAAATTTTGCCTGAAGATAGAGCTGGATGTCAACTACAAGATTACATCGTCATACAATAGAAAAATATTGCCTTTCTATTTTTAATGAATTAATTATGCAAATTTGTGCATGAAATCATATTTTCACCTATAACTCAATTAAAAAGACTGGAGGATTGCTAAATTTTTGTGTCAGAATTCCTCAAGACACATCAAACAATTTTCGTGTAAAAAAATAGCTCAATTGAAATTAATTTCTTTTGTTTTTTATTGTTTTGTTAATTTCTTATGTATTCTATTGTTTTTTCAACCTTTTGTTTTCTATTGTTTTTTGCCAAAACTTGTTGCAGGCACTTTTTCAGGCTTATCTACACTAGAATTGATTAATTTCAATGGTTAAAAGTTGAAATAATCTAATTTATATCAATTTAACCAAAAAACACAATTTGCATTGGATTTGCACACGATATCATGAATTTGAGCTGTTTTTTGGTTGACATGCATATATGCAAAACATTACGTAACTTCAAAAAGGTGTACCCGGACGTCGCAAATTTAGTCTCAAAATATGCGGGAGACTTCAATGAAAAAAGTCGTGAAACGACGCGGCAAAAGCTTTGCGCGTTGCGAAATCGTGGCGCGAAACATCGAGGGGGGGTCAATTTGACCCCCCCCCCCAGTTAGAATAGGGTTAATCGTCGGACCGTGTCAGTGTTAAGCATTGGTTATGGAATTTTAAGGTATTGCTGCAAATATCGCTGGATGAGAAGACTACTACAGTTTGAGATGTCATGTACAAGTATATATGTCCAATGCTACAAAGAAAATATGAAGAGAATTCCTCAATACATGTATTTCATATTTTATGAAAAATTCACATTTCCTTGACTTCTCGCTGACATGTTAAAGAGTAATAATAGTCCCCCTGTTTTCTGAAAGAGGTACACTGTAAATTCAGTGCTCTTTCATTATGTTAGAAAACTGAAAATATGTTGAATATTCTTTTATTAAAAATTGTTGGTCATACAAGATGTCAGTGTTGCAAGCTTCTCATTCAGTTACAGCTCAAAATTCATTATTTTTAAATGGATTGTCCAATTTTCCTCAAACATCACTGATGTGTTCTATTCATATTGCTGCATTCCCTCAATAGACTGATTTACTGATACATGTACATTCAATACCCCCTGGTACAATTGTACCTGGACTCCAATATTCATGCATTTGGTTGTTACTACATCGAGCAAACCTCAGGACAAACTTTTGGGTCGCCAATAAGAACACTTTTGCAGGAGGCATGCATATCAAAATTTGAATGTCATGTACACGTAAAATTTTAGTAAACCAGCCTATTCACACATTGTTGGGTCTCATTCTCCTTTGAATTTATCAAAAACATGATTTGTTGAAGCATAGAAAGGATCAGATTTTTCACATTTTGAAATTGAAATCAAGGGACCATGATTAACATCAGTTGTTACACTGTGTGTATGGTAGCCCTTGCAGTCTTGTAAGTTGTACTGAGTGTGTGCGCACATTAAAGGGTTTGTACAGTTCTGGTCGAGGTGAGGATTTAGCTTTTAACGTTTTGCGAGATATTCAGAAACCACTCTATGAGATGTCAAAGAGCATGCAGTTCTAAGGGGTATCAAAAGTTTATTCGACGAAAATCGGTTTTGAAATGGCTGAGATATCCAAAAACAAGGTGAAACAAAGAGATCCTAATAAAGTTGTGGCATGTAGCCTTTTATTATTAGCACTTTTTTGGATATCTCAGCCATTTGAAAACCATTTTTCATCAAATAAACGTTGAATCCTTCTTAAAATTACATGCTCTTTCATATTTCATAAGAGGCTTTTCATTATCTCACTTAGGAATGTTCAAAACATGAATCCCCACCTCAACCAGTACTGTACAGTCCCTTTAATCTTCCATTGTCATAAGATCTCTTCAATCAAGCAGTATTGCTGATAATGCTTTTGAGTCGAAAATAAAGGGGGACCTGAAAATGAGAATACATGCCATACTTTCCTTTTCTGAAAATCAACCAAAGAGGCCATTACAAATTATACAGAGACCAAGTGTAAGTGGCAAAGAATAACAATCTCCTAGAATGTGATCAGAACAGATTTTCTGCTTACCTGGACTATGGCACATATAGTGAACCCATCCTTGACTCTGCTGGACTCCAATTTGTCTCCATTCCGTCTCTGTCATGAGATGATTTGGTACCAGCTTTGCTATATCCTTGGGCAGCATTACATGTCTGTACACACAAGGGGGAAAAAGTACAACATGGCCAACTGTTAGGAAATTACTTGTACATTGTAAGTTAAAGAAAATTTTGTTTTTGTTGATTCACCCCTCCACCATATAATGAGAATGATTCTATTCGAAAGAAAGAGTGTACTTTTTCTTTCGAAAAAGGGGCTGACTGGGGCCTTATACAGTAAGACAAACAGTTACAGACTGTACCTTACTGTACTCACCTTTAGATAGTCATGTGAGTAAAAGTCCTTTTGATGAGACCAAGTACTCTACTTGCCTTGGCAGTAACTTTGTGTCATAATACAATATAACAATTCCCATGAAGAGTGAAATTGAGTTAAGGAGAAAAATACACTCTTTGACCATCTCAATAACCCCCAGATTATCATTCTAATCATCTAAATGCATCTGAGGTTCTTTGCGACAATGGACCATGGAGCATTTGTGACATTTTCATGATTAAATTTGAGCTGCCATATTCAGGACCAGTCCTCAAGTTTGTGGATGCATGGTTTGCTGCAGTAACTGTACAATCATTGTAACTGTGTTCAAGTGTATCACCAGGATCACCCTACGTTAATTGACCGTCAGCATTTGGCATCGGCATTGTTTGTTTGCAAACAGTCTCACGTAACAAGAGGCCACCAAACAAGAGTCCAGATGCAGATTCATTGCTCTAGGATACAACCACATGTGTGTGGCTGCAGCTGGATGGTAAACTGGAAGTTCCATACCGAGTCACTGCCTTGAAAGGAATAGTCTTTGTGCTGATACTGTTGAGGCAATCGCACTTCAAATCTGTAACTTTAACAAAGGCATGTTAGGACCCTAAACAGTAAATTAAATAAACTCAGTGACCAGATGACCAAGTTGGAAACAGAAGCATAAATGCCATAATAAATTCAGATTTAGTCCCTGACCCTGGCCTGTTTTTTGTTTGTTTGTTTGTTTTTTTACACAATTTCTGTTGATGTTAAATGTCTAAATCCAGAACAGCAGATTACATAAATTGACTACCCTGTGGAGTGTGGATAGGGCCTTCATCACGATGATTACAACTTGTACATTCCAGGCTCAGGATTGGATCTGTTGGAAGGCCAGCTCCAACACAAACAGTTAACACTAGCTGTCGTCCATAATTCAACCATACAACGCCGTCCCAAATTTGCTACATGTTGAATCCTATACAGAAAAATCCATCTGTCTGGAGGAGTGTTTTATCATATTACTATCATTATTATTATTATCATTATTTTTTTAATACTTTTATGGCTCTCCCCCTGGATTCTGTGAAGCCAGACGCAGTCTCCGCGGAACACATCCCCAATGACCAAATAAATCACAGACCGATCTTTCAGTCAAGTTGAACCCTGACGTTCATTTTGGACTCCTTAACATTATGCTTTTGCCCATGGTCAAACCTTGGTTAGATTTACTGACTGGTTATCGGCACCCGCACCAAGGTTTCCTTTGAACATGTTTCTACTGACTGGGCCCTGAGCATCTTGTTAGACTGACTCTGAGTGAAATTGTCTGACATCCACACCCACGCTTGTTAGACACAAAGACTTGGTCATGCACCAAGCACTGACAACCAGCGGACCGACCTACTCTACTCCACAACACTAGGCCTACTTTGTGCACTCCCATAGAGATGATGATGATGATGAGAGTGGGGGTTGGACAACTCGACCGAGGGACAGCTCGACCAGGTCGAGTTGTCCAGGGTCGGGTTTGCGATTGGACAACTCGATCCAGTTCTATTTGTTACAGATTTTTCAGAATGAAACATTTTTTTGCCACATAAATGGCATAGATTCAAGAGTTGAGTGATACAATGTATGAAAAAAAAAGATACTATTTAATTCTACAAGCAATTTCTTTTTATTTTCAGATGCTGCAAAGCATCATTTCACAGTATTTCCCTGCTCTAAAAATCTTGGTGACCAAGCTTTTTCTTGTGATGACAGTAGTGGTGGGCTATACAGGGGGTAAAAAAGGGTCATGTTTCGAAATCCTTAGGGTCCCTGCTTATTTGAAGCAGCTTTTCGTACTGAGCATTTTGACACCTTTCATTAAAAAATCGGTTGAAAAATGAGATGGAGTCGGCCAAAAAACTGATTTTGGGGGGGGGGGGCGCAAAATTACTGTCGCGCGTCGGTCAAAATATAGTGAAAAAATAATAAATTCACTATCCAAAGGAGTATGAAGATGATTTACGTGTCCAGATATATGTTTTTGAGGTCAAGAAATTGATTGCAAATGTCAGAAATCCTTGATATACTATAGAAAGCTTTCAAATTCTCAAATTTTGCTTTTTGTGGGGGGGGGGGCATAGGGCTAAGTTTCGGCCCATTTCTGGTATTTGAGTCACCCAACGTTTGCACTTTGCCATATCTTCCAAAATTTTGTAGTCACAGGCTTATGTGATGATAATTAAGATATAAACAACAGTAGATATAAGAAGGGTATGTTATGCTCTTTCAAGCAATTCAAATTTTGAAAATGAAAAATCTGCTAAAAACACTGCTTTCACAACTGCAACAGTTACACTAGGACACCACATACCGGCGTAAAAAATTACTACATTTAAGTTCCATTTGTTATCAAACTTGCATTTGCTTGCCATAATGATGTGATTATTCTCCTCTCTACTCAATAGAATGAGTGGAACAGGGCATCAACAAAGTTATTGTGTGGTAATTGTCAAGCACAAATATCATGGTACACTTTTGAGGTCCAATGGTCCCATGCTGTTGCGTGGTATAATTTGCAGGACACTTACAGTCTGTATGTCATGTCGCTTTGGGTATCTCCAACGTAACCCATTATCAGGATCACAACACTTTATAAGATGTTCTACTACATGTGTACAAGCATGTATGTGCCCTTTCCATTGTCATTTTGGCATATGCTGAGGTACCACTGTCTGACATTATTAACATCCCAAATAAGGGCACAAGATTCATTGACCGCAATATCTGGTTCAGCAGCGCCATTTGCAACTTTCAACTTTGAAGGTGCTGGTTGAACCTCAGTGATGTTTAGAATCAGTTGCATACATGTACAACTGTAATATCCTTTTCCACGGGCATGTCCGGCAATGCACTGATTGTGGCGGACTCTGAAGTATTGTACGAATGAGGGTCAGACGATTTTCAGGTCTGTTGCTGAAATCTGGTTAAGGTTGTAGAAGTGAGATCGTGCTTGGAAATGAGAAGTGTGCCTTCTGTATGACACTCCAATTTGAATACATGAGCAGGATGTGGATCTTGCTGCCAGCTTGTCAAACTTTGCAAGATCTCTCTCCCAATCGAAATTGTTAGTTTGTAGACCTTCAAGCTCCTCATCATTTAGGGTATCGACAGATGTTGCATGTGGTGTAAGATCAAACTGTGCCCCAAATCTACAGTACATTCGCCAAATTGTTGCAATGCAACACAGACACAGCATTTGTACGGCACAGTACTGTACATACATGTAGGAGATGTTTCTCAACAGCTAATGTTGGTTCTTCTGGTTGAAATAACTAGAAAGTCATGTGAAACCCTGAGAGAGTATTCACTTTCTGAGCTGCTAGATCTCTGTGAAGTTGTGGAAGAATTTGAACAGGTTCTGCTTGAGCTGCCTTCTCCATGTTGAGAAACAGCACTTGGCATACATTGCAGGAAAACCAAGTCCACAGAATTTGGTTACTGCAACAGATTCTTCAGTGTTGAGATTCTTTGAAACAGAATCTGTCACCAGCTTCTGAAAGCCTGTGTAGTTGTTCAACCTACAACCTTGTGATGTTCTGCCTATTTTCTATGGCATGTGATAGAGGATGAAGACGGAAAGATAGTCCACTGCTGAAACTCTGCTGAAGTTAACAACAAGGAATGTCCACTCTCCCTTTGATATTATCAGGGAAAGTAATGTTGAATTATTTTCTTTACAACTTGTGATCATAATCTGCAGTCTACACATTTGAGATGGGTCATTTATGGACAGAAAATACAATGAAACTTAGAGTCTACCCCACCACTAAACCCCCCCCCCCCCCCAAAAAAAAAAAAAAGAAGAGAAAAAATGAATGCTTTCTATAGCAAATTAGGGCTTTAAAACACATTTGCAATCAGTTTCTTGACCTAAATTCTACTGTTTATATCTTCAGTATCATCAAATTTATAAATCTGTGACAACAATTGGAAGATGACAAAGTGCACGTTGGGTGACTGGAATACCGGAAATGGGCCGAAACTAAGCCCTATCCCCCCCCCCCCCCAAAAAAAAGGCACAATTTGGGAATTTGAATGCTTTCTATAGTATATTAAGGGTTTCTGACATTTGCAATCAATTTCTTGACCTCAAAAACATATATCTGGACACTTAAATCATCTTCATACTCCTTTGGATAGTGAATTTATTATTTTTTCCCTATATTTTGATGACGCTCGACAGTAATTTTGCACCCCCCCCCCCTCAAATCAGTTTTTTGGCTGACTCCATCTCATTTTTCAACCGATTGTTTAACGAAAGGTGTCAAAATGCTCAGTACGATAAGCTGCTTCAAATAAGCAGGGACCCTAAGGATTTTGAAACATCACCCATTTATAGCCCACCACTAATGACAGCCTGTATGTTAGGTGCACTTTGTTGAGAAATTTCTGTGAAATGATATTAAAGCAAACAACAAAAGATAATCTTTCATATACAAATGTAGATTCATGCATTTTCTATCCTGGTGAAAATTTTCATGAGCAGAGGAATCATTAAATTAAAAAAAATCATGTCTACTTGGAATTCCCTTCGCTCACACTTTGTGGGCGCGCTCAGGGTGGCGCTTGCTCCCACCGATATCAGCACAATGGGATGCGAACAGGATACAGCACCGCGGGGCCCCTCCCCGTAGGGCTGGCTGTTGTGCAGCTTGATGAGTGGAGCGAGCTGTTTTGCTGCGCAGTTATGAAGTTTTTTATGAAGGCTTTTTTTTATAGAGCAGAGAAAATACAGTGAAATATTGTTTCGCAGCATCAGAAAACAGAAAGGAATTGCTTTTGAAATATGATTTTTCATACATCATTTGACTAATTTACGCCATTTGTATGACAAAAATGCGTTTACTGTAAAAATCTAATAAATAAAGTTGGGCCGAGTTGTCCAATTACAAACCCGACTCTGGACAACTCGACCCGTTGAGCTATCCAGGGTCGGGCTTTCTCAGTCCGGGAAATCCACTCATGAGTGGGCTCCGTCTCACAAGGCACTCTCCCCCTCATGGGGTACTCAAGATTAGAGGACTCCTCTTCACTTCTCATCCATCTCACATTTGATAATTTTATTATTATAGATGGATATATTATAAATAAGAAAAAATTCTGATTTGATTAAAACTCAATTTTTGTCAAAACAAATCTAGATAGAATTTTTTTCTTCTTCTCATCATGGTGAGTGGACATGTGTGTGTAACAAAAATTCACAGTGCAAACTCGCAACCATTTGACTTTAAATATACATATCAGATGTGAGATGGGTGAGAAGTGAAGAGGAGACCTCATGAACACTGCGGGGAGGGAGCCTCTTTGAATATAGTAAGTCTACTACTCATCGACCACCTATTTTTAGATCGACCACCCTCGCGCAATGGCTTTCTCGCGTATAGAATAAAAAATATATGCCTGGGATGTGGCGTAATACGCTGCAACATTCGAACATGAATACAAATTAAAAAATATTAGGGGGATACAGGTAAATAACCTGAGGAAACAGGAGGAAAAAGAATTGAAGAAAATCCTCATTTAATAGTGATAGGGCCTACACGTAATTTGTTACACATATTTGCCCATTCACTGGATTTATACGTGCTTGTCAATGGGAAAACGGGCGGCCAATTAAAATGAGCTTGCGCCGGTGTACAGTGAAAAATGTCACTTGTGTACGTCGGCGAGAACTCTGTGCGTACGGTACGACTATCGAGTCGACAATCTGAGCCCCGGATATGAATCTGTGTGGTATTTTCTGCCTCGGGTGGAATGAAATTTAACGGTGAAAATGAGAGATATTTTCTAAGATACTGTATGGTTGAGGGGTCTAGATATCGCGCACGAAAATTTGAAATGCTGTTATAATAGAAGTTATTCCATAATCGTACCTGAATTTCTCAATGAATATCACGAAAATGCAGAAAAATCACCTCCCAAAATCTCCTGATGATACGATGACGGAGACGTGCGCTGTCGCCGTTTGTATGTCGGACTTTTTTTTATGCGTTCAATTTCTCGGGGTATGTAAAGATCGCGCAGCTGCCCTCTGTAGTTTCATGCGTGAAAGTGTCTGCCCCTCTGTGGCTGTAACGTGCTCCGGCTTTCGTAGAATATTTTTCACTTGATATTAAATTTGTCCCTGTTAAGCAACAGCAGTATTATTGTTATTATTATTATTATCATTATTACTATTATCACCACCACCATCATCGATCATCATAATCATCATCTTTTTTTTTCTTTTTTTTATGAAGCACTGTTATGCTGAAAGTACAGCTCCATTTAATATAAATATTCTTTTTTTTTTCTTATGAATGCAATGTCAAGCTAAAAGGACAGCTCCATTTGATTTTAATGAAAGTAAGTAAGCAGTGTATGTTGGTTTTTTTTCGGTGCATTGTATATTCTTTACGAATGCACCGTTTCTGCTGAAAGTACAGCTTGGTTTGATTTCATTATAATCGTGTTTTGTTGAATCGTGGATTCTATGATACATGTGATTTGATTTATCATGAAACTGTATTGAATATGGAATCAATAAAAGATTATGGAAAAAAAATCATCGTCATCATTATTATTTTCATTATTATTATTATCACTTCCACCACCATCATTTTATCATTCTTATTATCATTATTTTTATCATTGATATTTTCATAATCGTTAATGATTTTCATTTTCTTACAATATTTCTAATCACTTTAACCAATAATATACACGTAATATAAAATGGAAAAAAGTAAAATATGAACATATATTTTGTGTGTGTGTGTGTTTGTGTGTGTGCTTACCCATTCGTCACCCTCTCATTTTCGTCACCCATTTGTCACACTCTCATCTAATTTTTCTTCAGTATCATTATGGCCCTCCCCTGTCACAAATATATCACAAGTTAGCGCAAAAAATCACAAGCAAATTCAAATTGAAATCACACTTCAACTTCGATAGACTGAAATATTTGTTCCTTTGTAATATTATAATCGTTGTGTTAAAATTTGACTTAAAACAACATTTTATTAACAGTATTTCAGCGTAGCTGGCAGCATACATTGTTCTTGTGTATGATGACGTCACGTGGTAAACGATCGATCGAACAAATTACGAATTCTATCGACTACGAACGAGACAAGCGAGACGACACGTCTAGGCTACAACATCCTTAGTCACTAAGAACAGATTTTAAGGTTAGGTAGGTAAATTACAAGGTAAAAAATTGGAAATTTAGTGGAAAATTTGTTGGAAATCAAAATTTCTTACCTGCTTCCTTCTCATGTTGAGCGGTAAGTCAGGTATGTTTATTCCATGGGCGTATCGGCAAATTTTGCGCTTAGTCCTACGCGTAATATCGCTTGCTATACGCAGTTACGCTATGCGCGATCATTACGTCCCTGCGCGAGACCTAGTACCCTTACTATACAAGGTATTCATTCAAAAAGTGGTCGATGACACGAGTGGTAACCGTCCTGTCAGGTCCAACTTTAGTAGGTTACCCCAGAGCCAGAGGTGCTCATTTATGAGCACGATGAGGGGCCCACCAGGGCAGGGCCGGGGAGAGTGCCTTGTGTGCGAGACGGAACCCCCCTCGGCCCTCTTCATGATGAGCGCAATGCAATGCCATGGTCATACAGGTACAGATGTAAATTCAGGTTTCTAACAGTTTAGACTCTCATGATTCTAGAAGATATTGCCTTGCCAGGCATGGAGCAACCTGTTGACGCTGTAACCTTGGCCGTTTACTGTACACTGACTTGTGGTTAACTTGTAGTTACTTGTTGTATTTGTAGAATCTAGACAAGTGTAGGACTAAAAGTAACTGGTCGTTACGAGTGCAAACCATATCCATGATTTAGACCCCGTCTAGAACATACTTCTAGATGCTAACGTTAGACTATAGAACAGTTCTACTTCATTATCTACAGTAAAGGACCCCCTACTTTAGTACTTGTATTGAATTAACTGATTACTAATGAGAAGTTGTTCAGACTGTAACCACGATTGTATCAACTTTAGGCCTACTCACTTCACGTTGCGGTGGGGTTATTGACTTGATGAATTCTCCAGGGTTTTGACTTACCTATACTCGTATTTGTCGTCAAAATATTTATCTGAATAGTAAATATTCTTGGCACCCATTGTTGAAAAGTATTAAATGCTGCAGATGCTTCCTGAAATGAGCTTGAGGGACGACAAACAGAACAGGCAAGAATAAGAATTAAGATGACCAACGCCAACGTCAAAGGGTAAAGCACGTCCGTCTGCACTGCGCGAGAGTTTCAATTTAAAATACAGGTAGGATACACAGCACGTATCCTGCATTGTGCTATGCTATGTGTGCAAGGTGAGTATCGTATGCACACAGCACAAAAATCGTCTTTCGAACCGCCCGCTGCACAAATTGATTGGACGGAAATGTATCACGTGACTTAAAACCCCACAGCTCGATTGTGCATATATTTGTCACTAGATGGCAGCAAAGCATTATGTAAAGAAGGCTCTGCTGTGTACCCACGTGTGTACCAGAGCCTTCTGAAGGCTCTGATGTGTACCGTCGGCGAACTTCGCAGCTGATGTTATACATGTACATACATGTACGTATGAATTCTATTTTTTTTAATCCCCCTGATTTTTTTCAAAATACATCCGTGAAATGCATGTGTGATTCGAAAGCTTTCGTGTTTGATATCTATCCATCTGTTTTCCTTGTTACATTTCAATAATACATCTTTTGAACTTTTTACTTTTGCTCCCCAACAAAATATGATGCAAACTACAGAACACAGACTCATTTGCTATTTTCTTTTCACTCAATACACTGGAGCACCTTGCACTGGCATTGTGATTCTCCGCCAAAAAAAAAAAAAAAAAAAAGAAAAGAAGAAGAAATACATGAAAAAAAATAGAATAAAAAAAAAATCCCTCGTAAATTGACATTAACCTCATTGGGGTACATTTATAATTGATTACACCCGCAACCCCACCAACCCACACCCTCACTCAGCATCTTTAGTATACGGTTACGTGAAACCCGCAGGCTCAATGACGTTTTGTGACAGACGTAGACACTATTCTATCACTCTACAGGGGCGTCGATCCTGGAGGGGGGGGGGGGGGGGGGGGATGTCCCCCCTAAAAATATGGGGCGTATACTATTATCATTTGTCCCTCCCCCAAATAATTCTAGAGATGTAGAAAGTGTTTTTAATTCTTTTTTCTTTCCTTTCTTTCTTTTCTTTTTTTTTTTGGATAAAAAACTGTCTAATTATTTCACCGAAAATGTGCACCAGATTGTTGAATTTCAATTCTGAAAAACGCAAAATTTCCCTTGCGTCAAATGCCCTCCCCCCCCCCCCCCCTCCTCGGCTCGGTCCATCTCCATTTTTTATTGCACTTCTAGATTGACAATTTCCGAATTATTTCATCGAAAGACAGTGTTCACCAGATTTTTCACTTCAGTTCCTAGAACGCAAAAGTACCCTCCCCCTGCTATATTAGCCTCCACTATATCCATTGATTATTCCTTCACCTTTGGGATTGACAATTTTCCAAATATTCCACCAAAAGTGTGCACCATGCAGATTGCAATCATAAAAAAATGCAAACGCTCCCTCATGTGAGAGAGGGGTGCCTCCTCCCACATCCTTCCCCACGCTTGGTCTCCCTTCTTAGTTGAATAGTGGATAAGACTCCCGACTCCCGATCGGAGGACCCGAGTTCGAATCCCGCCCAGTGCTTACGTCCTTGGACAAGATGTTTTTACCCACTATGTCCCTCTCGACCCAGGTGTATAAATGGGTACCTGGCAATGCTAGTGTAATAATAATAGCAGGGCCCTCTGGTAGAGCAGTGGCAACACTGAAGAGGCTACCCTGGGTAAATAAGACCTTATTATTATTTTGTTATTATTATTATTATCATTATTATTATTATTATTATTATTATTATTATTATTATTATTATTATTATTATTATTATTATTATTATTATTATTATTATTATTATTATTATTATTATTATTATCATTATCATTATTATTATTATAGATGACAGACTTATGTCACACTTCTCTGATACAAATTTCCAGAAATTCCCCCAAGGTTGTGCTCTAGATCGTTGAATTTCAATTCTAAAAATGCAAAAGCTCCCTTAAAATGGGGGGGGGGGGGGAAATACCCCATCACCCTCCGACCCTCCCTTTGCTCGGTTCCTCTCCACAATAGACTCGGTACTTTTTTGGATTTTGGAATTTATGAGCAGCAACGGCACCAGTACTTTTGTTATCTATAACACACTGATGAAGGGAGGGAGGGGATAAGGTGAAAGTTTAACATATAAGTTGAAATTTATTACGCAGACAGACTTTTAGCTCTCCACCTTAAATCTCCCTCCATCCCCGATCCCCATGCAAGATGGGGAAACAATATTGAACTCTGATTCATGTTTAGTTAGCTTTGATTCACAGTATTTTCATCCTATCGTCAGGTTTATACAATTCATATTTATGTGGAATACAAATAGTATAAAGAAGCGTATTTAATTTCTGTATCTTGGTAGAAACATTAGTAATTGGAAATTGCCCTTAACTCTCTGTCTGCCATTGCACGGCTCGGGCGCCCGACTTATATAGCCGACGGCTTGCCAATAACTTCGCATAATATTATTTTGCCAAAAATGCACAACCGCGCACAAACCAATCGATAAATTGCAATATATATTACATTGTAAACATCATGCGCTATTCAATTTCTCACACAAAACACAATTACATCATAGCAAAGCTTGCAATTTTCTCTACAACTTTGCTGCATTTCTAGCATAAAGGCTTCTATAAAAAGTGACATGGCTTTGAAAAAAAAAAAGAAGAAATGTTTTCCAGAAGCGCTCATGCATTGCTGTCTCAGGATATAATGTGACACACGGGAGTGCTTATGGATATACATTGTGGCATACAACGTGATAAAAGTCACCATTAATGACTCATGAGATCAATGACTAAACCCCCTACCTTTTAAAATTTGATGCCTTTGTGCATGCTGAAAAAGGAAATTCACAACAGATTGACTGTTATTGGTTATTTTTCTTTCACTCTGTTCGCATTGTTTGAAATTAATTGGTATCAATATCATTCTAGATATTCGTATAGGCCTACTTGAGATGCCTTCAAAACAAAACGATTAAAAGAAGTTTCTCGACATGTATTTCAGTACCGATGTAACAGGTGGGACTTGTCATTACAGTCACATAAAAGTAATTTTAATATTGGTGAGCAAGATCGAAAGAAGTAACTATCCCAACACATAAAAAGGTGTATAGTATAGGGTAAAATTAATATCGCTTGAACAAGCTGAGAAGCACAAGCTAATATAGCTATATTACGTGTAATGTCTCAAATGGCATCATTTCAAAACAAAACAAAAATATCGTTATGAATCTGCTTGATCGATAATATCCATTTGTATGTTTTCCTGCCTGTTCTGTCCCTGCTTTCGTTCATGTCCTTGTCATAGTCTTTTTTTTTTCTGTTTGCTTCGCCTGACGTCATAATATCAAAATGTTCATACATGGAGTCCTTGACGGATCTTGAGATGCCCTCATCTCCTAGAGTAATTCACAAATTCTACAAGCTATGCTTTTCTTGTGAATTCAGCTTTCCTCTTTCCCGTTTATAGAGTTATAAAATAAGATTGTATTGATTACTTGTTTATTTATCTAAAAACCAAAGTTGATATTACCATATTATAACATTTATCCATGTTTTGTTGGATCTTATGTGATTCAAAGTTCCTTAAAATATTATGTACTCATGTAAGCGTTATGTATATCATTTTTACTTTATATGGAAATAAAATCACTTGAATTGACCAATTGATTGATCCATTACATGTCCCATAACACACACAAAAAAAAAAACAGAGAAAGTTTACTCTTTTATATGAAAACGTGATTACGTCGTTATTTTTTCTTTTGTGCAATACATCTATCACTTCAGTAGGCTTTCTGACATTTAAAACTGCATGCCGTATATGTTTTTAACTTGACATTCATTAATATAGACTAATTGTATTCATCTGTTGCTTTGGTAATCCGTATATATGTCATTCACTCACGCAATAACTGTATTTTCCTCGAAATTATTTTCAGCTCTTTTCTCAAGCGAGCTGATTTTATTAGAGCGCCATCTATGGTTGAGGGTTGATTAGCAGTGCATCACAGCCGGAAAAGGCCACTACGCAAACGACATTTTGTTCGCCTATCACTGGAGCAGTGACGGATCCAGGCGGGGGTGCACCGGGCGCACGCCCCCTTTATCATTTTTTTGTTTGTTGTGAAAACAAAAGAAATATAAAGAAAAAATGGGGGGGGGGGGGCTGGGGTGCGTGGCCCCCTTTAATTTTGCAAAGGTGCCCCTCTTTACGGAATTCCTGGATCCGCCCCTGCTGGAGAATGTCTTGTTTTAGTTGTCAAGACACGAAGTCTCTGGAACGCATGCAGGAATGAAAAAGCGATGGTATGACACTGAGCCAGTTGAACAGGTAAAAAATTCGGGTAATTCGGATGCTGTTCGTTATTCTGAAGGTTCGTTAATCCGAAACGCACAAATTCCCTGTACCTAGAGGTTCGTTAATCCGAAAATGAAAAAGGGTTCGGTAATCCGAACATTCTTGGCGTTATTCCGAAGGTTCGTTATTCCGAAGGATCATTAATCCGAAAATGAAATAGTGTTCGCTATTCCGAAGGCTCGTTTATCCGAAAATGAAATAGGGTTCGTTATTCCGAAGGTTCGTTGTATCTGAAATGAAATAGGGTCCGTGTATTAGGACGAACCTTTGGAATAACGAGCTTTGTTTCATTTTCGGATGAACGAACATTTGGACTAAAGAACCTTCGGAATAACGAACTGTAACCATAATAATAATGACAGTAATGATAATAATGATGATAATAATAATAATAATAATAATAATAATAATGATAATAATAATAATGATAATGATAATAAATCTCACATCTTAATGACAAAGATCTTGGTCAATATAGAGAATATAATATAATATGATAATAATGATAATAATAATAATAATAATAATAATAATAATAACAATAATAATAATAATAATAATAATAATAATAATAATAATAATAATAATAATAATAATGATAATAAATCTCACATCTTAATGACAAAGATCTTGGTCAATATAGAGAATATAGCAAGGAATATTGCAAGGGGAATGTCATCTTTACTCTTTCTCATCTCTCATTCTACGATACACTATAAATTGTTGTTCTGCGCGATGTCTATGCCGGTTTTGTATACCCTTGGAGGAAAGCATGGTTCTCTGAACCACCTTCTGTTAATGGACGACTTGAAGCTGTTTTTGTTATAAGGATGAGAAGCAGTGTGGCACATTTTAGTTCAAACGGTTTGTCTGGTCAGCGAAGACAATAATGTCTTCGCTGACCATGCAGACATGTATGGAGTTCGGCATCGAGTGCGTTACCATGGTTATGAAAAAAGGGAGGCAAGACAAAGAGTGAAGGAATCTTGCTTCCTGATGGAAGAAAGCTACAGAGTTTGGAGGATGGAAGAAAGCTACAGAATTTGGAGGATGGAAGGAACTACAAATACTTTGAAGTATCGGAGTCTGATGATATTATGTGGGACAATGAGATCAAGAGGTCTATGACGAAAGAGTATTTCTCACGAGTGAAAAGGGTGCTAACATCGCATCCAAATAATGGCACGTGGAGGATCACTACACCCAAACAGTATACCAAATAAGGAATGTCTTATTGAGTGAAAGCAGCAACATTAGTTGAACACATCAGTGAAAGTTTGAGGAAAATTGGACAATCGATGCAAAAGTTATGAATTTTTAAAGTTTTGATGTTGGAACCGCTGGATGAGGAGACTACTTGAGTTTATGGCATCATTGTGTGGACAACAATTATGAAGAAAATATATAAAGAAAATTCAACATTTTTTCACTTTTCTAGCATATATATATATATAATATATATATATATATATATATATATATATATATATATATATATATATATATATATATATATTATATTAACATCCTCGATTGTTCTGTTTGTACCCATACTATTCCATGAAGCCCACTTCTTCTTTTTTCTGACTGAACTGAAAGTAAATATTAAATTTGATTTATTTTTCTCATTTCAATAAGTCAATCAAAAAACTCATTACACACTGAAGTGTTTTTTTTTTTCAGAAACAAATAATGGAATATGCCCGGTTATACAGAGAACATAACTATTATAATCATCACCAGTTGCAACCTCTTACAAGAGCGTGCGTGTGTGTGTGTGTGTGTGTGTGTGTGTGTGTGTGTGCGTGTGTGTGTGTGTGTGTGTTTATTGTACTTCAGATTGCCATTTGTGGACTGAATGAAACTGAAAGAAAACCACATGCAGCCTATCACGTCATATGCATGAAATTTTTAATCCACTGCAGATTACAGAACTATTTCGAGCTGATCGAAATCAACATCATTCATTCGAAAACTCGTTTTGATAATGAAAACGTTGCTATCTGTTCATTCGCTTGTTACATTGTGAAATACAATATGAAATGGAACATTAGGAAAAAAATGTTTATGTCTCTTGCCTTGCCGTGCAATATTCGTTGCAGCTCTCTTGAATAGGTCCTTCCAACAGAATATACTACATTCACAGTTAAAGGCATAATTTACCATTTGCAGATGAAAGCATTAGTGCTTTAAAATAGTTCTAAAATGTGGGTTAGGGATAGAAACAACCACTGTCAAAATTTGAATCCGTATAATTGATGCTAAGTGTTGTTAAATACACGAAATGTGAACAATAGTTATAATAAAAATGTTTCCAGACTAAACCGTATACAGTTACGGTTTATTGAGAAAAACCCTGATATTTCCTTATATTTTAGGTTTTATTGCAAATATTTCATATGGTAGGACGTTTTATGGTACAACAGACCTACACATATGCATCAAATGTGATATCTTGAACATTTTTGAAATCACTGCTCCCAAAGGTAAACTGGACCTTTAATGTCATGAAATTCAGTCTTGTTTATATACAATGCAGTTTGATAACTAAATGTGGTCTTGCCTAAGCAAGGTGCATGTGTTTCTCAGAATGGAAAGATTAATTTTGTCCCTGAATGCTCTAAAGACTACAACATTTGGATGTTTTGTTGTCATATCCTGCTACAATATTTTCTTCCACTCCTTGTATTTCGTTATTGTTTCATTATTGTCATTATTCGTTATCATTTCATCATTGTCGATTGAGTCCCAAATTTGGATGAATGTCATTTGTTTGGGGAATACTTCTTCCCAATGTCTTTTCATGCAAATCTACAAAAGTAAAAAGAATAAGTTTAGATTCAAAACATTCATATTATACTCTTTATTTGCACTTCAGTATATAACATATTCGAATGATAATTAATTTCGTGGATTGCATAAAGGAACGTTATAATGTCGACCCCCCACACACACTTTTAAGTGTGATAGTCTTGTACAGTGCTATAGTACGGGTTATGGTACAAGTGCAAGGTTCTATCTCATGACAATTCTACTGTCAAGGAGAAGGCAATTATAAGGGCATTATTTGAATGAGAGCAAAGAAACAAAAATAATCGGAAATGTGCGCCTGAGTGCAAAGGAACTGATGATCGTTTGAATGTCAGATAATCACCTAACATGGCGCCCGACTGGCGCCTCGTTGGAGCTCTCATATTTTCTGCCTCGCCTTGCTGTGCAGGATGGCGCTTGCAATGTCATCTTGTTCGACCAGAAATATGATTTCTGTTTCATTTAAGTGTGTGTAAAAACGTATGTATGTTGTGTGTGTATGTTTGTGTGTGCTCATTATCGTCGATTTTTAATTCCTCTGTATTTCTAAAGATGTATGCAAACAATAGTACCCTGTAAGTTGGTACAAAATAGACTATAATTATCATCAACAAAATTTTTGCCCTGAAACATGTTTACAATAAAGGTGTATTAGCCATTGTAGATCCTGAGGAAAGGCGTCAATAAAGGACAAGTTCACCTTCATACACATGTGGGTTGAGTGAATGCACCAATATTAGTAGAACATAATAGCTATGGCGATATCGGTGAGAGTTTGAGGAAAATCGTACAATCTGTTCAAAAGTTGTGCATTTTTGAAGTTTCTGCTCACTCATGGCTGGATGAGAAGACTACTATGGCTTGTGATGTCACAATCCAGTCATTGTGTACAACGATATAAAGAAAGAATAAAGAAAATTCAACATAATTTCACTTTTCTCGCATAACAAAAGAACACTTGACTTCTCTCTTTCAGAAGGCAGGGGGAATAATATTAACCTAACATATATGTCAGTAACAAGTCAAAGAAAAAATGTGCACTTCATCTAAAAAGTGAAGTTTTGTGAAATTCTCTTTTTATTTTCTTTATACTGTTGTACGCATATGACATCATACACTGTAGTCTTGTCATACAGCAGTGACTGCGCAGATACTTTAAAAATTCATAACATTTGAACGGATTGTCCGATTTTCCCCAAACTTTCACTGATGTGTTCTACTATTATTGTTGCATATACTTTAAAAATTCATAACTTTTGAACGGATTGTGCGATTTTCCCCAAACTTTCACTGATGTGTTCTACTATTATTGTTGCATTCACGCAATACCAATATGAAGGTGGACTTGTCCTTTAAAGCCCCACGACTATGACGCCTATAATAAGAAGAAGCCAGGTTGTAGAGAGAGAGAGAGAGAGAGAGGGGGGTATATATTATGTTGTATATATTATATTCAAGTTATAGTCACAAAGTCTTTAAATCGTCAGATATGCAAGAACTTACTGATTTGTACATTTTGTTTCACCGATGTAAATAACAGTCATAACTCCCAAATGTGTTGAAGGAGTCACGATATAACGTAATATTAGAGTAACACGCTGTGTAACGCAAACCTCATATAAAAAAACGACAAGCATCGATGAATATAACATCGTAAAAGTATTACAATTCAATCTTTTAAACTTTTTTTTTCCAAAGGAGATGACTGTGTGTCTGATGTAATTCCTGATTTATTTTGTGTTATGTTTTGTTGGAAAAAGAAGGATGAAAATAAATGAATTGAATTGAAATACGTCGCCGCAAGACAGCTTCACTTGGAAGAGAGGATCATCATGCAACATCGAGTTTAGACCGGTTTTCCTAATTAGCTGATATTCTTCTAATGGTGACAACACCCTCATAACATTATATATATATATATATATATATATATATATATATATATATTTGCTTCATATTTTCTCAGATGTATGATAAATATCATGGTCACTGCAAGACGTTTATTATTATCTTCTATGTCTGTTTCAGTTGATATAGGTCTTGACGCCCCGCCTTCAGATGGGTAAGAAAAAAGAAGAATCACAACCAAAACACCCCAAACCAAAAACAAAACCCAAGTATATTTCGCTATTTTCACTAAGTATAGATATATTACTATTGACTTTGGCCATCATTGCAAATTGTGCATTGTTTTCTCGTAATACAATCATTCGTTCAAATAGGATTTGTATCATATACTTTATGCAAGGTTGTCTTGTATTTTTTCAAATTGTTGAACAATATAAATGTACAAATGTATTCTTTGTATTACTCTTTGTTTGATGGAAATTGTAATATTTCAATATTGAAGGACAATGAATTGAAAGTAGGCCTATTTACTTAATGTTCTTGATCGTTGGTGACTTGTGCTGTCAGTCTTTTAAAGAAGAAAAAAAAATGCAATGCCGTGATGTGAATTAGACCATAATGATTCATAAATGCAGAGTACGTGATGAATGACTGATTTTCCATCTCCTATCAAACATGTAGACCACTGACCGTTCTATACTTTTCCCAGAGCTTCCGCAGCTAGGAGTTGACGTGTGATCGCAAATTTGACCAGCTTTCAAGCTTTCGATTGCTATTTGCCGATAAAATTGGCATCGAGACAGAACACCATCACATTTTATAGGAAGAGGCTGGTTTATACACCTCCATCACATCCTCGGGTAATAACGAGTTCAAGATCTTTGAGGCCATACAGTGAATTGCGTGCATGGTCAATTCTGAGACCTGAAGAGAAAACAGAGTAGTTGTGAATAACAAGGACAACCCCATGCCCATGTCTAGTATAGTTGTGTTCCTCATTTTGACTTCATATAGTGTGCAATGGTTTTGTAGTTTTGTCTCCTTTTGGTGGCAAAGGGACAGATTAAACTGTTTCATTTTAATTTTCAGTTCCTTCGTTGTTCGTTCGTTTTGTTTGTTTGTATTCAAATATTCATTCACTCGTTCATTTTTTTTTTCTTCAGCATGGCACCTATAATATGTTCATGGATGGGTCCACAAAAACAATACAAACATTCATAGGACTGCATATACACGCGGGAAACACAAGTCATGAAATACCAATCCGAAACTCTCCCGGCCCTTGCTGCCCGAATTCTTTTCTGCACATTATGCAGGGAATGTCAGATACAATAACAAAACAATGGTGCTGTTCGTTCGGACGCTAAATTATACAGAAGATTGAACTCATCATTATAACTAAAATCACTCGAATATGAATTCCAGTTGCATGTACTATACACACATCAGTTCTTCACACAAATCATAAGTTGAACGTGAGGGAAGGTGAGACAACACTGTACAAACACTCTTATGCATCGCATATGCGTTTGGCTTAAAACAAGACAAAATGATACAATTTTGGCTTTAAAAATGAGAGGGAGATAAAGAAATGCATCTAAAGTTTGGAAAAACGGGCGATCCTCGTCATTTCGAAGGTTAGTTAATCCGAAGGGGAAAAAAAAAAAAGGTTCTCTATTCCGAAGGTTCGTTATTCCGAAACACACATGCGGTGTTCATTAATCCAAAAACTTAATCTTAGTGACGTTATTTCGAAGGTTTGTCATTCTAAAGGTTTGTTGATCCGAAAATGAGAAGAAGATGGATGCGATGGTTATATGACTGTATGCCTATACCTTTAGTATTAACGAACGATCGTAGTTGTGAACCTTATTTCATTTTAGGATTAATGGACCTTCGGAATAACGAACCTCCGGAATAATGACCTGTATAACCGGAAATGCAAACAACAACAAATAAAAACAAAAACACCTTCTGGTACAAACAAGGTGGCACTAGATACCGTGGGAGGCCTATTTACAGGGGTTCCCCAACTTCCCATAACAAAAACCCCTTCCCCTCCCCCTTCACGGCGTGCAATTGCGTTGACTTTGATCTCTATACCCTTAGGTGGTGGTTATCCCCATTGGACAACAACAACAATCAATTAATCAATTCATTAATCAATCAATCAATCAATCAATCAATCAATCAATCAATCAATCAATCAATCAATCAATCAATCAATCAATCAATCAATCAATCAACAAAGAAACAAATAATTAAACTGTTTCGCGGTCCCTGCAACATGTAATATTCCCTTGTAAAAATCGTTCCTTTCTGAGCTTAATTTTATACCGATTAGACTTTGTTTTAACCTAATTTTTTTATATGATGATATTGTTAAGGATTGTATTCCTCCGTGAAAAATTCCACGCTTTTCTTCTTTGAGACTTTGGTTGTTTGCTATAAATAAAATATTTTATTCATATTTGATATCATAAACATCTGAAATCTCTGTCGAGACTCGGGTTAATTGTTGTTGTTTTTGGTCCCATCACTCAAAAGAAATGTACATCTTATAATATGTACGTATAGATTATCAACATGCAGCTGCAATTTGTTTCATTAATTAGCTCTTATAGGTATATAGATGTATAGGGGCCTATTATAACGACAGGTTTTATACATGAAGTAAAATGCTTGCATTTAAGGCGCGACTTTCAAACGTTCAAGGTCGTGCACGTGCATGGGTATAGTACCTTGTAGTGCCTCACGGTCTCAAATATAAGTTGACGTCGTATTCAGGAGTGTCAGAATTTGTTAAAAATGGCTAATAGAGCCCAGTGTCTATCATAGTACATTGAATTTCACTTTCGACACCATAGTTTTTATGTCGAAACAACGTCTTGTCTCACTCGATTTCAGGTGTACGGATGATAAAATTATTTGCTGTTTATATATAGGACCCCAAGGGTAATATGCGATTATACGAAATTATGACTGTAACTATGTGACTATTCAATTTTATAGACCCATGGATCATAATAGTTATACATGTATATAATACGTTAGGCCTATACTAATAATTGTTTCAGTTGTGGTATTTAATAGCCACATTTCAGTACAATATCTATTAAAGGATGATTATAAAAATTTGGAACGCGTGGAATTGATACTAATGTTCTATACAATTGTATGGACTCCATGCAGAATGTCTTTGTGTGTGTGTTTTTGTGTGTCTGTTGAGATTTTGCGCCTTGTACTTTGAATTTAATGAATGATAGAAATCAATGAACCATATCAATATTATACCGCATGAGCTAACTATCATCAAGCAGTGCATCCATTATGCATGCGTTAAAGGGATTTGATGACTCCGTGGTTTTGTGATGAAAAGTCTTTACAGAAAAATGAAAGAGTATAGGCCCTAAGATACTCTTTGCGTCTTGTATTATATAATTACACACTTCGTGGTTTTCATTTGATTTGATTTGGTTTGATTTGATTTGATTTGATTTGATTTGATTTATTCTCTGTATGCCATTTTTTTTTCAAATACATCAACTTTCTGCAATTTCATTACCATCGTACAAAATAACGGTAGTATACTTTCAACAATTATCATCATGTTCATCAATAACATCTGTAATATAATTACATGAGTAACATCTCAATAATTTGTATACAGAAAGATTGCCAAGAATAAGTACAAAGCTTGACTGTTTGGCAACCGATAACAAATAGCATTGCAATGAGCAAGAGGGACCAACATGATGCTCGTGGAATAAGGGTTAGAGAGAGAGAGAGAGAGAGAGAGAGAGAGAGAGAGAGGGGGGGGGGGGGAGAGATAGAGAAGAATGGAAGGGGAGGAGATGATAAAAACCTCCCGATACTAGTCTCGTCAGATCAACTCGATATATCTATATACCTAGACACATACTTGCACATAATTTATTTATACTAATAAGTAATAAGTGTTGTTTTTGTCATGTAAAAGTTACATTGAATGAGAGAAAGAGAGAAGGAGAAGATGGCAAAAAGCAATCATCTACGCAGCATAAATTTCTACGTGCCCTTTCAGGGCATGACGTTATAGTGAACCATGATTTGCCCGACATGACATGAATAATGAACAACAGAGAAGGAATGAATCCCAGTTAGATCAGAGGAGCAGAGTATAGGCCTATATACTGCAGGTGCATCCCCACGTGCAGAGACTCAGAAAGAAATAAACGTAATAGATACATAAACATATTACAAACATAAACATTTGATTTTATTTCAGTGATTTCCAAATTTTCATTAAAAGTCAAAGAACAAGATGAGAATAATACAATCTGACACGAAGGCTACGTTCATCATCAGATGCATTCTTACTCCAAACACCCAGAGTAAAACATGGGCATGGTGATCGTGCTTTTTCCTTTATGGGACCAAAATTGTGGAATCAGTTACCTCTTCAGTTAAGGGAACTGTCATCTACAGAGTCATTCAAATCCAAACTTAAAACTTATCTGTTCCTTTCATACAGAGGACTGTAATTGCTGTATGTCATTAATATTGGATCAATATTGTATTTTTAATTGATATATGTTGTATTCTTTATTTGGTATATATTTGCTTTTGTTTACCATTTCCTTCTTTGTTGAAATGTTTGAATATGTATATGCATGTAAATATATGATATTTTTTCATTTTTGAAGCGCCATGAGCACTGAAAAGTGGACCTGTGCGCTATACAAGTAGCCACTATTATTATTATTATTATTATTATTATTATTATTATTATTATTATTATTATTATTATTATTATTATTATTAACATTACATTGGATTACAATATACATGTACAAGAAAAGAAAAAAAAACCCACATAGAAAGAGAAAAAAGTGTAAGTGGAAAAAAAAAATCCAAGAGAGAAAATTGAGGAGCCAATTACCAGAGGCCACTGGCCTTTCTACGGCTGGGCTCCCACTTGAGATTTTATGAAAGAGAAAAACAAAAATGGAACAGGCAAATTATGACTGAAAGACTGAAAAATACTGCAGACATTATATAGATATTTGGTTAAATTTCAGAGAAGAATCACAACAGAAAATTGTTATTTAATAATTAACTTCATTTCATCAGGCACGGAATTCCAAACATGTACTCCTTGGTATATTTAACAGATCTATATACGCGATGTAACATATCGAAGAAGAGGTAAATATAGGTCAGCAGTTTGTCTAGTGTTGCATAAATGTACATCTCTTGTATATCTGAACATAATATTAAAATAACGTTTACATGCATATTATTATCAAAGACAGACGGTACTCGTAAATAGGCCTGTACATAAAGAGGCGGTTTTTTATAATTTAGAAGCTGGAGATTTTTAAACAGAAGTTGAGAAGGTGTTGAAGGGTGAGAGTTTGTTATTGTCTGTTTTTCCCTGTTATTGTGATCTATATTATGATAATTAATGTTAGGGCCTAATAAAATTTTCTGTAGAAAATTAGTAGGCCTATAGTGAAAATAGCTGGCCTCATAGGCCCTTCTAGTAAATTTACAGGTAAGGACCTACATAATGTACACGTCATATCAAAAACCACTGTGTTGTTCCCATGCAGTGAGAGACACCAAACACAAAAGGGGAGTCGAAAAGCAGTTTATTGACGATCGGAAGGCAACCATTGATATCCCGTCTGCGACCTCCTGCACCATTTGCTCTCCCTTTCATCGTACACCATTGGCGGCGGCGGCGACGACGACGAAAAGCTCGACTAACAGGAAGTACGTCATTTGACTTTTACGAGGAGTACGACCAGTGACGTCACCCGGCAATATGGCCGATTGTCGCACAGCATAAAAATCAGTGGAAATCCGTGCTGAAAAGCTAATTTTGGTGAACGGCTCTGAGAATCTCTCGGAAACTTAACCGAAATTCTGGTAAGTGATAATATAGAGGAAGACAGTCATTTGACTTCTCTAAACGTAATATTTGTTCATCCCTTTGAGAGAATGGGATGCAGTTATGGGTAGAAGTCTTAGACGTAATTACACCGCGCCCCTGGCTCCTGGCGAGCAGGGGTCCCCACTGCCCCCACTCTGTGCGAGCGAAGTCGCCCGATAGCAGTCCGTGAGTTCCGCTCGCGATCGCCTTGCCCATTCTCACCCAGATCTGGGTTGCGTTATTAAAGCGTAACTGTTAGAACAAATTTCGCCGTGCTCGCCTGTTTCAGATGGGTACAGACGATCAACTTCAACTTCCGATTTTAAGTGAAAGGAGCAAAAACTATGTGGAGTTTAACTTAGATAGATTAGAAACTTGTATTCTAGAGTAGACATCTAACGTAACCTTTTGTCCTTTGGTCTAAACATCTAGTTGTAATGTTAGATCTATTCTAGAAATTAATAGTAGGATCTAACAGGTTAGAACGTCTCAAAAGCCTAGGTACTCTGAGTACTAAAGATCTGATTTCTACAGGCAGTATACTACAGTAAGTTTACACTGAATTGAAGAAGGTTATCAATGTTCTACAGTACAAATGTCAATGCTTGACGTGTTGACAAGCATGTGTTGACGTGTTGACATACTGTTGACATGTCAATACAATAGCTTGACGTGTTGACATGCAGTAGGGCCTAGAGCTAGATACTGTTTACAGTGCTATCAAAATATAAAAACATAACATAACAAAACAAACAAAAAAAGTTAAAAGTATGCATGTTAAAAGTATGCATGCCCTGACTGTAGATGTACTATTTTGTAATAGGTCCAGGAATACTCAGAAGTGGGGTTCATACATTGTGACATTGCACAAAATTGATTGATATCTAAATATCTAGATCTAGCTGTTTTCTGTGTAGATGTATCAAGTTATACTTCTGATATCTTTTCTTTATCTCTTGGCTTGCTGTGAGTGATACAGTGGCAAGATTTCTTATTGTAATGTAACTGGATTATTTTATGATAATCAAAAAGAAGGTTGAGGTCAGCACCCTCATGAAACATAGTGTACTATGAGTATTGAGTCTGGATTTTGTACTTGTGAAACTGTAGAAAGTGGCAAAATTGTAAGAAGCAAAGATCATGGTTTGATGTGTAGATTTCCCAAAAGCAGACTAATGGTTCTGGTTGGATCTGCCTGAAGCTGAAAGCTAAATCTGTATCCTTTTGTCAAAATGTTTACATTGTACTTTGGGAGATTTGTTTGCATTTTGCTGCCATAAATATCATATCACACCACAGTCTTATACTGAATCAGGGAGATGAGATTTCATCTCACCTCCCTGATTGAATGCAGTAGTGATCTATATAATTCATTATCACTCAACTGATGATGCAGTGATTGTTTAGGTTGTTTTAATGCACCATTATGATTAATGATTATGATGTTTCATTTATAGTTTGCATGGTGAATTGTTGAACTGCAACATACTTCTGCACAGACTCGGACTAGAGTACCATTACCAGTAGTACTACTGTACATGTACATCATATCAGCACAGTAAATGGAAGTGTGTCATACAGTCCTTAAACATTCTTGATACAGTAATGTGCAGGTAGAATTTCCTCTCAAAAGTTTTCATTGTTTAACACTTCTGTCACAAATACAAATTTTCACTGATATGACAAGCAACTGCTCAAAATATGAAATAGCAGTATAATGAATATTTTTCATATCTTGAATTAGCTGCAAATTAAAGAAACCTTTCGGGTGGAACATTCGGTATGTTCCCTCCCCCGCCAGTCATCATCTATATAATGTGTGTCACTAGCTAGAATACTCAGTACACAAAGTAGAATGCATCACCTTGCTCTACAGTGTAGTCAATAACTTGCATGATTGTCATACCGGGTCACTTTCTACTGACTACAGCAATCAAATTGGCCAATGTGTTGACCACCTGTCATTTCTGAAACAGGACACAAATTGTGATATATGCACTGTATGCTACAAGATATTCAGGAAAACAAGCCTTTAAAAACAAATGTGAATGGACTTTGTATCTCTGTGCCATTAACATTACAGTGTACATCTACTGTCTCGATTGGGAAAAATGTATTATACATGGCAATAGGTTACAATACAACTTGCACAGTGCCTGCATTGTAAATTCTGTTTCTTCTTTACCATGTTTTGAGTGCATGGTGGTTTAAAGGTATGGTATAGTATTGGTGGAGATGAGGATTGGGCTTTTATCTTTTTGCGAAATACAAGAAACCACTTATAAAATAGTATAGAGCATAAAAAGGAATTCAAAGTTTATTTGATGGAAATCGGTTTTGGAATGGCTGAGGCATCTAAAGACAAAATAAAACAAAGTGATTGTGATAAAAGGTGGGTCCCACCTTTTACTAGGATCGCTCTGTTTTGGATATCTCAGCCTTTTCAAAACCAATTTTCATCAAATAAACGTTGAATTCCTCTTGAAATAACATGCTCTTTCATATTTCATAAGAATTTTCTCATTATCTCACGAAAAAATATTAGGAATTCGAAGTTACATTTGTGTATTTCTTAACCAAAACTATACAATCCCTTTTAAGTGCCACTTGGGGATACATATTACAGAGGTCTGATATTAATTTATTTTCTGTGCTCATGTCTGCTATTGGATATTGTTTTACTGACAGTGATTACAATGTCGTCACATGATCTGCATCAAATCCACTCTCATCTTTGAAAATTTGGTTGTTGCTGGGAATGCATTTTTTTTTTTTTTTTTTGGTGGTGGTGGTATAAGTGAATAGATTGTAACTTTGAATGATATATAGCACTTTTTTTTTATTTATTTAAATTTTATTATTTTTTTAAATTTTTTTAAATTTTTTTGATAAATCACGTACAGTGTCGTTTTGATATTCCCCTAGTGTGCAAGGATATGGGAATAGACTGATAATTTTTGTGTATTTACATATTGAATTACTGTTGTAAGCATTGAAAGTTTACATTAGCTTCATAATTTTCTTTGGATGATTGGAGTTACTTAAATGGATAGCATAGTTTTGGTTGAGATAGGGATTCAGGTTTCAAACTTTTTTTTTTTGTGAGATACAAATAATGAGATGAGAAACCTCTTATGACATATGAAAGAGCATACAGTTCTAAGAGGAATTCAAAGTTTGTTTGATGGAAATCAGTTTTGAAATGGCTGAGTTATCTAAAAATAAGAGAGGTCCTAATAAAAGATGGATGAAAGGCGGGACCCGCCTTTTATTAGGACCACTTTGTTTTACTTTTTTTTTTGGATATCTCAGCCACTTCAAAACTCATTTTCATCAAATCAACTTTGAATTTCTCTTAGAATTGTTTGCTCTTTAATTACATGAGTGCTTTCTAATTATCCTACAAAAATTTAAAACCTGAATCCCCATCTCAACCATAACTATATACCATCCCTTTGAGCTTCCCCCATTATATCAGGAATATATGGATAAATGAATATTTCAACAAGGTGTTAAACTCTCTGCTCATTTTCTTTTGAAATTATATCACAGTAGAAATCGTGTTTGACCTGTCCGTTCACTCTGAAAACAAAAACAAAAAGATGCGAATTATGGCAATGGAAAAGAACTTGCACTTTTTGACGCTGTAATCTGCAAAAATAAGAAATGTGCAAGTGGCTCTTCATCTGCAATATATGCAAGACATCAATAGCCTGACCATTTAGATGTCTGTACCGGACGGTACCTTTTACAGTGTATATGTGGCCGAGGGGTGGATTTCAAACATTACACTGTAAGTGCAAGTCACATGACCACAAGTTTGATTTTCATTGCAGTGAGCATTCTTGCTGCAAATCATCTCAAACTTCACTAAGTTAGAGAAGGTAGCACTTTGGTGCGTGATTTTCTAGTGATGTGTCAAGTTGGTGTTGTTAGAGATGCCAAGCAGCTTTCACCAAAACACCATGTTTTTCTAATGTTTTGATTTTTCACTTTAAAGGGGAAGGCTAGTAACTGATCAGTGGGAATCAGTGGAAATGCTGGGAGATGATTGTTCCAATCCTTATGGGATTCATTCAGGAGTTCATTGTATATCTATTGTTGTGTGAAAATGATTTGCTTCAGAATGGTCTCATATTCAAGTAATGTGCAGTTTAATGCTTCCAGGTTAGCGTCCCTGGTCAGTGACGGAGCATTAATCTGCACATTACTTGAATATGAGACCGTTCTGAAGCAAATCATTTTCACACAACAATAGATATACAATGAACTCTTGAATGAATCCCATAAGGATTGGAACAATCATCTCCCAGGATTTCCACTGATTCCCACTGATCAGTTACTAGCCTTCCCCTTTAAGTGTGAATGACCCCACTCCAGCCTTCTTTAGTTTGTTTACGGGCACAATGGCACAAATACATGTTGCACCTGTACGTGTAGTCTGGCTGATGTTTGTAAAGGAAAAACAAAACAAAACAAAACAAAACAAAACAAAACAAAACAAAACAAAACAAAACAAAACAAAACAAAAGAATTTATCAAGACTGTGATATATTTGTACAGCAGTGATGTCTTAAATTTTCTGATTTTACAGTGATCTTTGACCTTTACTACATTTATTCCATAGACTCATATTTCAGTAATTCCAGTACTCTGTATGTAATTCCAGTACTTAGTACTCTGTATGTTGCCTTGTTATGGAATGTAAAGATATCTAGTTTGTTTGATATTTGGATATCATATTTTTGTTTATAGAATATAAGAGAAACTAACATATTTTGGGTACAGTGTAATGTTGCTAGTTGGTACTCTTAGTTTGGGTTGTGAATTGTTTTTCTTGCATACACGCTTGTATTGAGGTTGACTACAAATTTTTGTCAGTATCATATGAAATGTGCATGTAATTTAGAAACAATACGTGACCTTTGACCTTGACTCTTGAACTATGACTTTTTACCAGGGAGCTTCATTCCCATCATTGCATGTGTTCACACATGCATGCATGCATATTGTACATATCAATTTTCACTGCAATATTGCAAATGGCTACATGTATCTAATGAAGTTATTGTATGCATGAATTATGCATGTGGCAGTTCAAGAGGAATTTGAGAATGTCATTTGACAGCATTGCCTTCAGCAAATGCATGAAAACATAATGCTAATGGAAGTTTCTCCCCCGCCCAATAAATAAGAGAAAGAAGGGTTTTACTAAACAGTACCATATCTACATTGTAGGACTCAGCATACGAGTATCAGTGAGAAGAATCTAGTAAAATAAGACAAATACAGTGCTCTGTAAATGCAGGAAGTTTTAGGTGTATGGGTGCCAATGTTTTGAATCTTAACCCGTTCAGGACGAGTCCCGAGTATACTCGGGCAGGTGTCTATGGGAAATGCGTGTTGTAGCAAAATCAAACCGTCCTCAACGGGTTAACCTTCAGGATGAGCTGATGTTGCTGTAACATCTGACTGACACTAGAATAAATGTTTTATAACCCCCAAAATATTAGTTTCTATCCCTTCAGCAACATGATAAATTTGCATGGTTATCTAGATTTTCATTCTCAAACCTGCCCTGCTTACCTTCAAAACACTGTACACTGCTACCGGTAGACACAATGTATTTCCCAAAGACATCTTCCAAAGTATACTTGGGACTATTCTTCAATGGGTCAAGTTCTGTGCACTATGTAGATCATGACCAGGCTGCTCAAAATATCCATCTTGGTCACCTGACTTGACTCAGACTTCGCTTAAAGGGATGGTACAGTATTGGTGGAGATGAGAATTGGGCTTTTAACTTTTTGCGAGATACCAAGAAAACAATTATGATATAGTACACAGCATACCATTTTGAGAGGAATTCAAAGTTTATTTGATGAAAATCGGGTTTGGAATGACTGACACATCCAAAAACAAAGTAAAACAAAGCGATCGTAATTAAGTGTGGGTCCCACACTTTATTAGAATCGCTCTTTTTGGATGTCTCAGCCATTTCAAAACCAATTTTCATCAAATAAACGTTGAATTCCTCGTAGAATTACATGCTCTTTCATATTTCATAAGAGGTTTCTCATTATCTCACCAAAAAATGTTAGAAACCTGAAATTAGATCTCAACCAAAACTGTACAATCCCTTTAAATCATGTACAAAATACTTTGCTACAATGTATAAGGTACAAAGAAATATTCATGTGAGGTAATTGTAGACATTACTCTCTTACATAAATTTGCATGGAGGCAATGACTTTTTAGTCTATGAAGATGTGGTGGAAATTGAAGAGAACAATCATGTCTAGACCTTCAACAGGGAGAAATGTGCATTTAGGAAAGGAAATGCACTAAGTGTCGTTGATGATTGCTATTTAAGTGCATGCATGAAATATCTCAGTCACCTGGATTTGTCGGCTTCTGTGAGATTGACACTCATGGGACATACATGTTGTATCAAAATACTAATTAGCAATGTCTTTGTACTTTATACTCAGTATGGCATCCTGTTACTTGAAGCTGTTGTTTTTATTTTTCTATGAAGAAAAGTGTTTTTTTTTTTCATATTAATAGTTACATGAATGGGAATGTTAAAGAATATTTCTTTTTTCTTTAAAATACATGTTTAGGTATGAGTTTACGATTACAAGTGACTCCAGTTATGATGAAGTCCTCAGAACCAGCAATTTTCTTTTGTTCTAATTTTTTTTATAGCCAAACAAATTACGTATTTTAAGATATGAAGTAGATAATAATTTTTGGACCTAAATATTTGCAATGTTGTAAGGAAATTTCCTCAAAACAATGTTTGTTATGATGGAGGTGCACTTTACATTTTAGGTTTGAGAGAATTGTTGTTGTTGTTGGAAAAAAAAGAGTGTAGCAAAGTTGTGTTTGTGAATTGGATAAGCTCAGTCAGTGCAGACTGTATGCGTGCTTCGTCACACATCAGTAAAGTGATTTTTCGGAGTGAGCACTAGACATTGTGCACATGCTCCAAACTTATGTCTAATTTACAGGCCAGATTTTAGTGGCCGATGTGGAATAGTGGTATTCACATCAGGCAAATTATGTTGTGCAGCTGTATTAAAGTCCTTCCCTGGTTTCAGGATAATGATGACACTCCATTAGTAGTATACAGTATGATGAAGTGGATAGTGGAGGAGAAATAATGTGTCAAGATGCTGTGTTTGTATAGTCAGAGCTACACTGTACAGTGGACTCAAAATTCTTCCAAGTGTATCTACTGTAAGTGTACAGATTATTCTATGGAGAAACACAATACTGGCCTGTTTACTCTTCAGGCTTGTTTACTGTGATGTGGAAGCACATACTGGCATGCATGAACACTAAACTATTACTAAGCACCTGTACAGTTGTGTACATTGGTGTGAGCCTGAAGAATGGGACCAGTCCATTGTATGGGAAACAAAATGCTCAGTCTGTACAGCAGGCAAAGTACACTTTTATGGGTCTTGCATTCATAATCTGACCAGCGGCACCATTGTGAGAAATTTGAGGTGCACTAAACCGTTGAGAATGCTGAGAAGGCTTTAAGGTCTATGACTGCACTGAAAGAAAACATGACCCATTGTACCCAGTCAGCTGTTTGATGAATAAGCATCATCAAAGGTGCATTGGGGATTACCAGTCCAAAGGGGAATTATTTGCATATAATAGATGGAATCATTGTGTAATGTTTTGTTGTTGTTGTCCTTTTCCAACCCAAAGAGGGAATGTGAATATCCATGCCCTGCTTCATATGTAGCTCCCATTTGCCTTTGCTTTGTGTTGGTAATTACCCCAATACAAGTGTGATGATAATTGTCAACTGAAATCACAATGTAAGCTCACAATGCATGCTACATCAAACTTTGGATTTAAGTTTAGGAACAATGCACAATATCTTCTCCATAGATTGTTATTGCACTGATCATCAGTAGAACCAGCATGTATTGTAGTCTTAGCTGTTGTGACATTGAAACATAATGCACCATGCACAGCAAAACAAAACAAAACAGCCGAGCACATGTACACATCATCTTGACAGTTACAGAGTCTGTATCCTTCAAGCGCAAGTATTGCATTTAATGGCCTTCCCAGATCCTCAATATTGATCTGCAACAACGATAGCATAAATAACAAAATGCAAAATACACTGTAAATTGACATTTTCAGGATTGCTGCCATTGAATGCTGAAGTATAGGGCCTACTCTTGGAAATGTTGTTGTAGATACTGTCAAAATGCATACTCGTACACACTGTAACACAGTGTCCTCTGTTGGTTCTATTGTATATGTGTTGTATGAAAACCTTCCTGAATCACAAAGGGTGTTGAAGTGTTCTGCATACTGTGCTGTGGAACAGTAGCAAGCCCTTCTCGCCACACTGGTGGCCAATCTCTATCAATTGCCTGTACTGAAGAAGTAAATTAAGCATGTCTTTACCCATTTCCTCCGGCTGGTCAATCCGGGATTGATGTGGCTGGGTCCCTCTCAAGCAAGCCTGTAAAGGGGGCCCCTTCACTTGTTCAACAGTCTATCATCACTCCAATGTACATCATGTTTGCAGTGTACATAATTCTACTTACTGCCTCAATGCAGTCTGGTTACAAAAGAAAAAGAAGAAGAAGAAAAAGTAGAAGAAGAAGAAAAAGTAGAAGAAGAAGAAGAAAAAAAAAAACCCAACTTATCAGATACTGTATTTAAGGCAAAGCTCATATCTTATTTCACCATATCTAGTTGGAAAGTGAGCTTCCAGCGATATTGATACACAACAGTAGGTAAAGGCAGAAAAAAATATGCCTACCCAACAAAAAAAGGAGACTTGAAAGAAAAAATGACATATTATTTAAAAGCAATAAATTGGCAATTTAGATTTCAACAAAAGTAAACAAATGTGTAAAGAAAGTTTTCAGTGCAAAAACCATCTAGCATTATTTCTTCATTTAAAGTAATAGATCTTATTTTTTTTTGTGTGTGCGTGATTCTCTGACTGAATTTATCAAGTAAGCACAATACACAATTCATTGATTTTGCATGAAGAAATTTTGAAAGCTCACCTGAGCCAAGAGCTCAAATGTAATTTATATTGTGATCATTTTTCATCTGTTGTACATTTTAAAATGTCTACAACATGTATAAACCTTTTACATCTAAGTTGTCTTTTTCAAAACCCTCAAATTTGTGTCAAGCCCACCTCTTCTGCTTCTGTTTTTGAAGTGTTATGCTCATGGAGCGACAACACTTGGGTTCAGTGAAATGTGTCTTTCAAGAAAATGCCGAGTTAAAGGGATTGTATAGTTTTGGTTGCGGGGATTCACTTAGATAATGAGAAACCACTCATGAAATATGAAACAGCATATGATTCTAAGAGGAATTCAAAGTTTATTTGATGAAAATTGGTTTTGAAATGGCTGAAATATCTAAAACAATGTGATCCTAATAAAAGGTGGGACCCACCTTTTATTAGGATTGCTTTGCTTTACTTTGTCTTTGGATATCTCAGCTCTTTCAAGACTGATTTTCATCAAACAAACTTTTAATTTCTCTTAGAATTGTATGCTCTTTAATAATCACAGAGTGAATTCTACAATGTGTAAGTATCCTCACCACAACCAATTCAATACTGACATTTCATGCACTATGCAAATGAGGAATAAAGCCAACTGGCAATCTTGCCAAAACTGTCGTCATTGGTAGTATGACCAGAGCAATTTTATTGGTAAGCCTACTGAAAATGACATCCATGCAAGTATTTAAAAATATTAATTTGATAATATTAAAATAGTCATTTTTTCTGAGTTAATCATCCAGCTTCGCTTTCAGAATTCATGGATCTGTTGTCCTTGAGGTGTATTCCTTGATTAGATTTAGGATTGCAAGGTTTGTTGTTGAGAGTGCAGTTGTTTCAATAATATTAAGTGTACAGTCAACTTCGGATACCTCGAATTCGTCGGGACTGAAGAAAATGGTTCGAGGTACGTGAAATTCGAGGTACGCGAATTCGAGGTACGCGTACGTACGTCGAATTTTCTTCGACTTATCCAACGTTTATCGATGTTCAACATGGTATCTGTTATAGTGCCTACCGATTGTTTGCATGCTTGTCAATTGGAATTGAATCGATATTTTATATAAATGAATTGAATGAAAATCGGAATTGAAATCAGAATTTCAGAAATGAAGATTTTGGTGGCCCTATCGCGCCACCAAAAAAGTCGGATGTTTGCCTTTACTTTTGAAAATGAACAGCGGTAACAATCGGCTCCGTAGGATACTAAAATAAATGTCGGATGTTTGCTCATACTTTTGGAAATGAAAAACGATAAGACTCAGCTCCGTATGGTGCTAAAACTAATGTCAGATATTTGATTTTGTGTTCGGAAATGATTAAGGACAACATTCGGCTCCGGAAGACGCTGAAAATGTCGAATAGTGTATATTTGCTTTGACGTTCGGAAATGAAAAACAATATTCAACTCCGTACGATGGTTGGATAAATGTCGGATGTTTCCTTTACTTTCGAAAGGAAATAGCAATAACATTCGGCTCCGGAAGATGCTGAAATAATTGTCAGATGATCGCTTTTATGTTCGGAAGTTCCAGTAACATTCTGCTCCATACGATGCCAAAATAACTGTCTGATGTTTGCTTTTAAATTTCGAAATGAATAACAGTAACATTCAGCTGCGTTCAATGGTAAAATTAATGTTTGATGTTTGCTTTGACGTTCGGAAATGAGTAACAATAACATTCAACTCCTTATGATGATAAAATAAATGCCGGATGTTTGCATTTACGATCGAAAGTATATGGCAATAACATTCAGCTCCGGAAGATGCAAAAATACATCTCGAATGATTGCTTTTACGTTTGGCATGTTTGAAAGTGAATAGCAGTAATATTCTGCCCCATGATGCTAAAAAAGTATTGGATATTTGCTATTACATTTCGAAATGAATAACAGTAATATTCAGCTACGTTTGATGGTAAAATAAACGTCTGTCAGCTTCGACGTTCAAAAATGAAAAAAAAAAACAGTAACATTCGGCTCCGTACGATGATAAAATAATATTGTCAGATGATTCATTTCACTTTCGGAAGTGGACAGCAGTAAAATTCGGCTCCGTACGATGATAAAATAAATGTCGTATGTTTGAAATGAATAACAGTAATATTCTGCTTCGTACGATGCAAAAATAAATGACAGATTGTTGCTTTTACATTTGGAAATGATTAACGGTATTGATCCGCTCAGTTAGATGCTGAAACAAATAGCGGATGTTTGCTTTCACGTTTTGAAATGGATAAGGATAGCATTCAGCTCCGTAAGATGCTAAAATGAATGTGGGTTGTTTGCTTTTACATCTAAAAATGATTAACGGTAATATTCGGCTCCGTAAGGTGCTAACAGACTAATAAATGTTGGATGATTGCTTATAAGAAATGAATAACGGCAACTTTCGGCTCTTTACAATACTAAAACAAATTAATATCGGATGCTAACAGATGTCGGCAAATGCTCCCACTTTTTCATTTCAAACGTAAGTTTTGACCTCCTAAATTTTTAGGGATCAACTTTTATAATAATCTATACGCCTATTTGCTTAATCTTAAAACACAAAATAAGATGATTGGATTTTCTAATTTTAATTTCGAGTAAATTTGACCACCAAAAAATAAAAATCAGTGATACTGGTGGCCCGATAAAAGTTAGTGTGGAGCCCTGTCTATTCTATTCTTTATTATGCTCGGCCTATACTTCCACATATTCCACAATATTTTCATAATCGCATTGCTGAAAAAAAAAATCAGTGCTTGCGTTCTCAGGGAAGAATAAATGAAACATACTTCGTGAAAGGCAAAAAAAAAAGTTAAGAAAAGACACTACGCAGGAGATTGATGTTTGGACAGTGGACCGTGATTACTGCCAAAGATATAACTGTCAACACTTAAGTACCCAACACCTAAGCAGGTGCGCCACGGCGGTTTAGAAATCTACGCGCGCGGTATGACTATCATGATCAAGAAATAAAACACAGTGGTTAAAGAAAAGAAGATGATGGGCAGAGCGTTGTGCTATCGTAAGCACTCCATTGGCAAGGGTGCTATGTGCATACCGTGTACGTATGTAGGTAGGTGTTGGGGATTTTTCTCGTCAGCTGTGTACCGGGTATTTCTTTGGGCGCGCGATTGTTCTGGTCGAACGGTCGGGAATATTTACAGTCGAGTGTGAAAAGATTTGTGACATGTCTTTTTCGCTGTCCACGCGCGCTTAACTCCTATCGGAAATGCTGAGTGATGTTGCAATTCGATTCGAGCTACATGCTGGGAAAAACAATAAGTTAATTAAGATCCGGACAGTAGATTTCACTTCGAGGTAACCGAACTTCGAGTTATTTCTTCGAGCTACGCGAATTTTAATACACGGAAACTCCATAGGAACAATCGGGACTTTCATTTTGCCCCCGAGGTAAGTGATATTCGGCTTATCCGACGTCGAGGTATCCGAAGTTGACTGTATATGTTATTGATGTGTACAGTGTACACTTACGTGTAGTTCTCATTCACAGAAAAGTCCAGCGTGAAATGTGCATGTGAATATCAACTGATACAATGACTTTAATAAGCCCTCTGTGAGTTTTTTTGACTAAAATCTGAATCACCAGTTCCCCCCCCCCCCTCTCTCTCTCAGACATTTTCCAGGCATTCTAAGCAGTTTGCTTAAGAGTCAGATTTCAGTTCCCCAAATCCTGCACAGAATGGAAGTGTTGTACCAATGTATTCAAATGTTCTCCCAGACACAGTGCAGCCAAGCACTCGCAGTGTACATGTAGGCAGGCTAAAAATGTCTTTTCGTTGCCCTGTGATCTGAATGTGTTCTCCATGGGTTTGGAAACCTTTCATTCAAGTCCTTCACATGTTAAATCGCTTTCCACTAGCTTCTGGTTTTCACTGCTTATACTGAGTTGAGATGCTCGAGGCAGTATCTTTGTCTGGACTCAGAGATCCCCTCAGTTTTGTAGAAATGATAAATTTTGATTGATTCTACACCTGAAAGCATTTAACACAGAATTTATGAATCGAAAAGATGTCTACCCTTACTTGGCCATGCAGTTTACATTGTTTTCTCTGATGCTGTATTTACAAACTGCATCACCACACTTGTTTTTTATGTTTGCTCATTACAGTAATGAAAACAAAACAGCCTCAGTTATTATGGTCAGGGTACCGAGCTAGAGCATTTCACTATGCACACTGTAGCCTTATTAATTTAAGATCAAATGTTTATCATGTGCACTTCTTTCTTGTTTCCGACATACACTGTACACCGTATCACTGGGTTTTACTTACAGCTGCCCAGTCTGTAATCTCATTAAGTAAAGTAGAAGATAATCTAGGGTCAAGGATCATTTGAGTGATGACTGCATTGATAATTTGTAATCAAATTTCATGTTTGTATAGTCCAGTCACAGGCGGACTGATCTAACCTTGTTTTGTCATTGTGAGAGACTAATCAGGCGATGTATGCACGTTGACATAAGCACTTCATTCACTGGAGCAAATACAGAAAGAGGCTTATACAGTATGCTACTTTCTACCTCTTGCACAACAGTAAAACCAATATATCTGTAGTGCAATGTTCTTGTGTGATTTTGGAATCAATCTTGGAACAGTCAGTAGTCATAGGTAATGGTACAGTATGAAATTTTGCTGGTTATATAATGACTTCAGAGGTGTTTGACAGAGTTGTATTGAACTCCAGACATGGATAAAGTATTTTGCAGGGCAAATGCATACCTGGCAGGACATACACTGTATCATGATTACAACTACGGTACCCAGTATACTATGTATGGTGTGTACATTTGAATAAAAAGGATACAACATGACATAGTCATAGTTATTAAATGTGGAGACTCACACTGTAGATACATAAGCACTCATTGCTGTGATATCAGTTGTCATGGTTTTAGTGTTTGTTTTCTTTATTTCATTTGTTTTCCACCTTAGGATTCATCCGAAATATTAAAATTCAGTGGAATTGTAATCGGACATTAACATTTACAGCAATGATAATTGAGATGACAGTTTTGGGCACAGTGTTGCCACAGTCTGACGTCAAACATCAACATAAGACTGCCAATTGGCTGGTCGGCATTAATATTTCACCATCTTCTTATCAAATTTAGGCAGGCTTGGTTTTGAATTAACCTTTGCGAAAAATACTAACACACACACACACATACACAAACACCAAAAATAACAAGAAGAACCAAAAACCTGAATGTGACTAGAATAACAGTCCCTAAAACTCATGGTAACACATTTTATAGATTGTTAATGATGAATTCCTGGGGAAGTGAAAAAAAAAATGAAATTACATGCCAAGTTTGGAAAGGTCAAACATTGAACTGCGATGAGTGTTGGAAGCATTCACAACCCTGTGGTATTAGTGTATAGTGTACAATTTACATTCTTCAGGAATGCTGTCAAGAATGTTCTGTGTATATATATTTTTTTTTAAGTTCTTGTCTTTTGTTCTCCAATTTCGCTGAATTTGAAGTCATTTTTGGTCATCTTCCTTCACATAATTTCTGCTTTTCTGTTGATGATATTTTCACATCTTCTCAAGTGGAAGACTTGCTGTAACATTTGTTTACCTTAGTCAGTTACCCTCTCTGTGTTACAGTGTAGGTGCAGTGCAAGTGTATAATGTGTGTTATGATGTCATCTGCCTCACTCACAGATTGGTATTGCTTCATTATCATTCTGTCTATGCAGTGCATCAGTAAGCTGTTGTTTTCTGTGTTGTACGTGCATCAATATGCTCACAAATTACATTATGTAGAAAAAAAAAAATTCTGTCTCAGTCGCCCAAGATATAGCTATCTCTACCACGCATCCTGCCAATTTTAGCTGTCAACAACCATCCTCATTCTCCCCCCTCACTCTCCATCCCCTGACGATGTTGCCTTCCCTGAAACAGACACATGTGGTATGTCATTAGCCATGCTAAATATTAACTGGCACATGTAGATTGCTAATTGCCGGTACAAATTATCTGTGTGTCTACTCTCCCCTCTGCTGCGAGGCCCCTCAGCTACCTGTACACATATATCCGATAGGTTGTCCGTCGTCTGGGGTAATGGATTATTTCTCCGCGCATTGCTGTGCATTTCGCTATGAATAAGTTAGCATGAATGCAATGGCTTGTAAGTCGCAGTGGTGTGTGCCTGTGTTGGTGCTGAATAATATAAGAGTTAATTTTCTAGGGGTCAATCAGAGGAGGGTGCACACTGTATACATGTACATGTAGCTGCCCAATATAATTGCATTGTTTGGAATTCTTGTAGCTCACTTGCAAATCTGTATTTAACGGGCATTGTAGTATAGGTTGGTTTGAACATGGAGCTTGGGTCAATGCATCAATACGTTAATATTTAACATGCAGTCATCTAGTCAGGGGTGCACACAAACACACACACACTCACACAAACACATGTAGCCCGATATAACATCCATTCTATAAAACAAGAACCAATGTCTTCTTGGTCCATACCTCTTTGTGTGTTCACCCTCTTCTCTCTTTCTTTATTGTACCGTAGTTGCAAAGGCTAGCAGTAAGCATCAAATATACATAGGCCTTGGTAGATGAAAGCAATTTTGATAAATCTACACAGGTCAGCAACGAGGCAGTTGGCGATATAATGCTTGTGGCTTTTCCAGAGGGACAGAGGTCTCCACGGCAGTCAAGATACGTGGTCTGATCAGGTCTTGATTCGGATATCTTGAATATTGTAATAGGGATGGCATTTGTAGTATGGTGTAATATAATGCAGTCAGGTTTTAAGTGCATTTTTAGGTTCCATTTAAAGGACATTTGGACAAAGGGAAATCATAGATTTTTTCACAAAAGGATTTTTTTTTAATACATGGTAATACTGATGTTTGTACACGAGATATTAGAGGGGACATTTCCTATGAAAAGATTTTTAAAAAATCACTTTTTTTTCATTAAAGATAACCATTGACATCAACAACATCAACAACTATCGTAATGTTCAAGTACATGTAAGGTTTGACGTTGTAGGCCTACTACACACATGTATATTAAAAGTGGTTGTACAACTGCAGTGTAATGGTTTGTTTATTGATTGTCAAAATACTGGCTTTAGTATGACATACTAGTACCATATGTCTGGTCACGTGGGTATTGATGATTGATGCATCAAACGCTGCATTAAAATTGGACGGGATAATGTAGTTTATGAACATCACCTTGTTATCCCCGTTAAATACAAGTACAATGTCTTTCTTTGTGAACATGTGTTTGTTTGTTTTGCTGTTTCTGCTACTTGGTACTGTAAAAGTGGACATATTTGCAGTGTGGAATTTTTTTGCCCATTCTGTGGGACCAGAAACTAGCAACGAAATAAATGCACACAAATATTTTTGCTTGTAACATACATGTTGCAACACAGTTAATGTTTTGATTCTGTGGAATAAACACACGCAAAATTAATTTTGCCCAGCCAAGCGCAAAAATTACTTGCACAAAAATATCCACTTTTATAGTATTGAATGGCTGTACCCATGATGGAGAATTCTGTATACTGTAAAAGTGGAAATTTTCGCAGTGTTGAATTTTTTGCGCATTTTGCGCAACCAGAAACTAGCGCCAAAAATCAAAGCATGCGAATATTTTTGCTTGCCGTATGTTCCTGTGTGGGATGTCTTGATTTCGCGGAATTAAAAACACATGAAACACTTCTTACCCCGCCAAAGCGCGAAAAATTAGTCGCGTGAAAATATCAACTTTTACAGTAACTTTAAATCAACACATCTTTCAGTTTGATTTTCATCTGTGGATGATTCAAGACGTTGCATAATTAAGTAATTGCAGGACATTTTGACCTGTCAAAGACTCTTCATGTGGTACCACCCCATTTCCTGGGGTACCAAAGACACCATAATGAACATGTTCCATTTGGTTAGTTAGCTGTAAATGTCAGAGAACCATTATCATAAATCCACATGAACTAGATTTTTCACACCCCAGAGCTCTTTAGAGGAAGGAAGGTTTTTTATCGGTGTGTACAGGTGAAAAACTGAGCTCTCATTCTCTGTTAGAGAGAGAGAAGAAAGAGAGGGAAAGAGAAGAAACCTTTGACAAGAAACTCTAACCCCTGCTCTTTCTCCCAGCTCTTAGACCCACATACCAGCTTCTATCGGTGTGATTACTCAAGCACAGAGCCACGCAAAATTGATTACTTCCCCTATAACTTCCTGCATGGCTGCAGTGTCAAACTCGGTGAGAGTGGCAAATTAACTTGCCTTCAACCCCTCTCCCCGCCCCGCCCCGCCCCCCCCTTCCCCCCCCCCCCCCCCCACTTTACCACTCTCCTCTGCCTATATGCTTCCAATTTATGGCCCTGCACTAAGTAGAGGACAGTCATAAATTATGCCTGGCTCTGGAAACTTCAAGTTCACTTGAGTTTCCGCCACATGCTGTAGGACATTGAAGACCGTAGTTTGGTGGGATAACAGCAATCTGTTTGGTCATGCAGGGTTCTCCGTATGCACACGGTGTGTCCTGTTTATCAGTGGTATAACCAGGGAGGTGGGAAGAGAAAGAAAGCCACGTCGCTTATACTGTAGATATGCGTGTGTTTGTTGGGGGGGGGGGGGGGGGAGAAAGGGCTTACGGGGGGGGGGGGGGGGGGGCTCTACCTTGTTAGAATGTAATTGTATCTCTTCACAGTATAATGACTTGAGTTTGGATTAGATACAGTTAAGTATGGTACTAAAATCTCAAGTGAGAATGGCAAATTAACTTGCTTTCAATGAATTTAATGCAAAGTACACTGTATATAAAGAAAGCTGCCCATGTGTGACAACAGAATTCTACAATGATTATGCAAGTACGTACTTGAGTTTAATCTTTTGTGCATTGAGAGTTTATGCACAAATGAAATCAAGACACAAATCTGAATCTCATGTCAAACAAACTTTTTCACCTCTCCCCCTCTCCTTCCCCATCTTCCTCCCCATCCCCTTCCTTTTTCCCTCCTCTCCCCCTCCTCCTCCCTCCCCCTCCCCCCATTTAGCCTTCTGTTGTCTGATGAACTGAAGCAAGAGTTATAAACAAATACTGGACGAGAATATAGAATATACTTTTTTTGAGGTTCTTATAGCCAGCACATGTTTCAGAATTATGATGTACTTTAAACCCGCTGGTTACCTGTTGAACTTTCAGTAATTAATTGGGGGGGATGGGTGGGGAGGGGAGGATGGGAAATTCTGCTTGTTATCAGCTGTGAATTTCACCCATCCATATTCAAGACTGTAATGCGATGAAGCCGATGAATATCGCAAATGCGAAACTGCATACCTCTGAAATATTTGCTGCCCGAGTGCACAAGTCGCCTGAGCATGGTTAGTGCAGCAGTGTGCACCTTAACCCGTTGAGGATGAGTCCTGAGTATACTTGGTCCCAAGTATACTCGGGCAAGTGTCTATGGGAAATGCGTGTTGCCGCAAAATCAGTCTGTCCTCAAGAGGTTAACACGGGGCAACGCAAAGTAATATTCATTAGTGTCAAATAGAAAGCTTTTCAGACTGTGTCTCAACATTTTATTGCTGTTAAACAGTTTGGAGTTGCCCAGTGGGTGAGGGGAGAAGTACATTTTGCTGAGATCATTGTGCCTATTCACACTTGTACATAGTATGGTGAAATGCTGAGCTGTATTTTGCATGGTATTTTGTAATGTGAACACAAATTCTCAGTAAATAGGGTGGTATATCAGACTTCCCACGAAATAGGCATGAGAGATTTGAGTGTGAATCGTGTCATGAAATACCACCCTACGTACAGCAGTGCACTTCTCACATAACCTGTTACATTTCCCTGTCTTCTCCCTGTAGATGCACCTGCACAGTGCTAACCTCAGAGAGGGCATACATGTACTTTTGGGCCAGAAGTGCCATGGTATTTTGTGAATGAGAATGGAACCAACTGAAATAGCATGGTAAATAAAGGACAAGTCCACCTTCATAGACATATATGTGGATTGAGTGAATGCAGCAATTATAGAACACATCAGTGAGAGTTTGAGGAAAATTGAACAATCCGTTCAAAAGTTATGAATTCTGAAGTTTCTCCGCAGTCACTGCTAGATGAGAAGACTACTACAGCTTGTGATGTCACATGCGTAGAACAAAAGAAGGAAAATATAAAGAGAATTTCACAAAATTTCATATTTTGAAAACAGTACGCATTCCCTTGACTTGTTACTGATGTATGTTATGGGTATTAAATATTATTCCCCCTGCCTTTAGAAAGAGGCAAGTCAAGAGCTCTTTTACTAGGCAAGAAAAGTGAAAATATGTTGAATATTCTCTATATTTTCTTCATACTGTTGTACACATGTGACATCATATGCTGCAGTAGTCTTCTCATCCAGCAATGGCGGCACTGAAACTTCAGAAATTCATAACTTTCAATGGGATTGTCCGATTTTCCTCAAACTTTCTCTGATACATTGTATGTCCTACTAATATTGCTGCATTCACTCAATCCACATGTATATGAAGGTGGACTTGTCCTGTAAATACCACAGTAATTCTAATGTGAATGCACCTATTATTGGAGTTTTACAGAGGGTCATAGAAAGAGAATATTGATCGAAAAAATTCACAACATTCCCTCATGAGAGCGTGCCTCTGAAATATGTCTGATATGAAAGGAATTCAGATGAGATGTATCTATCTACCTTCAAACTTACATGAAAAATATAAATTAGACTGATTTGTTCAAATTATGAAAAACGGGTGACTGATTTTCACTACACATAAGTGTATTAACTGCTACTCTAAACAGGTTCCATTCAAGCATAAAAATGGTTAAAACTGTAGCACTGCATTTTATTTTATTTCATGATTTTTACTTTGTATACTCTGTACAAAGCCAGCACATATTGCAGTGTGTAATACATGCCATGGGGATTATGTTTCTGCAGAAAATCTCCAAAAATTATCATGTAGCTCAGTATAAACTGATCATAACTTTGGACATTCTTGGTGCTTTTTACCAGAATAGTCATAGGGTACCTGTAATATAGATAATAGCATTTTGTTTGAATGTAAGCATGACCATAGATTGTCAAAGCACTGCATAATACATACAGTATTTAGTATAGACTAAAAATGTCTTAAATTGTTGTAACAACAGGAAAAAACTGGGATTAGTAGTCAGCACTCTTTTTTTGCTATGTTCACACTTTGAGTTCTAAAAATTTGCGCATTGTTCCCTTGATGTTGTTCATCAGTAGGCTACTTTTTATTCCTATCAGATTGCAATGTTGAAATGTGCATTTCACTCATCTCAAAATATCACATAAAGTGGGACATTCTATGATGTACATTTTCGCATAAACATGTACAATGTGATTTTTATTCTACAGTGCTGAGTGCTTGTGTAGGCATGTAGGCTTGTTATCGCAGCGATTTTTGTGTGTTGGGACATGATTTGTATGCATAAATCAGGTGCACTGGTCTGTCTCCGTGGGCCTCATTTGATTATGTTGAGAATGATTTACTTTTAGCAATCATTCATCAATCATCTTTCTAGGGATGAAATAGTATTGCAGGGGCGGATCCGGGAATCCCATAAAAAGGAGGGGCCTTTACAAAAATTAAAGGGGGAGGGATCTCGTGCCCCCACATTTTTTCTTTTTATTTCTTTTGTTTTGTCAAAAAATAAAGAGGAGGTGTGCGCCCCCCTCTGGATCTGCCACTGATTTGTAAAACTTTAGAATTTTGCTTCGTCTTTATATTTCTGTGTTTCACATGTATTCATACTGAATGTGTGTATCCCTTTCATTACCATTTTGAAAAGTGGACACATTTGCAGGAAACTGTTTAATATTTGTTCCAGAGGGTTGATGGCAAATATACTCAAGGATTGTATAGATGGTATTGAAAATCTTAAATTCGACCTAACTAAAACATGCACGCAATTGCACAAACACATACAAATGCATAAAGTCTTGCAGGAGACAATGTTTGCACAAAATAGCCAGCAGGGATATGCATGTCTGGGACTAATTGAAGTGTTTTTCTCCCTCATTTATGAAACCATTCCTATTAGCAACACATTTGCATAGTTGACTTTATTTTCATCAAACTTTTTCTCCTAACCTTTGCGAGTTCAGGTTGCATGCTATTGTACATGTCTGCTTGCATGAGTTTAAGAAAAAGGATTTCAAGTCCTCCATTTCATTAAAAAAGACCCCCCCCCCAAAAAAAAAAAAAAGACAAAAAAAGACTATAAAACAAAACTAACTACTATACATGTATGTATGCATGTATGCACAACCTTTAAGAGTCAAATTTTGCCCTGAGGTCACAGCTAAAGAACTAGGGCTCTCCTGGTTGTTGTTGTGGCTAGTCACTTCTAGGGATGTATGCATAGAAACTCCGCACTGAAGAGGAAGCTGTTTTGATGTAGACTGCGATGTAAAACTAAAGTAGCCTAGCTTATCACAACCATTTCGAGCACAATTAGACCTCCTCCCAAAAAAATGAAGAAGGAGGAGGGGGGGGGGGGGGGAGGGAGAGGAGGAGGATGAAGAAGAATAGGAGGAAGAAGAGAATTCAAGAAAGGAAAAGAAGGAGGATGGGAAGAAGAAGTAGCTGATGCTTGAAGTTCCCACTGATTTATTTTCTTTATTCTGTTTTACTGAATTTCCAGTAAAAATGATGTTCTCAATGGAACGGACTTCCCTTGAACATCAATACAAGCTACTGTTACATACAGTGCAAGTTGAATCAACACTGGGCAGTATCACTTACAGTGAAACATTGCTGCGCAAACAAATCTATCCTTTTCAGTGTGGTGTACTCTTTTCATGGACAGTAATACTCCAGGAAGAGGTCATGTTACATGAAAATATGGAAACATGATGGAAGTTTGAAGCAAAGCAGGACAAATATATCCAGGTATAGCGATGAGTTGGAAAGTCCTCTTACAGTACATGTACACATTGTCTCTCTACTACATGCACCACGAGTACTCCGCTTTTGTCATACATGGTATCACTGCCACATGTTTTTTTGTTTGTTTTGTTTTTCACAAAACTGTCCATATTTTTGCATGATATGCAATGAAGTTTCCATTTTCTGTGGAGAAACATTTTCCCTGGGCGTTCAGTCAAGGTGCACATAAAGAACTGTTCATTATCTGAGACTGAAAAATCCAATTTGTCCGCATGAAAAATTCTAGAAAATTCAATTTAGGGGCCCTTTGTGTGTACAAGGTACAAAGGAATGAGGAAGGCCAGGCAAGGAATGCTATAGATCATAGCAATATTACTGGGTTGATTGTGGCCTGCAGCCATCATGTTTGGTGGTGTACTGACATTCAGGGGGTTAACTTTTGTGTTACGTGTATGCTATTCCCTCCCCCTTCCCCATAGTGGGCAAACACACACTCTGTGCTGAGTTCTTGTCTGATGTGTCATTGTCTAATAATACACAACACTGTGCTTTCTGAATTAAAGGGAAAAGTTATGAAATCTAGATAGAGGAATTTGATGTCTTTGTATGCCACAAAATACTGTGAAACGGGATATTTTCGCGGCATGGCATTTTCGCGGATTGGAGCCGATGGCCTCTTTTGTGGCATGAAATTTTAGCGAATTGCCACTGGCGTGCAATGCATACAGTGTAGACATGAACTTTCATGTGCATTTTATTTTCGTGACCCTTGGCGCTCGTGAAATTCGCAAAATTAAAATGCACACAAACATTCCTCGTTTTACAGTAATGAAAATTGTTAAGTAATGTACATCCCTATAGACGGGTCTGGTCTTCCTTTGCACTGGCTGGATGTAGTGGATATGTGTTTAAAGACTTGCATGTTAACACCTGGTACAGTACAGTTTACATGTATGTGAGTTACGAATACATTAATGTCCATGACACTTAAAATGACCTTACAACTGTCAATGTACATAATTAATTGCAATCGCTGTACAGTTAAAGCACAAGTGCATTCTTGGCAAACAAATGAGTACTGGTAGCTGTCAACATTGAAATTCAAGTTTTCAATTTTTTCCAACAAGTGCCAGAAAGCCAAATTTCTGTGCATTAATGATTTATCTTTCTATCTTTATCTATTTAATTTTTGTTGATAGTGTTACATAACATTAAATAAAACATTATCTTTCATTTTAGCCCTTCTTTCTTGACAAATAATTGTTACAGTTTCAGAATTTTCAATATCCTCGTAATTGGTATTGATTTTCATATTGACAACACACTAGAAAAAGATTAAGATTTCTGTTTTCTTTGTGATTTTAGGCAGACTTGAATTGTACCCTACCCATCTTTCCCTATTAAGATATTCAGTGAAATACAGAAGAGCCAGTTTTATGATGAAAAGGTAACAATTTTTCTAAATTAATAGCTTCAGTTGATATGAGCATTTTTTTCCTTCCATTAAAATTGGGCATATAGTAAGGAATATGTACTCTTAAACAAACTGATTATTTATTGGTCTATGCAATTTATCATCTTCAAAACTTATGCATTATAATTATGTAACGGTTTCATTTAAAATAATTCTTTATTGTTCACTGACTGTAATAAATGAACCAGAAGATATCTCTAAGAAAATGTAGAGTGAATACACATGGCATCCCTTTTTATATGCCAATATGTGGTAAAGACCATACAAAATGTGTCCAATTTTGCCAACACAAAAATTGTATGAATCATGCCAATTTCAGTTGCACGACATTTGGTGATGTTTCGATCAAGTGCAAATAAACATTGCCTTTCAATTCATATTTTTTTCATATGTTTTAGTGTATCCAAATTCATTTAAACATGCAGCAAACATGAGGACTTTTCTTACCAATCAAAACAAAACCTATGACAGAATATTGGTTTTCTATGATGTGTAGAGTGAGAAAACAAACATACATGCTCACACACATGCATACACATTTTTTTTCCCTCAAAAGTAATCAATGTACATAACACAGCTGTATCGCCAAGGAACTGGTCAATGTTCATATCTTTCTGATTGCAGTTTGCCATTGATTGATATATATGTTACAACCAGTAGCAGTTTTTTTTTTCTGATGAAATTTGGTTTGGATACAATGCTTGGACACCAGTTTATTTTAAATACAGTTGTGCTCAGTGTGTTGCATTGATTGTATAAAAATGAGTTTGTCTATAGATTTGTGTGTGTGTGATCCTGGCAGAAACTGAGATAGCGGGTGCATGTTCCATCGTGTGTTTACACATAGTGGGTATTCATAAAGCAGATTCTGTATTTTTTCATTGCAGTCTTATGGAAGATTTTGGCACAAGTATGTAGAATTGTTCATTGTTTGCAGAGCATAGACTACTGTAACTTCCCATTGCATGACAGTATTTCCAGGATTTTAGGACTGATGATTTTTGATTTTCTAAGGATGTAAACATTTTGGAGCTGTGTAGCTGATTCATTCAGTTTCCTAAGTGACTTTACTAGTCATATGTATCTGGAATAATACTGCAGAGTTAATATCTGTACTACTACATAGCACTCCTGAAGTTTGTTTTGTGGAGAGGATTTGCTCTTTTTGCATTATTCACTTGAAATCAGTCCTTCGGGTAAGTGTATATCATGTTTATACTAAAATTTGTATTTTAGAAAGAAGTAATGTGAAGTTACATGTACATTGTTTGCCATATGTGGAAAGCTGCCAATGATATTATTTTCACAGTTGTTCGTCTTGCTACATGTAATGCCATTCTGTGACAGATACAAGCACCTTTACATACATGTGTACATACATGTGTACTTGGTATTTCTTGATGAATAAATTTGGTATTCAGTGTTGGATGTCATCACATTTTTTTCTCTTCTTTTGAATAATAATGACGGTATGCGGTCATGAATTTGAGACTGCCTGATTAATCTTGTCATAAATCATTTGGGGCCTGTTTCAGAGAGGTCTGCAGACATTAGAAGCTGCAGTAATTCCAGTTGCCATGGCAACAACTAGGAAGCAACCAATCAATTGTGAGCATTGAAGTGATTTCCTTGGTGACTTATTATTGCACCTTACTATAATTTGCAAATTTATGTCTCTATGAAATTGGCCCCAGAAGGTCAAAGGAAGCATTGATCGTATGCTCTACCATACAGTGGAGGTCATACTGCTAGAGTTTTTAAGTGGTTAGTACATCCAAGGTAGGAGTGTATGCTAATCCGGTCCAATCCCTTGTCTTTCCACCTGTGTTCTGTTAATCCACCCATTACACGACGGCCATTTCAAATTGCCATTTACAGTTTATGCGCGCAGGCAGGTTGCCAGTGGTTTAAACTCCTTTAGGACTGCCATCTCGCCATGCTGTATAGGCCTACTCTATGTATGCAAGTGTCATGAGCAGGTTGCTGATGGTGTTGGCAGGGTTAATGAAGAACTGCTTTTTCATCCCCCTTTCCTTAAGGGTGTACATTGAAATGAGTGCATTTCAAAATGGGGAAAGTGGTCACAAAAGTAGGATAATTGTATGGCAGCCTAAGTAAGAATGGATCTCCCCACATTGGAGAAAGTGTGCATTGCTCTTAGAATGTGCATTGTCCCTATAGACCTGCATTCATTGACTACATTTGCAAATCATATAGTGTATGCATGACCTGCTCTTGGAGTCATCAACCAAGAGGTATCATTAACTGTACATGTATACAACATGTTCAAATGCATGTCACAAAATTAATTTATGTGTATAAAGTTACAGCCTGCATTAAAGTACTTAATCCAGTAACATTTTACGAGCGGTTTCCGAACCCTCTAGTAAGTATTTAGTATGTGCTGGGGGGGGGGGGGGGGGGGGTGTTGGAGCGATGGGGAGGTCTGACATCAAAGTAGAAAAGAGATGAGATCGATGTCATGGTGCAGAAAGAACCCCTGGCCAGGAAATTGTATATTCCTCACAGCTGAGAGAAGAGACTTAATGTAGGAGGATGTCAACAGAGACCACTGAGCACATTGCTGAGCAAACAGTCTCTGCAATGTGCAGAACACATACACATGTACATATTCCCCGTGTTTAGTCCCGTGTTAGCTCCCAATCTACTCACGCTCATGATGCTCTACTGCAAATGTAATGGAAACAAACTGACTAAGATAGAGACAGAAGGACAGAAAGAGAGAGATAGAAATATACAGATGGATAGGGAAAGATAGAGAGAAAGAGATAGATATATACAGATGGATAGGGAAAGATAGAGAGAAAGAGATAGAAATATACAGATGGATAGGGAAAGATAGAGAGAAAGAGATGGAAATATACAGATGGATAGGGAAAGATAGAGAGAAAGAGATGGAAATATACAGATGGATAGGGAAAGATAGAGAGAAAGAGATAGAAATATACAGATGGATAGGGAAAGATAGAGAGAAAGAGATGGAAATATACAGATGGATAGGGAAAGATAGAGAGAAAGAGATGGAAATATACAGATGGATAGGGAAAGATAGAGAGAAAGAGATAGAAATATACAGATGGATAGGGAAAGATAGAGAGAAAGAGATAGAAATATACAGATGGATAGGGAAAGATAGAGAGAAAGAGATGGAAATATACAGATGGATAGGGAAAGATAGAGAGAAAGAGATGGAAATATACAGATGGATAGGGAAAGATAGAGAGAAAGAGATAGAAATATACAGATGGATAGGGAAAGATAGAGAGAAAGAGATGGAAATATACAGATGGATAGGGAAAGATAGAGAGAAAGAGATAGATATATACAGATGGATAGGGAAAGATAGAGAGAAAGAGATAGAAATATACAGATGGATAGGGAAAGATAGAGAGAAAGAGATGGAAATATACAGATGGATAGGGAAAGATAGAGAGAAAGAGATGGAAATATACAGATGGATAGGGAAAGATAGAGAGAAAGAGATAGAAATATACAGATGGATAGGGAAAGATAGAGAGAAAGAGATAGAAATATACAGATGGATAGGGAAAGATAGAGAGAAAGAGATCAGGAGGCAAGAACAGAAAATCTGTCATCTCACAGATTCTTGATATGAACTAATTATTCTCTCTGTTTTAAATATTGCATCATGTTCTCAGTTATGGAATTGAAACGTGGTTTTAAATATTTCAGTTACATGGATGTACAGTTGCTGTCAAAAATGTGAAATGATTTTGGATGTACAAAATTGAACTTGCAATAGTTTCATGTCGGTGAAGATATATGTTGAAAGTTGTTCTCTTACACCAGCGGTAGTTTTCCCGCCATGGATGTAAATTCTATTTGATGATCTAATCTATTTCTCTCCCTCTCTTTTGTAATTTCTCTGTTTCTGTGCAGATATTGCAAGTCCTTGCAAGGTTGTGTTTCCCTGGGCAGTAGAGGTAAATTTATTTGATTTATCTTTCTCGAGAAATCAATACATAATTACATTGCTTTCCTTGCCTACTGGTCAAGTTGTGCATGGCTCATTACTTAGCGATAGCCAGAATCTGACCTGTGTAAGGACTAGGTTGAGAGATTTTTCAATCATTTTCTGTGTGACAAAAACAATCGCAGATATAGTCATTGTTTGATATGATGAGTGCTATAGTTTTCTCTGAAGATATATTTCAAGAATTCTTGTAAAGTTGTCATGCAGCTTTCTTTTGCTGTTTTAAATGACAAATTCAAATATTGTGTTGTCAGAGCCTATAAAGAGTTTTTTCTATAAGTGTAGTTTTGGATTGTAGTATAAAATAAGCTTGGTCTATCAAATTGGAATGCATCAAAATGGCAATAAGTAAACCCAGAGATGAGTTACTCACAAATTTATGATTATTAGATGATATGAACTTAAAAAAAATGAAATAAAATAAAACACATGTAGAGCATGACTTGCCATTTTGATGTAGTGTGTATAATTTGCATTGCTTGTAAGTTATAGCAAAGAAGAAAGTATGTAACAGCTGTAAATTTCATAAGTACTATTACGCAAGAAGCATCCTCGGAACTTGATCTCATTCTCAGTGAGAAGATTGACATAATGTATGCAAGACGAAATGCACATCATTATGCATCATGGGCTAGCAGTGGCAGGCCCTCGTTACCGGGGGGGGGGGGGGGGGGGGGGGGAAGGGATGATTGGAAGGCCTATCATGAATAATCGTTATTACCACTGTCTTAAGATACATCACATGTTTGTGTTGTATTCACATGGTAGATTGGTAGGTGGCCGTGGAAGAATGTCTCTGTCTTGTGCATTTCTGTGACGCCTCCACAGAGAAATATATCAGCTGTTTTTGTGACTGTATTTGATGTTCGGAACGGACTTCAAATCTACGAGGCAGGCATCCAGAATGTTCACCTCATAGGTACTGTCTTGGTGTGTGAGGATCACACTGTATTGTATGGATCATTGTGAATGGATGAACATCTTTAAGAAAATGTTACAGTACATAATAGATACCTTTGTGATTGCATTAAAAAAAAAAAAACTAGTTTGGTAGAGACCATGTCTATGTACAGTTAATAGATGAAAATGCTATGGGCAGATTAACATTTACAAGAAAAGTGTAGACATACTTAGGCCCACCATTGGGAAATTTTGCCCTTAGTCGTAGTCACAATATTTAGCTTTCCATTTTCAATGCTATGAAATTTGGTGAAGTCGACCATGGGATCAGCAGTTAGGCACCTTTTTTTTTCTTCCGTTTTAATCATCCTTTGATCTCTCAAACCCATGAAACATATATTGATTGTGTCAAGGCAATTGATCAATCAGAATTTGGGCACAATACTATATAATAGTCAGTATTAAGGGCACACATGAAAATGAAAATGGGTTCAATACACTGCAACATGAGGGGATGTATGGTTCAATTAATCCTTTGTGTGCCACACTATTCTGAGACTGGTAATGCTTGAGTGCATTGTAACTTTTTATAGAAGTATTTTAGATACTATAAATGCAGTGTAGAAAAGTTGTAGAGAAAATTGCAAGCCTTGGTATGATGTAAATATGGGCACAATACTATATAATAGTCAGTAAGGGCACACATGAAAATTAAAATGGGTTCAATACTCTGCAACACGAGGGGATGTATGGTTCAATTAATCCTTTGTGTGCCACACTATTCTGAGACTGGTAATGCTTGAGTGCATTGTAACTTTTTATAGAAGTGTTTTAGATACTATAAATGCAATGTAGAAAAGTTGTAGAGAAAATCGCAAGCCTTGGTATGATGTAAATATGCGTTAGGAATGGAATCGTGCATGGTGCTTTCAATGTATGGTGGCATATTGTGATTTTAATATCCATCTGTGCGTAGTTGTAAGTTTGAGCAAAATATGCGAAGTTGGTAACCCGTTGACTGAGGTGGGCATGTGAATGTGGCACACAAAAAGAGTTATGCAATAACAGTTTCACTCCCCTTGCACTTTTGAAGTGTGTGAGCGGCACAACCTGCACTATTAATAGGCAGATTATACAAATCTCATTGTGGAGTCTGTAGAGAAAATTTATCAAATATCACACTATACATGTAGGTGTAAGGCACTCTGCAGGCCCAGACTGTACTGTGAAAGTTGATGTGCATTTTCGTGATCATGCAATGAAAAGATGCTGAGCATTCCTTGATTACTGAACAGAATCGGTGTATTCAAACAAAGTTAATGCATGAGAAAAGCGGAGCTTGAATAAATTGTTGATATTTCTTCCTCAGTCATTATCAATGCATCATAAGTAACAAGAATGTGGGCATTCATGCAAATAAACATGCTAAAAAAAAATTGCATGTCATGTCGCCTCCCGTCCACAAGTGGCCACGTGCACTTTACTTAAAAAAGTATAATTGTGATTGTACATTGTGTAGAATGGTGTGGTATAAACATGGAGGTGGAAGGTTCTTCATTTCACAGAGAGTATAGTGGCTGACTTAGAATGCTCTGCCGTGTTTAGAGGTGCAAGAGAATTGAATTATAGTGTAATATTGCCTTTATGCCACCAGCAGACAAATCAAATTAATTAGACCGGCATCAAACCAAAGGAGATAACCATGACATTTTTCTCTTTTCCAGACTCTGCCAAGTGCAGGAGGGCAGATACATGTTCGCGTCCCTCTCGAGTCCGGCAGAATTTATTATCTCAGTTGAAGGTGTACTGGGTAGACTGTGTCTGTATCTCCCTGCGGGCTGAACATTCGCAGCTCCGTCCCCCCCCCCCCCCCCCAAGTCTCCATCCCCCATTCCTCCTCCTCCTCTGAGAGAGCTCACCATCACCCTTCATTCACCTCAAACTCAATTGTCGCCCAACGTGGCGGGATGCTCGGCTGTAGTGGAACGTAGCCCCCAGACATAATAACAAGCTCCCTCTCGATTGCCGGCCATTCCTCTGCCGTCTTTCGTTCTACCTTTACCCCCATTTTTTGTGGCCATGCCCAAGGTCAGGTAAGCCTCCTTTTTTTTTTTTTTTTTTTTGCAAGGCGGGGGGGGGGGGGGGGGGGGGGAGGGGTTCAAGGTTTGTGGGGAGAAAACCAGGCTCACCAGTGCATTATGGGTAATTTGTCATCCAAAGCAATAAGCAGCAAGGGCACATCCCCTGCCTGTGCATGGTTGAATGGGAGATGTTTTGCTGGGGTATGTTTCAGGATTTTTACTCTGTGTAAATTACCCACCAGTCCTAGTGAAATTGACATCTTCTGCATTCTAATATGTGCATTCTGCATTACAGTGTGTACCTCATACAACTTGTATGACAATGTCATCACAACTCCATATGTTGGATGTTTTCAAGTCAGTCACTTCACATAAAGGAGTGATTTTTAAGACTGATAGTGGTCTTCTCTATAAGAGCTGTTCAGATGCATTTTTTCCCCAAAAAAACGATATCTCTCTTTTTTTTTGGGGGGGGGGGGGTGGGGGGGTGGGGGTGGGGTGAGGGCGAGGGAGGGGAAGGGGGTGGAGATTGGAGTCCCTCTGTACAGGGCTTTGTGTAGCTTGAATTTACCTTCAACAGTTTTAGGCAATGTGCATGATACAGAAGTTTACAAATTGGCCAGAATAAAATCTAGACAATCACATACACACATGCATGCACAGACACAAACACACACACACACTCTTATTCAATTCAATAGGAACACATCCAGATGCAAAATGTAGGGTATAGAGTCTAACTTACGGATAAAACTTGCACATTTTCACTTTCCCTCTTCTTATCAGAACAAAGACATGTTAAAGGACAAGTTTGCCTTCATATACATGTGGACTGAGTGAAGGCAATAATATTAGTAGAACACATCAGTGAAAGTTTGGGGAAAATCAGACAGTCCGTTCAACAGTTATGAATTTTTAAAGTATCTGCACAGTCACTGCTGGATGAGAAGACTACTGCAGTGTGTGATGTCACAGGAAATTGACCATACCCAGGTCAAACTGCCCAGCAAAGTTGCACCTTCCAAAATGCTCAACTGCCCATTGACTTTACCTGCATACTTATCATGAAATTCAAATATCCATGCATGCAGATAAGTTTCCCACGGGTCTAAGGTAATTGATTGATATGAGGTTCACTGCGAAATGTAGGCTAATGATTTGCATATGTGCGTATAAATGGCAGGTAATGAAATTGCGTTGTGAGTGTGAGAAGCGTTTTTAGGCCTACCTACATTGTATTATAAAATTTAAACACTATATAGTGTACCTGTACTGTGCTGAATCAGTGTACAATAATGTAGAAGATGAGGACAGTTATAGTGATAGAAATCTTAGATCGTTCTCCTGTTGTGATATACAGAGTATATTAGCCACATGAGATGGTCATAGCCTTGTAGGCTCTGTGCCAGACTGCAAATAAGCTGTAACATACACAATGTACTAGGAATTATGAATGGGGGGGGGGGGGGGAGGGGAGGGGATGGGGAGGGGATGGAGAGGGGTAGGAGTGGGGGAGTGCACAGATGGAGAGATGACTGACCCCCAAGCCTCTGCTCTTCCTGTGAATGCCCTGTCCTCATCAATAAATGCATAAGTCTTGATGAGAAACTATAGTATAGAGACTATCGCCTGCCATAAATATGTGGACTCCTGCATATTTTATGTATTTCTGGAGGTACTGTAATGGTTGTCAACAAGACACATTCTCAATTTGATACTCTTTGTAAGTGCTGATATTAACAAGCAAGTGGGTGTAGGCAGTCATCAACTTGATAGCATGGGCATTGAATAGTTGATGCTAACAGGGTAAGAAACAAAACTGGCAGCCAAGGCTTAGTACACAAAAACTCACAAGTGCAAGCATCATGTTATTAGACACCTGCATGAACAGAAAGCGTGCATCATTTATTTTTAGGCCAATAGATCCTTATGCAGTGCAGATTAAAGGGCTGCTCTCTTGGGAAGGTTGAATGTCATATGTGTCATACCGCATGCGTTTCATGTGAAATTCTTTCCTGAACATGATTAGTATTGAAGATGATGAGATTGTGCACAATTTTAGTATAAAACAGTGCAGACCTGATTCCAATTGTTAAATGATGATGATGATGATGATCATGATGATTATGATTACGATTATGATTATGATTATGAGTATTATCATTATTGTTATTATTATCATCATCATTATTCATTTATTTATGTATCTATTTATTTTATTAATATTATTATTATACTTACTGTTATTATCATTATTATTTTTACTTTACTATTATGACAGTGAAAGATTGAAAGGTGAAATGTGTGATGAAGTCAAATACTGTACATTAGTCATGGTGTAAGAAGTTAGAATATTGTAAAGGTGTCATGTACCATAAAACCAGAAATTTTTTTTGGAAATGAAACTTTCTCAAATTATGCGAGGAGCTAAGTGGCACTTCTTGAAACTTTCATGCTGCGAAAATGGCCATCTGCTGCAATTCATAAAAGTCTTATGCTGCGAATGTTTCTGGCTTTAGTACAGTAGTCGGGATTTGTATAGAGGGCACATCAATTACTGTGACTGGATTTGATTTGCCAGCACTGTGAGTGACTGCAAATATCAATCAAGATTTTCCAGTAAATCTGCTGCAAACACCATACAATTCTTTTGCCCAGTGTGCAATTGACCCTGGCTATCATTTATGTCAAAATTTGTTTGTTTGTTTTTTTTTTGTTTTTTTTATAACCAATGTCTACTTGTGTGTGACATTTAGATGACAACTTTGTAAGAAATGGTAGCACTTTGCGACCATGATCAACTGCTGGGTTATAGTTGAAATACTACATGTGCAAATAGTTCTGTCATACGTTTTGTATTGCAGCAACTTCATACTTTACTAACAGTATAATTCACCATAAAGTAATTTTGGTCATTTATCTGGTAATAATGTGATACATAGTGCTCCATGTTTATGTCACTACCCAATATGGCACAAATACATAATTCAGGACCCTATTCAAGATTTTGCATTGTCTCCAAATGCATCTATCACAGACAGAAAATTACAATTCAGTGTAAACATCAAAAAGCAAACAAACAACAAGAAACAACCATGATTCAATCTTGTTACACTAGTGGATATGATATGATGTTTAAGCCTCTGTTCTATTGTAGACTCTGGCCAGATTAACAGTTCTTTTCAGACAACCCTTTCAAGATTTGCCATTGGGATTATTAGTCATGACTAGGAAAAAACCTAGAACCCAAGCACCACTCACACTAATCAATTCAGTTTGGCAATGCAACCAATGATTTTGCTCGATTGGTTGTTTGTGCAAAATGTGTGTTCATGAGCTTCCTTGGATGGCGCTCTGCTTTATATTGGTCATGATTTCGGCTGCCAAAGGTTGGAAGCAAAATTTGGTAAAATCAAAGATGTTAGTTAACAAGTTCAGCTGAATCTCCAAAGGCCCTCTCACTGGATTTTGGCTCTTACTGGTGGCTTAAAGGGGAAAAAGACCCAAATGACTTACTTGACTTGACTTTCATGATTCCACCTTTCCACCTGACACCCTGGATGAGAAGACTACAATAGTTTGTGATGTCACTGCAGGGCAAAATCTTCACATCCAGCAATGCCTGCTCTGAAACTTTAAAAAATTAATAACTTTTGAATGAATTGTCCTATTTTGCTCTTCAGTGATGTATTCTACTAATATTGCATTCACTCAATCCACATATTTTGGTATGATTCCACTTTAAATAGCAAGTGTCATGTAATGGCCCTCTTGCAACCAATACAACAGAGAAGGCCTCTGACAAAGGCTAGTCCACAAGGAGCTTGTGGCCTCCCAGCAGCTGTGCAATTAAAAAATAAGAAAAAAAAATGGGACGAAGACTTGACAAGTTTTGAAATAATTGATTGAAAAGCAAGCTAAATATATCAGCTACCTCTTTTAGATGGATCTGAATGAATCATTATTTTCTCTTTTTTTTTTGGGGGGGGGGGGAGGAAGGGAAGGCTACATAGGGATGGGTCATATTAATACAGATTTGAAGACTACTGTGTATTACAGAGATCAAGTCAAGTGTTACAGTGGACATGCTAGTGGTGAATCCAAGTCATTGACAGCCTAGACGCATGGTAAGAGCCATTGTGTATGATGTATTGTAATAGAGACCCTGGCAGGCTCATGAAATAATGGCAAAGATACATGCTTTACGGATCAGGGAGAACCTATCTGCCATGCCCTGTGATCCACAAGGTCTTTGTCAATATTCTGGAGATGGTCCCAACTTATCTCTTGTTGTTTATGTTTTCTCTCCTGGTTTTTCTTGTTTTGGGGTTGGTTGGGGTGGGGTGGGGAATAGAGAGGTTATTTGACATTTTTGGGGAGATGATTTAAATGTGAATTTGTGAGTATGAATAGAAAGGAACAGTTCACAGTTAAAAGTGTATTAATAATGCATTCAGAATGTTGTCATGGACCGAGACACTGATGATACATTTTACACCTTTTGTATCACCAGAGTGCTCATGCAGAGGACGATATTGTATGGCCATCCAATGAGTGCGAATGTAGCCCCTTTGCTCCCCCCTAATCATATTTCTAGTGGCTAAGCACAAGGTAAAGTGATTCTACAGGAGCAATAGCATTTTCATTGAGCCTTCTTAACTTTCTCCCTGTATTGTATGGATACCAGATGTATTAACAATAGGATTTCAAGAGAAATGTCATGGTGAATTATTGCATTCTGCTTTTATGGAATCCAGTTTGTCCCCTCATGTGCAGAGAAGTTTTCCATTTTGAGAACCGCGAATATTCATGCACGAGATCTCATTACTGCAGATTTCAGATGGTTGGTTCCACTCCGAATAATTTGGGAATGTCTAAACCATGGCTGTCCTTTTTATGAATTTAAGGCTTGTATCTATTTAGGCATCAAGTAAATACTTGTTCTGCTTGTCATGACTCAATATGACTGTACGTAGGGACCTACGAAGGAAGGGACTGGGCCAACATCTCGTCATAACCAGACGTCATAATGAGAGTAGAAATATTATGGCAGCGATGTGAGGGCGTTCTGAATCACTCCGCCTTGTTTGATTAGCAATGTGATGCAGGGGGGAAACTCGCTGACAGAGCTCATTACGTGTGCGGAGATATTACCATCCTGCTTTTTTGACATTTAGCGTCTTGTGTAAAAACTGGGGAATGGAGTGTTGGTGGAATATTACGGATGTTGTACGATTGCACTGAGGAGGGAAGGAAAAAGGAAGTGAAAGAGAGAGAGAGAAAAAAAAATGGAGGGACAAAGTTGGGGAGGAAAGAAATTAGAAAGTGTACAAGAGTTGTATATATATCAGGTCTACTGTTTCAGAGAATGGGGAGCCACATTTTAAACCGCAGAAGAAGAAGAAGATGACAAAAATAGATGGTGATGAAGGCGAACATTGTCTGTCATATATTTGGTAGCATAGCTAATACACTCAGATACGGTACATTTGTTCAACCATCACATCAGTGAAGTCAGGAGCGTGCGCATAAATGTGAACAAGAAGTGGATATCAAAGTAAGCTAAGATTCTCTCATAGTCCAAGGATGACTGTATTGACGTTCTTTTCAAGGTGTGAATATGAGTTTCTGTTTCATGAAATCAGTTATCTGTGTATAAAGTACATTCTGTAATGCTAACAGACTGTCCATTATGAGTGAAGAATGTCAAACTAGTCTTGTTTAATGACTGCTGATCTCAGTGACAGATATCTGTCTCTCATACTTTTTTTTTTCAAAGTCATTGCATGATTAGTCTTCTTCATAGTGTTTTCTTGTCAAAGCCAATGCCAAAAAGAAGAAAAATAAAAAAATAAAGTCATTTGGAACATTTGCTGAGATGCTTTCTACTAGTCAGTTTTACACAGTAAAGACATGCTTTCTGTCTGTCTTATCCCATGGGCCCCATTTCATAAAACATATTATCAGTGACAAGTTGTCATAGTTGTTATAAGCTACTGAAATCCTTGCAACTGTTTGGCTAAGAGCAAATTTGTCATAGAAATGTGGCAGTTGTCACTGATAACAAGTTTTATGAAACGTGAGCCATGATCTGTATTTCTTTTTCTTGGTTGAAGAGCCAGCCATAAGATAAAATAAGAGTAATTCATTCAAATTCATAATTCTTACATCAAGTTGTTATTCATTGCAACTGATTGACAAATTACCCTACATCAATGTATGTAAACACTGATTAGACAGTGCTTTAGCAGTAGCCATGATAAAAATCATGGGCATACATACTTGGCTTGTACTTGAACCAACCAGTTCCTGATTGCTAGACAGGGCAATTTGTCAATCAGTTACAATGAAGAATGAATCATGATAAAGAAAAAAAAATGCATTTACATTTTTATAACATTGTAGATAAGGCTAGTTTTGATATTAATGTTATTTAGACCCCGTTTACAGTGCGGGGCCGGGCTCGGCCGCGGCCGAGCCGCGGCCGAGTCCGGCCTCAATTGCGCGGCCGAGCCTCGCAATTTTGTCCGTTTACACTGCTGGGCTCGGCCGCGCTTTTGATTCAAACCTTTCAATATTTTGTCGTAGTGGCGCTCTGCTTGTAAACAAACGCAATTTGGTATTGTCTAGTTTTCAGACCCTTTGCCAAATGAATTCCGGTCGCCGTTCTGGCAAAGGCCTTTGCCGAAGGAAAAAAAATCCTTTGCAGGACAAAACCACCTTAAACTATACTAGTTTTCGACGTTGAGGGGGTTAATATCCTGAATAGCGAAAGATACAGGCAGAGGGTTTGGAAGCCAGACTAAAATTGGCCGCGCAATTGGCCGCGCATTTGGCCCAGTTTGCGTTTACACCAAGAAGAGGCAGGGCTCGGCCGCGGCTCGGCCGCGGCCGAGACCACCTCCAGAGCGAGGCCAAATGCGAGGCCAATTTTGGCCTCGCATTTGGCCTTTTGCGCGTTTACACTGAAGCGGGGCTGGGCTCGGCCGCGGCTCGGCCGCGGCCGAGCCTCGCACTGTAAACGGGGTCTAACTCATACATAAAGCGAAGTTGTAATATTACAGACAATGTAATATAGTGTAAGGTGCAGTTACATCAAAATCATTTTGTGGTAATGATGGTGTTGCTTCAACGTGTACTTAATACAGTAGTTGAATTGACTAATTTTCTGTTTCATGTTAGGAAATATGTTTATTAGGGAAGCATGAGGATTATCTTCAATGTATGGCAACTGAACAGCTTCCCAGTCACCAGTAGAGGGTGCACTTGACCCTAAGAAAACAAGTTTAACCCATAGTATACTCGGGCAGGTGTCAATGTATAATGTGTGCTAATAGCAAAATCAGCTCATCTTCAATGGTCTAGCAAAGACCAGTACCGTGGCATTATATAGGTAAGGAACAAGTGAAGTACAGTCAAACTCGGATACCTCGAAGTCGTCGGGACTGAAGAAAATGGTTCGACGTACGCGAATTTCGAGGTACGCGTACGTCGAATTTTCTTCGACTTATCCGATGTTTATCGATGTTCGACGTTTATCGATGTTCAACATGGTGTCTGTTATAGTGCCTACTGATTGTTTGCATGCTTGTCAATTTGAATTGAATCAACTTTTATATGAATGAATTGAGTGAAAATCGGAAATGAAATCAAAATTTCAGAAATAAAGATTTTGGTGGCCTGATCGCGCCACCAAAAAAAAAAAAAAAAAAAATCGGATGTTTGCCTTTACTTTTGAAAATGAACAGCGGTAACAATCGGCTACGTAAGATGCTAAAATAAATGTCAGGGGTTTGCGTTCATTGTGGAAATGAATGACGGCAATATTCGACTCGGTATGATACTAAAATAAATGTCGGATGTTTGCTCATACTTTTGGAAATGAATAACGATAAGACTCAGCCCCGTATGGTGCTAAAACTAATGTTAGATATTTGATTTTGCGTTCGGAAATGAATAAGGATAACATTCGGCTCCGGAAGACGCTGAAATAAATGTCGAATTTTTGCTATGACGTTCGGAAATGAAAAACAATAACATTCAACTCCGTACGATGGTTAAATAAATGTCGGATGTTTCCTTATACTTTCGAAAGTAAATAGCAATAGCATTCGGCTCCGGAAGATGCTAAAATAGATGTCAGATGATCGTTTTTATGTTCGGAAGAAAATAGCAGTAATATTCTGCTTCATCATGTCCATATGATGCTAAAATAACTGTCTGATGTTTGCTTTTAAATTTCGAAATGAATAACAGTAACATTCAGCTGCGTTTAATGGTAAAATTAATGTTTGATGTTTGCTTTGACGTTCGGAAAAGAGTAACAATAATATTCAACTCCTGACAATGATGAAATAAATGCTGGATGTTTGCTTTTACGTTCGAAAGTAAATTGCAATAACATTTAGCTCCGGAAGGTGCTAAAATAAATGTCGAATGTTTGCTTTGATGTTCTGAAGTGAATAACAATAATATTCAACTCCGTACGCTAATAAAATAAATGCCGGATGTGTGCTTTTACGTTCGAAAGTAAATGTCAATAGCATTCAGCTCCGGAAGATGATAATCATGTCGAATGATTGCTTTTACGTTTGGCATGTTTGGAAGTGAACAGCAGTAACATTCTGCCCCATACGATGATAAAAAAATATTGGATATTTGCTACGGTACATTTCGAAATAAATATCAGTAACATTCAGCTATACGTTTCATGGTCCAAAATGTCTGATGTCTGCCTTGACGTTCAAAAATGAAAAACAGTAACATTCGGCTCCATGCGATGATAAAATAATTGTCAGATGATTCATTTCACTTTCGGAAGTGGATAGCAGTAACATTCGGCTCCGTTCGATAATGAAATATATGTCGGATGTTTGAAATGAATAACGGTAATATTCTGCTCCGTACGATGCAAGAATAAATAACAGATTGTTGCTTTAACATTTGGAAATGATTAATGGTATTAATCCGCTCAGTAAGATGCTAAAACAAATAGCGGATGTTTGCTTTCACGTTTGGAAACGGATTAGGATAGCATTCAGCTCCGTCAGATTCTAAAATGAATGTCGGTTGTTTGCTTTTACATTTAAAAATGAATAACGGTAACTTTCGGCTTTTTACAATGCTAAAACAAATGTCGGATGCTAACAAATGTCAGCAAATGCTCCCATTTTCTCATTTCAAACGTAAGTTTTGACCTCCTCAATATAATGGGCATCAACTTTTTAAATAATCTCTACGCCTATTTGTCAAATCTTTAAACACAGAGTAAGATGATTGAATTATCTATTCATTTGTTTTAGACATGGGCATCTGTATCACTTCAATAATGCTTAATATTAATTTGTCTCTGTTTAGTAGGACCGATTTAGTTTTTGTAATGTTTTTCCTGATTTTTTTTTTTGTTACCAGATTTTACTTTCGACCACTAGAAAATAAAAATCAATGATATTGGTGACCCGATAAAACTTATAAGTGCGGAGCCCTGTGTATTCTATTCTTCATTGTGATCGGCCTATACTTCCAGATTTTCATAATCGCATTGCTGGGGGAAAAAAAAAAAAGTTTCAGTGCTTGCGTTCTCGGGGAAGTAAACTTCGTGAAAGGCAAAAAAAAAACCAAATAGTTTTTAAAAAGGCACTACGAGGGAGATTGATGTTTTGACAGTGGAGCGTGATTAATGGCAAAGATATAACTGTCAACGTAAGCAGGTGCTCCCCGACGGTTGAGAAATCTACGCGCACGGTATGACTCGATCAAAAATCAAAACACAGTGGTTAAAGAAAAGCAAATGATGGTGCAGCGCGTAGTGCTATCGTAAAGCACTCCATTGGCACGGGTGCTATGTGCATACCATGTACGTATGTTGGTAGGTGTTGGGGATTTTCCTTGTCAGCTGTGTATCGGGTATTTCTTCTTGGGCGCGCGATTGTTCTGGGTCTCAGAATATTTACAATCGAGTGTGAAAACATTTGTGACATGTCTTCGCTGTCCACGCGCGCTTAATCGGAGATGCCGAGTGATGTTTGCAATTTCGATTCGAGCAACATGCTGGGAAAAACAATAAGTTAATTAAGATCGGGACATTAGATTTCCCTTCGAGGTAACCGAACTTCGAGTTATCTTTGTTCGAGCTACGCGAATTTTAATACACGGAAACTCCAAAGGAACAATCGGGACTTTCATTTTGCCCCCGAGGTAAGTGATATTCGGCTTATCCGACGTCGAGGTATCCGAGTTTGACTGTATAGCTACAGTTGTATTCTGTAGGCAACAGAAGGACTGCCCTAATTTTCCCTTATACTGCACTAGGATTGAAATAGGTACATGGATGTTGAGATATTTTATCATTTGTTAAACTTGAAAGAATATTATGTACAATAGTACATACATGTACTTATTTTGGTTTTGCATGAGTATTATGCAAAATTTGTTTATGTACTGTTTTAAGGTTGTCATCCATTCCAGCGAGTCACATACAATTTGTACTACCAGCAGGTTTCGGGAATGATTCCGACTTTCCTATTTGTGAAATACCTGGTATGGCTGTTTTTTTTTTTTTTGTTTTGTTTTTTTTTTCTTTGATTGTTTTAATTTTATGTATGATTTGTTTTTGAAAATCAATAAAACACACAAGAAAAAAAAATTATTGATCATGAATCAATTTGTAAAAATCTACAAAATTTAAATCCCATTGCAGTTAATGATTTTTTTTTTTTTTTTTTTTAGGAGGTTGTTGTTCGTAATATTTTTATGTAGTCAATCATACAATGTATTCAATAGATCATGATGATGATGATGATGCTTTGCCCTTACTGTGTACCTATGGCAATATTGACTGTGGCCACAGCACTATGGCTACCACTTATGATGGTAACAAAGATGATAGTGTTGATCGTATTAATGCCAGTAAACCTGATAAACCGGGGTTTGGTTTCGAAGTATGGTAAGTGGATTTATACTTGTAAGATGTCTATTCCTATTCATTGGATTCATTCATTTTGTGTTCGATAACAAGAAACTCTCAGAAAACAGGCAGTAGCAGTAGGATATCTATTTAGACCAAAAATTATTCAAGTACACATATTACCCAACATTTATCTTAGAGTACATATTGACTGAGGACTCTAAGGCTGATGTTATAATGTACTTGTAGAGGAGTTATCTTGGGAAGATGTTGAATCCCTGGTAGAAGCACATCACCACTGTCATAAGCTCTCTCTCACCCCACACCCCTTCCACACACACACACACACACACACACACACACACACACACACACACACACACACACACATGCATACCCACACCCACATACATAAGCACAAACTCATTTCATGTGGGTGTATACAAGCTGTACTCTATTTTGTCATAGAGTGGAACATGTACACAATGTGAGGAATGGTGGTTCAAGCTGTATCGAGCATAGTAATTCTGATCATTCAGGGATACATGTACAGTATGGACACAATGTACATTGTATTTAAAATCAACAACATGTATAATAGTAGAAAGGACAATTTTTTTTTCCCATTTCAGAGGGTAACTGTCAAAGCAGTCAGGGTGTGAAATGCAGTGGTGTGCAGTGTTGAGCATACATATTGTACACTGTCGGTTCCAGTGATTGAATGCACTGCTATAAATGCAGTGCCTTGCCCCACTTCGGTGTCATTACTAAAATGTAATGTGCTAGGCTGTGGCACAAGTTATGTGGAGAGTATTGTAACTTATGTTTCAGGTCCCAAGGGCCTCCTACATGTATACAGTGTAAATGACAGTGTGTTGTGTCTAAAATACTGTAGTCTTTTTAATACTTTACAGTGTAGTATCTTTTTGGTTTGACATCATGGTTAAAGAACATGAAGTCATGGACTGCAGTAGGTTTCCCTGTCACTTGCAAATGCCATGAATGGAAGAATGTCCCTATATTTGTCCATTTGCAGATGTGTGTACATTATACGTTTAAACTGTCTGTTGATTTCCTATGTTGGTATTAAAGTTTGATAGCGATTTACATGTACTCCCCTACATGTGTGTGTCAACAGATTTGCTCATAAACATTTTGCCATCCACTTAAAGAGTGTGGAAGAATGATGACTCTCATTTCCTGAGTTTATTTCTAATCTTTGCATGTTGGATATCTGCTTCAGCATGCATTTTGAGTACCAAGGTTTGTGCAGGCACATTTGGCCTATCAGCCTGAAGATGAGTGATCTCAGGCTGGTCTCCATCTTTCAGCCCCATCTCACATTTCTTCTTCCTCTTCTTCCTCTCCTCACATACTGCCTTCTTATGTCTTCCCTCACCTGCCCTCATCCTCTCCTCTATCTACTCTCTCTATCTCCCCTTCCCATCTTCCATCTTCATCTTCTTCTTATCCTCCTCCTTGTCATCCTCTCATTCTTCTATCAACCATCACTGCCATCCTATCTTCCCCCCTCCCTCATCGTTTAGCTCTACCTCCATCTCATTTTCTTGTATTCCTTTTTATCTGTTCAGGCTAAAGAGGAGCGCATCCAGGGTACTGTAGTTTTCCCAGTTTTGGTTTCCCCTTCCCTTTTCAGCACCACCCCCCCCCCCACCACACTCTGCCACCATATGTTACAAGATATATTACAGCTGAGGGCAAGATGCCATGGCTTGACTGCTTGTTTTCCCGGGGGAGTTGGTCAGTCACACCTGTGCGTAATTGTAAATGGCCTCTGAGGGCGAAGAGGATGATTTCATAGGAAATGGATATGTCTGACTGGTTGGCTTGTTTGTTTTTGTTTTTTTGGCCATGTTCACACAGGTACTAAAAGCATTGATGATATTTCATGTACATTGTATGTGAAATTGCTCATGGTATATGAGTTTGTTCACATGGTGCCTATCACTAGTGATATTTCATATAATCAACAAGCAACACTACATGAGTAAGTCTGGTATGTAGTATGCACCATGCAATGACTCCACTTTTATGCATCCTTTTGTAGCAAGTGTTTATAAAATGCACAATTTTGAAGTGAGAAGAGAAAGTGCTTACTATCAATGATGGTACAGTGTAGATAGATTGGTTCATGGCTGGCCAAAAACACAATACTGCACACTGCAGTATAATAAGATTTTAGTTTGGTAACAATGGTCGAACAATGTAAGGTGTTCAATACTACGTTGTAGATGTATTTTGTATGACTGCACATGTATGGCATCCTTTTATTCTTGTATGTATTGTGCATTCCATTAGCAGCCCCATTTCATGCAATTTCCTGGAATGAGGTGTTAAATGTCATACATGCATTCTCTCATGATTTCAACAGACTGGCTGTTGAGACACAAATAATCTGTTCTGGATTTTTGATGAGATATCCAAAAAAAAAAATGATCAGTTGAGAAATATGGTAAGGAAATTTGTAACTTACACATGTATAATAACAATGAAAAAATATATGTTTTTAAATATAATCAGCTACTTATGACTTGAATCCTTTGAATTGTTTTGCACAGCCATAATATGGCATGTAGTAATATAACTGAAAGTAATATCAGAGTGATGCTTTGTTACAAGGTGTCTAGCTTATGTCATGAATGTTGATAACTTTTTCAAAAACATATTTTTGTATTATGCAACAAATAAGCTTGCTGAATGAAAGGACATTGTAGGAAAAAGATAGGAGGACATGAAAACATGAAAATTCAAAATTTTAGCAGCATAAACTGTAACACATTTGGACTATGTTTACCTCGTGGTAGTTATTTTTAGTCCACTATACGGCTATCACATGAATATATAACATTTTTTAAAAAGCTGCATACTTGTATAATACTTCACAACTTCCCCATCCTAAGTAACTTCATGCAAGTACATTGTAGAAATAAAAAATCACTATGATACATTGAAAAACAAAATTTCACCAAACTTTTTATGGCTTTTTATGTGGGCGTACATAAAGGGACATTATTATTCTGCTATCAATATACCTGTAAATAGCCAGGCTGTAAATGACAATTTATGCTTGGTTATGGAGAAAATGACCATCAGCATCCTTCTGCTGTGGGACAGCACACCTGTATATCACATGCCAGGTGACCATGCTGATTCATAGCAGTTGCTCATGCCAGAGTGACATAAGAAAACACAATCAGTATATTTATATAGTAGTAACAACAGTATTAGATATTTACATCAAAATCTCAACGATGTTATATAGATGTTTGTTGTTGTGACCTTCTATTCTTACATGGACCCCAATCTTTGCCTGAGTACTACCAGTTACTGTATTATCGGTTTTGATATGGATGATATCCACTGTTTCATTGGGCAGCTTTATGACCATTGATGTCCTCTCCTCGCTAGCTGTGATTAAAAAAGATGAAGATTGGTAAACAACAGCCACACCTATCAAACTTTAATCATCTTTGTTGGAGATGGCCATCTTCACCTTTGCGCTGGACAGTGATCAGATCAGCATCACACCCACACTGCAGAAAGTTTAATGGGCATGGGGGTCTCTTCTGCTTGAAGGGGGGGGGGGGGTTACTTTGTAGAATGGGAGATAAAATATGAGCAGATCCCCGCTGCTTCACACCCTTAGAAATGAGCTCTCTATTTATGCTCACTCATGGATGACATTCCAATATGAAGCCCCCAGTAAGCCCATGAAATATTCAGCTCCCCGCACGGTTTGAGACGCGCGGCGGAAAAGTAGCCGACAAAATGTCAGACATTTTGTGGTGTTTCCTCAGAAGTGATCTGAGTAGTGATTGAACCATTTGGGGGGTATCTCTGAGATTATGGCTCTGTCAGAGCCCCTGTGTGTGTGTGTGGGGGGGGGGGGGGGAGGGGCAAAATGGAAGATATTCTCTCTGTTGTTACGGAGAAGTCACACATTTCTGTTTCTAACCATTGGCAGTACACGTACCATTGCCTGACTGCTGCCTACCTTCTTCAATCTTTCAAAGATGAAACCCTATCCATCTGTGTAATTACCTGCTTCATAATTTTTCTTGGAAGGTACCATGTGTTATGTCACATTGGGGCTATAGAATTTATCACAGGGACATCCTGAAATGATGTTGGCAAAATGCCATGGTTTCACAGGCCTGGGTATGAGGCACCCATTCCAACCTCCCTGATACAACCGGTGCAGTGTTGCAGCGCAGTCATGAAAATGGTATTACAGAGGGAATGAAGAATAATGCTTTTCACAAATATAATTTTTTGGCCTGTAAGTGGATTGTTTGTGGTATTTGATATGTGGCATGTACAATAAATTGAACATGCCAGTTTGAATAAAAAAAAAAAATGAATATATTCTTCTGCACCCGGACCACGATCAGTTGGGATGATGTAGATGGTGTTGGTGGAAATAGAAGCTTGAGCGAGTGCTCCGGGGGAGTATGATCTAAACAAGAGATGATAAAGGTCAGAATTATGTGCTTACCACAAATTGCGTCAAGAACCATCAAGAGCCAGCAGACATCAGACAGGCTTTTAAGGTGTCTTCTTGCATTATTGAGCAAGCTCGTGAATTGAGAGCTGTCCGATTTCACACCCTACATGACTCCAGTAGATTGTTACTGGCTGTTCTGTACAGCTTTTCTAGATGCAGCTACTCGGTCTCAAGAGAGTATATGGAAGTTGGCTCCCCCCCCCCCCACTCCCCACAAATGAGCTATAATAGAGACATGAATCTATCTGTGGCTGTGTACTAACTTGAGTGGAAGCCACATTATGTATTCAGACCACTAATTATCTCAGAGATTGCCCAAATTGGGTTTTGTGCCAATAACACAATCTATGCCAATTAAGGCATCAAACAACTACGTGGTGCCGTCTGTATGTTGGTCAAGTAATAGAACTTGGTGACAGTAGATCAGTCTTGCAGCTCTTAATATCATATGGAGTCTGCAGTCTGTTTCATCAACCTAATATCCCTTTCATTTTTTTTTTTCGTAATGGTTGAATTAACTCCATGCACCCAAATAATGCAAATAAGACCAAACAGATCATGTGCACAGAATCTTTGGAAGTCCGCACTTCATCTCGGGAGGGCTCATTTTAAGATGATGCAATAGTGTCATTCACATGTACAAAGTAGCAGGATGTCTATACCAAGATGATTTTGGCCCCGTTCAGACACACAGAAATATCCTGCTAATTTAATGATCCAGATACTGTAAAACCAAAAACGCAGCATAAAACGTTCGCAAATTGTTGACTTACATGAAAAAGTTATGAGTATCCTACATGTACTGTGTTCACGCTAGATGAGGGGGCTCTAAACGATCTCGGCATGAACACAGCACAGGCTTCCGGTGACCTTCGATGTTTGTGGCTGAGTGCGCATTATGGTTGCGCACAAGAAACTGCTGCCTCTTTTGAGGAGGAAGAACGCTCACTGGTTTCCATAGAAACGTGTGCCGACCTCACACTAGACAACCAGGGGACTCTAAACATGGTTCTTTGTCACCCCCGCTGACTTAGTATAAAATAATGCACATTTTCATCTACCATGTCCTTAAATGAATATTAATAGCAATATTAGTAGAACACATCATTGAAAGTTTGAGGAAAATCGGAAAATCCGTTCAAAAGTTATGAATTTTTGAAGTTTTTGTGCAGTCACAGCTGGATAAGAAGACTAATACAGTGTATGATGTCACATGCGTACAACAATATCAGGAAAATATAAAGAGAATTTCACAAAATTTCATCTTTTGAAAAAAGTACACATTCCCTTGACTCTTTACTGACATATATTATGGGTAATATTATTCCCATTGCCTTTAGAAAGAGGCAAGTCAAGTGCTCTTTTATTATGCGAAAAAATGAAAATATGTTGAATTTTCTTTACATTTTCTTTATACTGTTGTACTCATATGTCATCACGAGAATTAGTAGTCTCCTCATCCAGCGGTTCCAACACAAAAGTTTTAAAAATTCGTAACTTTTGCATCGATTGTCCAATTTTCCTCAAACTTTCACTGATGTGTTCCACTAATATTGCTGCATTCTCTTAATCCTTATGTTAATGAAGGTGAACTTGTCCTTTAATATCCAGAGGTCTTCCAGAGGTCCTTCTAGACAGGGAAAACTCTAAAAGGGGTATTACTTCCACAAATTGTTGCTCCTCGTGAATTTTGCAAAAAATTCATGCACGCGAAAATTTCTAGTTTTGTAGTAATTTGTTGACCAAACTGCTCGTGCCCAAAATCTACCAAAGTGGTGACCCTTGCCCCTGTGTTCATGCACTTTTTTGAGTGAGGGGATGAAAAAATCTTGAAATTATTTGCTCCAGTGTTCACAAACTCGCCGCTGTGCAAATTGTCACAATAATTTTAGAATCATTGCGATAATTCCTAAATCATCGCAAGAGTTCTTAGGATTTGGATTGCTTCAATGATCGCATGTTCTAGTGAGATTGTCATGTCCCCACTGGCAAAAATCTTAAAGTTTGGATTACGATGCAAATCTTGAGATTTGTATCTTACTAATTTGCATTAGTGTGAATCCCATTAATGTTTCTGGCCCTACTCCTCTGGTCTGCACTCAGGATCTAAGCAGTTTGTGGTGTGAGGGGTTCATTCTCAAGAAACGTGTGAGCTCAGTGCGTGCAGGTCATTAACTTTAGGACCTTTTGACCGGATGCTGATCTGCGTAAGTTGGGAAGAATGTTTAGAAAGAAGTCCACATTCTTTGTGTGCTGCTATTATTAACTAAGTGGTAGCAGCACAAGGATGCTGCATACAGACAGTTTTCATTCAGTAGCACTCACGTAATCAGATTTTTGTGACTAAGCACTTGTATTGTCTGCATTCAGCATTAGCTGTAAGGGGGTATCAAGAAAGTAGAGCTACATGTAGCTTTTCATTGATTGGTGTGGAAGACTAGAAAAGTGGACAGACCCGTCAGTTATGACATATAAAAGTTGTCTAGTTGAACTGTATCATGTAGAATCCTGTAGAATATGTTTGTTCATGTACATTGTATTCATTTATCTACTTATTTATTTACCTATTTGTTTGTTTATTCATCTATTTACTTATTCATTCTCCTATTTTATAGGAGATTTCCTGGGAGAGAAACAGGAGATCATAAAGCTGTTAAATAGCTACATTATATACAAAGACCCCAAGACACTGCTTTCATGCTACGTACATGTACATGTATGATAGTTCCCCATTCAGATGCAATGCTGACTTTGCTACATTTCTGTCCGCGAGACTGTGCTCAAGGTATCGCTGTGTGTGGAATTCAAATCCCTCTGCTTTTATCAATCTAAATTCGTTCATGTCGGGGCAAGCTGTATCTTTTCCAACTTGAGCTGTTTTTTTTTGTTGTTTTTTTTTTCATCTGCTGTAGAATTCAGACAGACATTGTAAATGCGAGGTCGAGTACGTCGTGCCGCCGCTCAGTCAAAACACGCTTGAAATGCATTAGCACAGAACTTGAGATTCATGTAGGATGTGGAACCGTCATGAGTGAATATGAAAATGTACTTATCCTGAACGTACTGTCTGTTGAGAGGCATGCTGTACAGTACATTCGAGGACATGGAGATTATTGAAATCACTCAAAAGCGTTTAGCTTCTTTTCAAGGCTTTATGCACGTTCCTATATTTGACTATGGAAGTATAATGTATTCCTTGTATATGAATTTGTGTGATTGATGTACATTGGAAGGCATGTCTTTGTGACTAGTTTGTGACTAGGCTTTTATGACTAATTTGTGACTAGGCTTTTATGGCTATCTTAAACCAAAAGCAACAAATGTACATGTTGACAAAATCACAGGGTTTGTAGGCGTTAGTCCTTGTTATCCATATTTAATGATTTATTGGTAGAATGTGTTGTTGATTGTTGGACATCCAGAGGTATTTCTGTTACAGTTTGTATTATTATGAGAAATTTTGCATTGTTTTTTTGTATAGTGTATGATTGTGTGGTTATGTTCGTGTGAATGTTGCATACATACAAGTGTATATGGAAGATTAGAAGCATGTGATTGTACAGATCTGTATTTGCCCTTCTCTTTTGGGAAAAAAGGTTGATTCATGTGTCAGCATCGTCTGGGAATAAATCAATTTGTAAATCATACTGGCGCAAGTATTGTATCTCCTGCTGCGCGCTGTGTGATGGAGGTGTGTGGGGCTGGGTGGTTGGGGGGGGGGGGGGGGGCTGGGGAGTCAGTCTGTACCCTGAATGTGCTGGAAAACTGATTGGAAGTAGAAAACAGGAAAGACAATCTCGGCCTGTGTCAGACTAGTGAGGAGGATGGGGTGATTCCGCCAGACCTAGGGTGCTCGGTCAGACATTGTGGTATACATGTAATATGCATGTGCCCTACTTTCAGACATTCATCATGCAACTTGGCACATGTGTGCAGCATACAGTGATTCCAAAGGTTAAAAAGCAAATTTACTTGTTACAGCTTTAGCAGATCCCTGTCTTTCTGGGTGTAGATTTTACTGTGGTTTCTGTTCACTATTTCATGTTTCACCAAAACTCTACCAATGTCCAGTGTTGTAAAGATACACGAACATGTACATTGAACATTTATAACAGGCACTGATCGTGCTGGTGTTTTATATATCATCATGGTATTTTTTTCCTGTTCATTATTCTTCTATAACAGACTTTAGAATAGATAGCCTGATTTGTATTTCAAAAAGCTCTTGACAAGCAATGTTCTGATAGTCAGTGCTTGTGTGTGCTGATAAATAACCTGTTTGTGGCAAGTTCAGAAGTACATGTCCAGTAAAACTTACTGTAAAACCAAAAATTTGTGCATGCTTTTTTAATTTTGCGAATTTTGCAAGAGCCAAGATTTGCAAAATTAGAATGCAGGCAAAAGTTTATTTCTACACTTTATACTTAAGATGCCAGTGGCAATTTGCAAAAAAATGTCATGCCTCTAAAAAGGCCATTGATGCCAATTCGTGAAGATTTCATGCCACGAATATTTCTGGTTTTACTGTGTAGATAATTTTTCTTGTAGTAGAAGTACTGTTTTTTTTTTTTTTAATTCACAAAGTCTGCATTTCAAGGATTTCATTTGTAGCTTGCAATGAGCACAATGCTAATAATAAAATCATCTTCTTTCTGCTGAGGGCTTGAGAACTTTCTGTTCAATGGTTAGAGATCAAATAGTTTCATATCATATGAATGGTTTCTAATGACTTTTGGTACCACACATTACGGACGGACACATTCCACCAAGTAAGACTATGGGCCTTCATCTGTTCATTCCTTAAATCAGATACTTTATGTCTGTAGATGACTTGTCTTTGGACAAAATATCCTGTAGCTAACTGTTTTGAAGAAAACCAAGCATTTTGCTGCTGCCCCACGGAAATATAGGTGTGAGGGTAATTGGGTACTGTAGCATTCGTAATGGAGAATAATCCAAACCAGAGAGCAGTTGGGAAAAACAGTGAAGGAAGAGACAAACAGCGAGCTGTGCAAATAAAGATGGACAAAGCGGAAACAAGTTAAGGATGGTTCGAAGGGTAGGAAAACACCTATAAAGCCAATGGATGCTTTGAAGAGCAGCACAGTTACTGTATACACCAGATATTTAGCGAGTCTAAATTTTCGCGAATCGTGATTTCCTGATGATTTCGTAAGTGGTTAGATTTGCTATCGTGGAGTCCTGTACTTAAAGATAAAAAAAGTTTTGGTACGTCAAAAGTTTCCCTGAATTTCCGTGTTTCAGGTTAAAGTATCTATCATATAACTAACACTGTGAGACTTACTCGCCCCAAAGTGCTCTCATTTCTTAGTAATCATGCAATTAACTGCGACCAGCAGCCCCATACGCATAGCGACCAGCAGCCACATACGCATAGCGTAATGGGGCTTCGCATTGTAGCATCCAGGGTCATGACAGATTTAGTATCTCGGGCAAATATCAACATAAAATCCACAAAATTCTTCAATTTGAAGACTTACCAATTAAGTTGAAGTCTTGAAAACAGGCTTCGGGCAACGTTTGGTTCTGCCAATAGTCCCTTTCTGTTCGAATTGATGACTGAATGTGACTCTGTCGAGAGGACCGTGGGAGAGCTACATACACTGATTACTACGGCCAGCGCATACGCACATATCACATGCGAACAAATTTCAAATCCATGAACGGATAAGATGTTTGTGTGCGCATGCGCTCGCCGTCAATTCAGTGTAGCTCTCCCAAGGTCCTCTCGACCGAGTCACATTCAGTCATCAATTCGAACAGAAAGGGACTATTGGCAAAACCAAACGTTGCCCAAAGCCTGTTTTCAATACTTCAACTTAACTGGTAAGTCTTTAAATTGAAGAAATTTTTGGATTTTAAGTTGATATTTACCCGCGATACTAAATCTGTCATGATCCTGTAAGCTACAATGCGAAGCCCCATTTAGCTATGCGTATGGGGCTGCTGGTCGCAGTTAGCTACACAGTATGCGTATGGGGCTGTACGCTGCTGGTCGCAGTGATATTCGCACAATACGTGTACTACCTCACCGCCGTAGTACGGCGGCGGCTCTGGTACGAAACTATTATTGCATGATTACTAAGACATGAGAGCACTTTGGGGCGAGTAAGTCTCACAGTGCTAGTTATATGAAAGGTACTTTAACCTGAAACACAAACTAAGACAAGGAAATTCAGGGAAACTTTTGAGGTAATACCAAAGCTTTATATTATCTTTAACAGAGAAATATATGCATACGTCACATTCATATCGGGATCAGAGTCAATATCATTGCGTGTCCTTAATTTTGTGAATAGCTCGTGACTTGCAAAATTCACAAAAATAAAAACCTCATGAAATATACAGCGTATACAGTATGTACTTGTGACATCTTTCTGCTTGATATCAATTCTTTGAATTCTTTGCATCCTTTCAGGATATGAAAACCAGAGAAAGATCATTCTTCAAGGACAAGTTCGCCTTCATTAACATAAGGATTGAGAGAATGTAGCAATATTAGAACACATCATTGAAAGTTTGGGGAAAATCGGACAATCCGTTCAAAAGTTATGAATTTTTGAAGTTTTTGTGCAGTCACCGCTGGATGAGAAGACTACAGTGCAGTGTATGATGTCACATGCGTACAACAATACAAGGAAAATATAAAGAGAATTTCACAAAATTTCATCTTTTGAAAAAAAGCACACATTCCCTTGATTCTTTACTGACATATGTTATGGGTAATATTATTTCCATTGCCTTTATAAAGAGCCAAGTCAAGTGCTCTTTCATTATGTGAAAAAAGTGAAAATATGTTGAATTTCCTTTACATTTTCTTTATACTGTTGTACTCATATGACATCACGAGCCTTAGTAGTCTCCTCATCCAGCAGTTCCAACACAAAAATTTTAAAAATTCATAACTTTTGCATCGATTGTCCAATTTTCCTCAAACTTTCACTGATGTGTTCTACTAAGATTGCTGCATTCTCTCAATCCTTATATTTATGAAGGTGAACTTGTCCTTTAAAGGACGTAGGTCAGAATATCACAATCGTGTTGATGTTCATATTTGTAGCTCAAATGAAATCATTTTTTACTTCGAGAAGGTGAAAGGTGGAATGAATCATAATGAGTGTCGCACTCAAGGAAGTGTGAATGCCATTGTCATTTCATGTGCACTGTTTGCAGGGAGATCTCATTATTATTCAGGTCATAGTACAAGGAAAATCTTATGGTGATGCCCATGAGTCAATGTTATTCACGACTTACAGATTACTAGATGGCAAGGACATGTCAATATTCACGTTTTCTGTGATGTGTGCTGTGTTTCAAAGCCGTACCACTTTTCTCTGGATTGAATCTGGTTACTATCGCATCGACTGATCAATGTACGATAGGAAATAGGAATGCTATATAATATAGTCTCATTTCCAATGTACACACAAACAAGTTTATGATGAAAAGCTGACACTGAGTCAAAGTAATTACCTGCAACATTTGCTTGCCAAAATCTAAACACAAGTACAAGAAATGTCATATGATTTAGGAAATATACTTGTGAGGATAGTCAGCAGGCATATGTTGGATTCTATTTGTTCTGTCGCAATCTGATGAGCAGTTCTACTGGAGACTTGCCTTTACATGTCTACCTTAGCAAGAAGTGACGAAAACCAGTGAGTCCAGGGATAGAAATTGAAATGAAGGAACCGTGATGCATTGAAAATCTCATCAAGATGCGTTTATGTGTAAGAACGTGCCATCTGCCTCTGTTCTATAAAAGTCTCGTATGAACTGAATGATGAAACGATATACCGGTAGGCTATGTTAGACATCTATTGTATCAGTGTGTGTTCCATGATTTACTCATTCTGTCACAGGTATAATATGTATTGCATGCCTTGCTCAAAGTTGTTTGACATGTTTTATCCGTCTGTCACCATGCCGTGCACACACAAATGCGGCATAGATAAACAATGTGCAGAGCTTCAAACCCCTCTCACGCCATGTTGGTGTAACATGCCTGTCATATGCAATATTCCAAATTGCCAGCCGGTTTGATGGATGCCCGCCCTAAGCTGGTAGGCCTCTCTCTTCTATGGCAGCCTGATCCCCAGCGCATGCATGCATGGCCGATGGTGTGGTGTGGCTTTCCTGGCTGGCTGGGCTTTCGGCCTTTTACGTCAACGCATGGCACTCATATCGAGGGTACTTGTTAATTTTGGAGAACATGCAGACAAAATGGTATAATACATGCATGAATATGAGCTTCTGACATTGAACTTGTACCATGCAGGCAATGCCTAAACTGATTGCCCCCCCCCCCACTGCCATTTCCCCCCACCCCCCCCCCCCCCCCACCATTCCCCCCTTCCTTCCACCTCCCTGGTGGAGCAGCCTTGAGAAGCAGTTTACGTCAAACCTTAACCAACACAGAGCTTGTGTGTGCGTGCGGCATTATGAATGCGTCAAGGCTCCATTTCCCCAACATGATCCCAATATGACACAAGAGTACTGTAGTATCTTGAAATGACTATAGTGTTTATGCTTACCTCAGGAGAATTACTACTGTAGGGGTTGCATCTTTCAGTGATGTAGCAATATTCAGACTACATTGTATAACAGTATTCTCTGCACAGTGAAAAAACTCCTAACTCTTTCATCCGACACATAATATATCAACAGACACATAAAACATGTGCAGTGTGGAGTCCAGCCTTATATTTTCGTTCGAATATATCATTTAAAGTGAAAATGATGTTGATTGTATTGTTATCTGCACCATGATGACTACATGCATGTAGTTATCATAGAAGTGTATGCTGTAACTGATTTAAAAGGGCGCATTTACATGGAGCATGATAACGGCAATGGTCTGGTTTTTTGCTATGGTGCACCAAAAGGAATCATGTCTGGTTCTGTTTAATTAAAAAAATAAAAAATAAAAAAATCTGCAATTTGGTACAAAATCAACCAAAATGTTATTCTCATGTCAAAATTAAGAGCATCAAAATCACCAGGAAGATTAATTTGTAACAAATTCAGTAGTGGGGAAGTGATATTGTAACAGAACCAGACATGGTGCCTTTTTGTGTACCATAAAGAAAGTGAAACGGTCCATTGCCATTACCATGCTTAGTGTAAACGGGCCTTAATTCAGCAACACAAGAGAGTACCCCTTTGGTCAATTTCTGTGATGTGGACTTCAATGCATATTTCATTGTTATTTGTTACAGAAAGTATTGAAAAATGGTAATATGGATCCTAATCAAATGATTGGAAGAGAGCTATCATGGTACCAGTCTTTTATTTTGCCCAAAGGCCCAACCTTTACTTCTCATTGTGCATTTGTATACCAATAACAGGTGCTCTGCATAGAAGTTCCAATCCCTGCATGCATACTTTATGACAAAGGCACAGCAATTCGTTCTGAGTGCAAGTCAGTTTAGAGCTTGTGCTGGTCTGAAAATCTGGCAAAAGATGTCAGCCACAGAATTTGAATCATGCCACAATTTAATAAAACAAATAATGCACAGTACTTGGGCAGAGTTGCTAAATCATCTGCTCTGTAATATTTGAGCAATCCAAAACACTCTCACCTTTAATAACTTGTGTGTTTATGACTGTTCCAAAGTTAGCATCAGTTGAATAATATTCTAACCCCAGGGGTAAATGTGCGTGATAATCCTGCTTAAAAAAATAAATTACATATGTGTATATATCTTCACTAAGTAAATGATTAGAGAAGTCCATCATTCCAAAGGTCTCCTTATATGAAGTGTGTATCTATTTATACTTATACACACACATACACACACACACACACACACACACACACACACATATGTTTTTGTGGAAAGTATTATGTACCCATGCTGAGCATCCAACAATTAATTGAGGATTATGGAAACAAATTAATCCAAAGATGAATGCATAAATCAGAATCTGAAGGTGGATGATGTTGCTTGGCTTTCATACCTGCCAACTAGTAAGATTTTATCAGATTCAGTAAGATTTTTTACATTAAAAATAGCAAAATCAGATTTTCTGTCAGAGAAATCAGATTTGTAAGATACATTTAGATATACCTTTCATGTGTATTTTCTGAAGATTTGACCGAAAGTAAGATTTTTAACTTCAGTTTGCATATAAAATAAGATTTTTGCAATCCACGAGTAAGATATTTCATCTTGAAATGTTGGCAGGTATGGGCTTTCTTTCCAGAAGTAACCTTATTAGTGGCTGCTGCTTGTGTGTAACCCAGCCCTCTGAAAGCATGAGCCTCACAAGATGCCTGTCATTAAAGGCATAATTTACCATTTGCAGATGAAACAAAAACCCAACATTAGTCCTTTAAAATAGTTCTAAAATGTGAGTAAGGGATAAAAACAACCACTGTAAAAATTTGAATCCGTATAATCGATGTTAAGTATTGTTAAACACACAAAATGTGAACAATAGTTATAATAAGAATGCTTCCCGACTAAACCGTATACAGTTATGGTTTATTGAGAAAAATGCCGATATCTCCTCATATTTTAGGCTTTATTGCAAAAAAAAAAAAAATTATATGGCAGGAAGTTTTGTGATACAACAGACCTACACATATGCATCAAATGTGATATCTTTAACATTTTTTAAATCACTGCTCCCAAAGGTAAACTGGACCTTTAAGTAATCTCACAGCTGTGCTGCTTTTAAGTCTTTTTGGGAACCAATGAGTATGTGATTTGTTTTTTGCATTTGTGCAAATCAAAGTATGTCATCTTTAAAAGGACAGGATGCATAGTGTGTATGATACCTAGGCAGAATGAGATTAATAAAAAAAGCGCACAATCTTTGAGCGACAGTACATGTAGTGCATCGATTCTCTTAACCCTGCGGGTGAGGGAGATTCCATGAAATTTAAATTCTATTACAGATCTACCAGACTGCGGCTTGTCATTGTGTGTTAATACCAAAGCAGTTGTGCACATTGGCATACAATTGATAGGTATGCCAGGTAGAGACTGAGTGTTTCTTGAATGCAGCTGTGCATGTCATGGATTGCTGTTAACAAAATCATAACCATCAACTCTCCCTTTTTTCCTTCCACTTACACAATGATAGTAGTCTGTATCTATTTGAGGAAAAATCCATTCTGATATTATGTTGCTTTGTGTGAAAACAGAAAAAAAAATAGAGAAGTGGATTAGTGAAATTTGGTGGAGAAAAAAATCAGACACTTCAAAAATTGATGAACTGCTAAAGTGTACAGAGTAAGGCAAATAGGCAATTCTGTGTGATGTAGGTGTTTGTGCAGCTGTCCTTTTGTACAAAGTATTTCACTAATTTTAATTTTCATCAATTATTTGGGCACAGACTGAACTTTATCAGCTGAGGAGGATATGCAACAACTTATTACCCTTATTTTATACCAAGAATAGATCAGTATTTTTTTTTTCTTGGGAGAAAATGAAAAATTGTGCCTTTTTGTGTATAGACAGAATAGAGTGCTGCTCAACACCCATCTCATGTAGAGCTGCCAATCTGTCTAATACTCTTTAAACTTTCAAAGTTTATTTTTGTACATTGTTTGACTTTCTTATTGTAATTTTCACAGATTTTCCTGTTTTCATATAAATCAACATTATATCATGGCCTAGGAGCTGATAAAATGTGTTGTGCCACAGATTTCAGTGTTTTTGTCTTTTTTTTATATAGTACAGCAAAGTACAATTTATGAGTCTGTCCCTTTCAGTATGTGGATATTCTTTGCAAAAAAATATGCCACTTTTGTTTTAAATAGGCTTTATTTGGGGAATAAAATTTATAAATGCAAAAACATGTTTTTAGTGCATCTATCATCAGTAGTCAGTCATTCAGTTTAGGGTTTGATGAAATCATTCACTTTAGGGTTTGATGAAATCATTCAGTCATGTCCCAATTTTAAGTTCAGATATTTTTTCCCCCTGTTTTCCCCATTTTTTTTTTTTCCGAAAAGAGATGAGTCACAAGACTGCAGTCGTTCAGTTCATGATGACATAGCCGTGTGTCACCGGCCCTGTCTTCTGAAGATATTAAATCACCAAGGCTGCATGAGTGTGAAAAAAACAGAGAGCGAGTGGTCTGCATTTGTACTGCATTGAGTGGCGAGCTAGCTGGCATTCACTGGGCTGTGATGTCACCCACTGTGCCTTTATGTATATGTGTTTATGTGTATGTGTACGTGTGTGTGTGTGTGTGTGTGTGTGTGTGTGTGTGTGTGTGCGTAAGACGCACAGTGGTCAGATAAGCATCAAAGAAGCAGACACTTGCATCCATAGCCCCTTTTCTCTGCAACCTCACACAATGTGACCAAGTGTAGGATGCTGCACCAGCAAGTGTGATGTGTGCTCCCCCGTCCCTCTCTCCACATCTCTCTCTCTCTCTTTCTCTCTCACCCTGGTTTTTGTCCTGCCATGTATATATATGCACAGTACAGTGAACAGAGTGTACGCTAGAAGCTCGTCTCTTCTGCGGAAACAGCCTCACGTATGCACGGCCTGTCCTCTGGTTCATGGATCTATACTGGATTTTTATATGCAAAGTGATTGGAATTGTTTGAAATGTGCTGAATCCTCTTGTTTAAACCGGCTTGTTCTTAATTTCCTCGACACCTCACTGGATTTTCAGTCTTACTGGCTAGCCCTCGTCTGCGACTTGTGGTGCAGGCATACATATTACATGAGTGCATTCAGCTGAAATTGTTTTCTTGTTTTCAGCATAAGGTGTGTGCAATCAACGTGAATGCGTAGCCAGGGGAAAACGTGAATGTCAATCCTGGAGGTTAGATTCATGTGTGGATCATTTTGGAATATTTGACACAAGCTGAATGCCGGCTCCTGTGCGTCAATATGTATCAGTGTGCGTACAGACACAATTACCAGAACTTGAGGTGAGTATGGGTAACCCTCTATGGCCCTCCTTAATATTATTGCTGGATGAGGAGTGTGGGGGGTGGGGGGGGGGGGGGGGGGGGGTGGGGAGAGGTGAGATGGGGGCAGGGTGTTACCAAACCACTTGTCTGCTAGCCCTGGGTAGTTAAAGCTCGCTTTCGGGCAAGTCACATTACTAAGTTACTTGTCTGTTATGAAGTATGGGGCCTTTCACCGAACATGGGAGAAATATACATTTTGTAAATTGGGGGTGGGGTGGGATGGGAGGGGAAGGAAGGGTTTAATGAAAAAGGATCTCTAAGGCTAGTTGCCCTCCTTCCTTGCCCTTTACTTTTTCCACGAAGTTTCACAAACTCCTTTGACTGCAAGTGGGAACGGACTGATGTATCGGAAAATGTTGATCAGTCTTCCTAGGAGAAATGGGAGCTAGATACCTTTCTGAATTTATTAGCATTTTCTTAGATATATATTGGGATTTATGAGATACACTAATACAGTCATACACTATGGGAGAAACATAGCATAAACATGCACACTTATTTATGGATATGTTATATATATATATAAATAACAGAAAGGTATGTTCAACTTTATTTTCACCCTGTTCTATTCAGTTTTGTGTGCCTGTTCATATTCATATTCATGATATTTTTGCAACCCTGTTGTACATCCCTGGCCTGTATTTCAGCATGGGTATTTTATTTAAACCAAAGTAAATCATGTAAATCATATGCATACAAGTAAGAGTCATATAGTACACAACAACAACAAAACAGGTAGAGCTATAATCTTCTGTGTTGTGGATAGGATAGGCTATTCGATGGGAAAGCTTAGTGTAAACATCCCAGAGTATATCATACTCCCCAAAATATTCACAGTCCTGTGAAACCACATTGTCAGCTTTAATTGTGCTGTAAATTTTTTGATCATTTAACATCAGAATCAGAATCAGTTATACACAGTGAATATTTTTGTGGCTCTTGACTGCAATTAATGGGGTGTCAGCTGGACCACAATTGGTGAAACCAGGGTCAAGATGGTTTGCCACCGGGAATTCAAACTGCTAGAAACTTTGCACTAGATCTACTACACTTTGAAGTGAAGCTCAGTATTTTGCATTATTCTCATTAGATACGTATGATACTTAAGTGTAAGTGTTGTAGAGTCCTTAAGACATAATACATCGCTGGGGTGACAAGACCCTGTATCTAAAATGTTGGCAATTTGTTTGTTTTTTTTCTATTTATGGTAAAATAATCAGTTCAGTGATGTCCTGTCCAAATCCTAGCTGTCTTAGCCCCAAAATGAAGGCACCACGGTATGTCAAATGAAGGGCTATCCCACTTGATGAAGTGCTTTTGCTGCCATGTTTTTTGTTGTTGGTTTTTTTAAGCTTTCCTGAACATTTGACATATCATACAAGGTCTTGTTGCCCCAGCGACGATACGTGGCTACACATCATCGTTTCCGTTCTTTCAAGAGTACAAACTGTATGTGGCCAGATCTAATTGCATTATGTGCAAAGAGAAATTGTTGGGAGTGTGTGCAATATTCTGCCTCTTGAATAGCGTAATGAATACATCATACATTCTCTTATATCAGCATGAAGACAACCATATGTTTTGTCTCATTTCTGATAATAAATTCAATTATCCGGTCGTGACTCTGCCATGTGAGCTGCGTGCTGATTGCACGGCCAATCTAGACCCCTTCGGCTGATCATTGCTCCCACACCATGACTGACTAATGTTGGCTGAGTCACACCCCATCCTCCATAGAGCATGGCAAGTCAGTAAGCCAGCCAGCCAGCTAGCCAGCCAGCCAGCCCGCTAGCCAGCCAGCCATGCACACACACACACACCATACCACTCCAGTGCGCAGCAGACTAGCAATAATCAGCTAAGCGCCTCTTGGAGAACCCTCTGACAAAATGCAGGCAGCATGTGGTTGGACATGCTGTCGGGATGTGGGGATGGATTTCACCGATAGACTTCCATTAGCAGATCTGTATCATGGGCTCTGACACTCTCCTTCTTATCAAGATAATGGACTCTGGATGCGAACATGAAGGATATAGGCGGGCCTTGCCGTTTGGTAGACACAGTCTGAAAGGGGGAGATGCTTACGCAAAAAATTTCATCTTGTCACTTTTGTGGCTGGCAATTTCCGATGCTTGTCGCACATATATCTTTTTGTTGTAGAACTTTTGCCTTCTTGCTTTGAGAGATTGAGACAAGATAAAGTGAGATTTAAACAGCTACAGTATTATTCATCATGCTGTATGGGCTGAATGAAGTGATAGCTTTGTTAGATACAATTTGTTGCAAGGGTGTACATTCACTTTACGCTTGAATGACGACATTGAGCGTTCAGTGTGCACTTGTACATTGTAGTTTGATAGTCACATTCAGGCAGTGGTCACACATTGACACAAGGAGGAAAGCTTGCTTAGTCTTAATACACCAGGCTATCTGTAGGATTTTGTATATTTGTGTGTATGTGTTTATTTCATGTATATTTGTGTGTGAGTGTGTTTTCAAGACTACATGAGATCCTCAAAGTAATGATTAGGTATGTATATGTACCAAAAGCTTTCTTTCAAGAAAATAAAGTTCTTTTTGACTGAAGGCTGACTGAAGTTTGTGATGCTGTTTTGACCATTGGGGATATCAGCACCACAGAAGGTAGTGTGGAATGAGGATAAAAAAAAAGAAAAAAAAAGGTTCATTTGTTTACGGGTAGATCAGTAGATCACTGAATATGAATGCATCATGATATTCATGCATATTAAGAAATAGAAGTTGGCAGAAGCGATGCAAAGAATGGAAGAATTCCCTGAATTTTGTATTATTCACACCATGCTAGAAATTTTCTTTTCAACTTATCTCTGCTGATCTATGTTACATGTATATCTTGTAGTTCCCATGAATGCTGTGGTCACAGATCTATTGTATAATCTGTAGCCAAATAATATGCAGACAATGACATAATTTATAAATCTCTTTACAGCCTGTGAACTCTGACCTGACATCCCACAGTCCCTTGCTTTGCTTTCCTGTCACTATTGTTTGGATTTTGGCCTTCACTTTTGAAGTTTACAGCTAATGGAATAGGTCTGCGAATTTGTGTGATCGAATGATGCCATACTCATACATGCCCTACTGTAGTCCCATCCATAGGGTTATGATTTGTACCACAACTGGTACCTGTTAGTTTCCATTCAGTATTTCTTCATATTTGTAAGCATTATATCTTACAAGTCGTATACCATTGGGAAGCTTATACATCATGAAGATTTCAAAAATGATGATTGTATTTCCATGAAATAATTTGTGAGTGGTTTCATTTGAATGTAAAGTGATATGATCATTCTTAAATATGTATTTCATGCATTGATATCTATATCATGTGATGTCACATTTCTTCAGAGAACTCTGATTTACATCTGATATCAAAGACCATTATTTCCTCTTTCAATTGACATTACTTTTTTGCATCAGTGACATCAGTTTAAAATTTTGAGAGTATAGTTGAGTGAACATGTGGGAAATAGCCTCCGGCACCAAAAGCTGATAAAGTGCATTACACAACAGGCAGATGTGGGTTAATCATAAGAAAACATAGTGTGTAATCAGCAATTTTACTTTCTCTACATATACAACAGGGGGAATCTATCAGTGTGTGTAGCCTCAGGTTTTTTTAACTGTTCATTTTCCAGAGTTTGCAGATGAATGTCTTTTCTCTATCTTACTTCATACTAGTTGAAGGCAAATACACTCATATCTCTGCAGGTATTATTATAAGCAATATCTTCAGAGAGAGTCAAAGGGCAATGTTTTCTACCATCCTTTTTGACCGAACCAGATTCTGGGGAGCTATTACGATTTCCAAATGCAGTCTGCAGGAATTTTTCTCTTGGCTTGATTCCATTTTGGTTATATATAATACATGTATTGTGGTTTTGAACATGGACATTTATCAGGAGAACAGATATTGAATATATTCCCCATCCTTTCAAATAACTGTGAGTACATGTGTGTGTGTGTGTGTGTGTGTGTGTGTGTACATGTGTGTGCATGAGCTTTTTGTACATGTCTTGTCTTCATATGGATTCTGACCAGTATGCATATATCTCACCAGCTTTAGATGAAAATGTCAGCTCTGCGTGCAATGTTTATAGAACAAACAAATTAATGCCAACTTCTTCTCACCGACATTTACCCTTATATCTCTTCCTTCTTTCACTTTTTTATTCACTTTATGGTGTTTCTCAGTTGTTGTTGTACTCCAAATCTACATTTCTATTTATGTTTGAATTCTCTCTGTAATATCTCTTTGCATCTGTTAAGCCTCGGTTCAATGTTAAAATTTCCTCATGAATTTCCTCATCCGTTCTAAATCAGACTCTGTATACAATAAATATGAAATTTGCAAACATAATTTTCTGACAAACTGGGACTTCTAGAACAATTTTTTGAGTAATGAAATTTGTGGTCAAGAACCTCAATGACAGAATAGGCACGGTCAGACTGGCAAAAGATCAAGAAGTTTAAGATTGTGAAGTCTTCGCAATGTTTTGTGGTCTGGTCACACTGGCAGCCAAACTTCTTGATCTTTGGAACGAGAAGTTTTTTTTTCATTAATGCACATGCACAAGGAAGAAGAAAGAGCACGCTGTCTGATGGCTGGTGATTGTGATGTAACAATGTGCACCTGTACAACACAATAGCCGTGCGCTTTGGAGGGGCTGTCCGCAAACCCACGGTGGACTTGTCATATGACAAAATCTCGAAGTTTCAGTTTTTAGCGGTCATGGCGGAAGATCAAGAAATGTGGTGGGGGTGAGGGAAATATCCCTAGTTTGAGTGGGAGGTTTTGCGAGAAGATTCATGGGAAGTTTCACAGGAAGTTTGCGGTCACACTGGCAAAACTTCAAGATCTAATGAAGATTGCAATCTTAAACTTATCAATCTTTTGCCAGTCTGACCGTGCTTAATGAGTAATGTGTAAGTATTTCCAGCTTCAGGACAAAACTTGCTGATTCCCACCTTGGGCTTGGATATTCAGCATATTTGTGTAATTGGAGGCCATATTTTTCTCTCAGTTTAATTTTTACAAATATCAGTTGACTCTCAAAATTTGTGAATATGAAAACAGAATTAAATTGCATATACAGTTGTAGATGATAATTAGTGCACATTGTTGATGATATTGTCAGAATTCTAGTAATTTTTGTAAGCTTTTTTTTTTTTCAAAGGGGACTTTAGAACCACTAAAATAAGTCTGATAAGAAAGTAAAGTTTTTAACATGTAAAATTGTATAAAAATTCGATAAAAAAGGAAGATATGCAAATTTAACTTTTGCTGATTTTCACAAAATGTTTCTTGAAGAGTCAATATGAATATAAATATGCAAATGAGTGAGTTGATTATGTCATGGCCTCACAACTTGCCCTATAGTTTGGACTCTAGTTTGTTTTTGTTTTGTGTTCAAATACATATATGTCCCATCTCAAATCCAAATATATATTATCATTATTTGAAGTTATTCAGGCAGAAATAACATTGTGATACACTTTTTTTTAAAACTGTAAAAAAGAATTTATGTCAGTTTTTATATACACCTTCAATGGAAAATAGTGAGATAAGGACATTATTTTTCTTTCAGCTCCCTTAATTCCATATTCAGAAGTCTTTTGCAAAAATAAGCAAAACTTTACACTTTCATAACTTTCCTAATTTATATCAAATTTTAATAAAATTTTCACTGTTCCGCTAATAGAAATTTGCTCTTTCTTTTCAGACTTAACTTGTGCAGTGTTCCCCTTTAAAACAGATGAAACTAACTATGTGTGCTTTCTCAATGGAAAGCCTGTCCCATATACTGTAGGAATGGAAATCTTAGCTGTATTTCAGAGGAAATGTTGAAATCCTGTGTGAACTTGGTGGTAATCTTGTATAGAACAACTACTTAAGTTATCCTTCAAATCTCCTTGTTGTTACCCCCCCCCCCCCCCCCCCGACTGGAGCTGTTCTTTTTCATTATCAAAACTGCATACATATTATTGTCTAATTTACCTTTTCCAAGGTTGAAGTGCACTTGATTTGGTGTAGAACCCATATGAAAATGTATGTAGCTGTCAAGGTTGAGCTCACCCATTTTTTACTTTCTCTGACCCCATTCAGGTGCCAGTACAATGTTCAAAACCGTTTGCAAGCCTATCGGCACATTCTCTATTCATAGTATCACCTCACATCTGATTGATATTTTGACAATGATGTGTACTTTAACTGGTTTAGAGCAATTTTGGTACAGCCCTGTCTTTAACCACTAAATTCTGTGGCTTGCCAATATCTCCGATAAGGAATGTCTTTTCAACATTTGCTTTACCGGGACTGTTGTTTTGAAAAGTTAAATTAAGTGGCTTTCTATCAGTTACTATCTCAAGGACTGTCAAAATCATGATGTGTGTAGAAGCTATCCCTATCACGCCAATGTCCTTGAATCAGCATTGAACGAGTCCATAATGGGATCAAAGAAATACCATGCTTCTGTATTGGATAAGTTACAGACATTCATCTATAACGTTTGGTGTGCGACTGTGAAGGCCGCACAATAATGTATGAGATGGGGACATTTATTTTAGGATTTGTGCATAAAGGCCTTGTACTGTAGATGCGACGACGAGCGGAAGCACAGAACTTGCCTGCAGGGGGCCCACACAGAGCCTGGCAACATTTGGTTGGAATATTCAATATTTGTATGTTAGTGAATGTATCAATATGTGTCCATGTTCCCTGTATGTTATTTCCAAAGTGTGTGATTTACTGGAAGGCAGTATCTACACAGTGTGGACGGGGCTTTACATTGTGTAGAGTTTAATTACAACTATAGAAATGAACTATTTTGAAAGGTTTTATAAGTAATATTTTGTTTGTGTGTGTGTTTGTCTATGTTATGCAATTGCCTTCTATTGCTACTATCACTACTACACTACTGATAAGTAGTTTTCTCTTTCATTATGTAAAAACTCAAATGCAAAGTTTATTTTACTTGAAATATATCTGAAGTTTTGTTTTCTTACCAAATGGGGGCACATTCAGCAAGATTTGACCAAATAGGCTGAAAGTTACATTATTTACGTTTTGTTTCATATTTATGTTTGCATGGTTTGTGAGAAAATAAAATAATACAGACTGGAATGAACTTCACATCGCAATAAACTGCATCATCAGTATTGCGATCTCATCAAAGCCCAAGCACAGACAGACAGACAGACACACACACACACACAAACACACACACACACACACACACACACACACACAAGAGTGTAGAGTGGAATTCGACTTCATACAATCTGAAACGTGGAGATTTGTTTTTAATTTGACAAAGAGCTTTAACTTTGATATGTTTTGGAGATACAAGCTATGTCTTAGGGGATTATTGTACCAAATGACACTGAACTTTATAGAAACTTTTCCCTAATGCAAATTTTAAGTTTGAATTCATTAGTCCTATGATATCAATGTCATGCCATACCAGGGGTCCTCCCCCCCCCCCCCATGGAGTCAGTGTAGTAATCCCGATCATGGCAAAGGTCTTGCGGCATCCGTTCAGCAGTGACGATTTCAGTTGTTGCTATGGTAGCTAATCAGCAGTGAGAATTTGAAACGTTGCTGTAAGATACTTTAATCAGCAGTTAGAATTTTAGTTGCTGCGATATGCCAGTTAATCAGTGATATGAATCTGTTGTGGGGTCTGTAAGAAGATCAGCTTTGTGAATTTGAGTTATTGGCCTGGTGGTAGACACTTGCATTTGTAGCTCTTGGAATTTTTTTTGTCGGTCTGCTATGAAATCAGCAATGACAATTTCAAACTGTTGTCGTGATCGCTAATGAGCAGGCAGAATTTTTTTGTTGTTGTCGTACACGGTCATATGTACATAACCCTGTGTGAACAAGTGCAGCTGTTTCTCATACAAAATACGCAAATCAATGTGAGGGATACTTGTCTGAAATATATTACGTGGCTGTCATTCGGCAACTGAAAACGTTTGTCATATGTTGAAGGAAGTTATGGATTTGGTGTCACACTGGCAACTCTGTGATCTGTCCTAGAATAAGAGCTGGTATTACAAGACTTTTCATAAACATGTCATGTGCATTTTATTCTTTGCACTGAAAATCATTCAGTATAAACTTGTAAGAAAGAAAAAGAATATTTCAATACATAATTTGTGAATATTTGATGGAAATACAGACGTTTTTGTTTAGTTTTGTGTTTCTCTGAGGTATATTATGATGTCATCTGATGGAATGATATGATTTTTTTAATTTCATATTGCATCAATGTCATTTTCCTTTTACTGAGATGGGATTTGATTGATGGCACTTTTGTGGTACTCTCAGTAGAGATGGTAGATCACCATGACAGCCAGACACTAATTTGGAAAGTAACGCTGTCTTGTGTATGGAGGTATTTTCGGTCGTATTTCTTGCACACTTTGTACTCTCGCTTAATACACACTGCAAACTGTTTACTGAACTAAGCGAGATACCCATGGTGAGATAAGCTCATGAAAAGTCGGCTCCGCCGTGGCAGGTTGTCGCTAGCAACGCAAGATCTGACCAGCTACGCATGACATTTACACTCGATGCATCAACTAGAGCGGACACGTGACGGATCCGCTGCAGTCGAAATGTTTCATTATGAATCATTTGCAGAAGACCGAGACGTGAGCGTGCGATGTCTTTGCTGCGTGTGGGCGTTTTGCTGAGCAACCAAAGGCTGCCTTGTGTACAGAGCTCACACTAATCTACATTTAGTGTCAAAAGAAAAAAGAAATGTGAAGGGGGTATGGGGCATACGCAAAAGGGGCTCTCTTGCTTCATGAGCCTGCATTGGTATCGCATGCATGATCGATGTTCCTTCAAGGGTATTTGAAAAGTGCATGACTCAACCTGAGTCCATGCATGATCAGATGGAGCATTGATAACCTTGGGTCGTTGTGTGCCTTGTGCATCGGTAATCAAAGTTGTCTGTGGTACAAAGGTTGGACTCTTTCCACTGGGATGGGTAATTAAAGACGGTGCCAGATGAAGGTTAGATTGCATCTAGTGGGTAGGACCCCTGAATAGGCAGGCAACTGTCATACCAAGGATGGCGTGTGAGGGAAAGATACCTGCAACTCCTTTCCCCTAGGACCCCCAAGGACACAGTTCATGCACACTCACTGGCTGTGTCTCTTCTTTTACATTCCTACTCTGATCACATCTTCATCTTCCTCAACAGTCATGTCAAAAGTGATTATATAGTGGCGTATAAGTCTTATATCATCCTTCAAATACTGTAAAATGAGGAATATTTGAGTGAATTTTAATTTAGGGAATTTCGCGAGAGCCAAGATTTGCGAAATTAAAATGCATATGAAAGTTCTTGTCTACACTATACGTATTGAATATTAGAGGCAATTCACGGAAATTTCCTGCCGCGAAAAAGGTCATAGGCTCCAGTTTGCAAAAATTTCATGCTGAGAAAATATCTGTTTTACAGTACTCATTTATCATGTTGCCATCACAAATTTCCATGCAAGTGAATATCAATGATTAAACTTTGTAATTATAACACACAAGCAAACTTACACACAAACAAACATACATGCTTAGTGATCATGATGAGCGTACTCAGATATTTATTTACATATAGTCAAACCTGTCTTCGCGGCCACCTCTCTATAGAGGCCACCTGCTTATAGCGGCCACTGAAAAATCACCCGCAGGATATTGCTGTATTATAGACCCTTTATATAGCAGTCACCTGCCTAACGCAGCCAGTAGCCACTCATTTTGTATCCCGTGGTGAATATCTACCTGCGTATAGCGGCCACAAAAATTTAGCTGAACCATTAGATCAGCCATAAATATGTTAGCTTTTACGTTTATTGTGTGAATTCTACGGGCGAGTCCTAGCTTAGTCACAATCACACAGATGTGATTGACAAAATTAGTGCAGCTCTTTGCCGTGAAAAGCCATCCTCCCACTAACTTGACTAGATCTACAAGTGTAGGTTTCAGTAATGCCACCCTGAATAGATACTACAAAGGCAGACAGCTCCTAATAACATCTTTGACGTGAAATGCCGACTAATTAGTGATTAAAATCCTTTGAAGAAGGACAGTAAGGTACTTGTATGGGTATTGTTTGTTGTTTCCGTCAGCTTTGCACATTACCAATCCCCTCGAACTCACTCGTAAACCCCATTTATGCAAACTGGTACAAACCATGGCAGTTCCTCAGGCCCCAAATATTATTTTAAAAATCAAGAGAACAGAAGTAGACAAAAAAAAAATTAAAATGAAGTAAATTGTATCAAGAAATCCCAAAATTAAAGCTGCACATGCAAACTTATTTGCTTTTTTTTTGTAAAGCATAACATGCGGTATTTTATGCTATTATACAATGCTAGAGTTGAAATTCAAAATGGCCACCAACCTGTCTATAGTGGCCAACTGTCTATAATGGCCACTTATGTTGTTTCCATTTGGTGGATGCTATAGACAGGTTTGACTCTTCATACATAAATACACTGTACATTTCTTCATACATTCATACATGTGTACAAACTGACATATCCCAATATTTGGATGAATACATGTACCAGATCTGGAAAAGAAGACCCCCCCCCAAAAAAAAAAAAAAAAAAAAAATCTTCCCATGACCCTAGTTGATGACTATGATATCAAAATTCACTGCTCTGTAAAGTGGTTGATGAATTCATATTTCAGTTATTCTCTATGAATAGATTGACCACCATGTTCTAAATGTTTGCAATATTATATTGTGCTTTCTAGCTGAATTTAATTTTAGTATGTTCAATTATTTCACTGAGAAATATGAAAGTAACATAGAAATTAAAATGGAAATTGAATATTCACCAAATATGCATTATGATTTTAGGGTAAATTTGTTTTTTTACATTTTGCTCTATGTTTGACAAATAATTCTGTTTTTTTTTTTCTTTTTTGTTGAAGTGCTATTCTCTGTGGTGCATTTGCATACTGTACGAGCTGAAATTTTCGCGTACAGATATTTTCGCGAATTGCTACTAGGAGAACATTTTCATGTGTTGTTAATTTCGCGGTTGCGAGGTCTAACTGTGCTTATCTGTTCACACGTTGTTATTTTCGTGTGTTGTTATTTTCGCGGTTCAAAGGCGATTCGCGAAATTCGTGAAAATAAAACCACCGCGAAAATTTCAGCTCGTACAGTACTTCTCTCGATAGTGCTTCATCATCCCTTTTGGATCAGAAGTCTTTGTACATGTATGTATCTTAAATCGGGCTTGAGATTGACGTCTGTTGATTAGAATACACACGATGCAAAATCAAAAGCTGTCAGTAATTCCTACGTGATTCAATTCACAGCTTGTACAGGTGGTTACTTGTCAATCCTGACTACAGATCATATCAATGTCACACGCACTGACGTCGGGTGTTTCATACAGTGCATACTTTTGTGGAGATGGATGTTTCCAGATATGTAGGACCATAATTATTGTTTATTCAACTTGAAGAATAGCTGTAGTCCTGTGTATTACAATAACGGCATGCCCTTAATCATAACTTTTGAATGGATTGTCAAATTTTCCTCACACTTTACTATGTGTTCTACTAATATTGCTGCATTCATTCAATGTATCATGTATATTTGGGTTCATTTCCCTCATTCAATGTATCATGTATATTTGGGTTCATTCCCTTTTAAAAGGGAAATGAACCCAAATATACATGATACCTTGAATGAATGCAGCAATATTAAAAGGGAAATAAACCCAAATATACGTGATACATTGAATGAATGCAGCAATATTAGTAGAACACATAGTAAAGTGTGAGGAAAATTTGACAATCCATTCAAAAGTTATGAAATTTCAAAGTTTTAGTTCAACTATCGCCAGATAGGAAGACTACTACAGTTTGTGACGTTGTGTATGTACAATGATGTAAAGAAAATTTATAGAGAATTCCACATAGTTTAATTCTATTTTTTATGAAAAGTACACATTCCCTGAATGTGTTACTGACATACATGTATACTTGAAGGATGTTATTATACCCCCTGCTTTCTGAAAGAGTAAAGTCAAGTGCTCTATCCTTATGCTAGAATAGTGAAAATATTGTTCATATATGATGTCACAATGTGTTGTAGTCTTCTCATCCATCTATGGTGGCAACAAAATTGTAAAGATTCATAACTTTTGAGTAGATTGTGTGATTTCCAGCAAACTTTGTCGATATGTTTTACCAATATTGCTGCATTCTCCTAATTCGCAAGATATGTTTAGTGCTTCTTTTTCCTTTAAATCTACCAAAAAGATGGAAATATGAGTAAGACTTTGCTGGTATTGTAGACTGTGCTTTAATACTGTAATTTTATGCAGAATGATCCCTGTTTAGTATCAAAATGCAGATTCTACAAAAATGTTCTGTGGTTTGTTAAATGTTAAATGTGTCATGAAGCGAAGTAGAGTTTAATTTGTCAATTAAAGTGCAATTTGCAAGAATGAAGCCTGTATCTGTTTTTATCCACTGCCAACATCCACAGGGAGAACACAGTGGATGTTGTTTATTCTGAGAAGGCAGCATCATGCGATTTCATAGTCCTTGTGAACCGGCAATCACCTCGTGATCCCTCTGAAAAATTCATGATTAGAGACCGGTGATAATCTGGCCTGTCCATCACTCCTCCATTAGCATTCCTGGCCCCATCTGCGATGTTGATTGGTTTGAAGGTGCCTCCTGCATCACAATGGTGTCGGGGAGCTCATTGCAATGCTTGGGAAGGGTATCAAGTCAGCCAGTTGTCTTGTCATTGTGAGAATGTGACGAGAAGTGATCTCACAAGCAGTGGTTGGCTTCCACAATTAGATTCAAAGTCAGCTCAACCTTGTGAAAACATTTTTTTTTTCTCTGCCACTTCCCATTTTTTTCCACTGCCCCATCTGTCCCTTTCTTCCATCTTGAATTATCTGTTTCAGGATGTCATCTGAGAATGATCTTAATTTCAAGTCTAATGCTATGACACATCTCATGTGCAGACTCTGTTCTAAAATTATTTGTGTAATGTACTTGACTCTATTGAATGAGATTCCATGGACAGATTGTTAGATTTCTGTAATATTGCTTTGCTGTTTAGAGCAAAATATGTGTCAAGCGTTTTGGAAAATTAAATTTCAATGTTCAGCTATTCTTAAAAGTATCACAGTTCTTGCATTTAATTGATCCATTTGTTTCTTGCTGTAGAAGTAATTAACTGAAAAGGACAGATAGGGTTATAGTGTTGAAGATGTCTGAATATAATGTTTCTGAATGCTCTGTATCAAGCACAGGAAGATAAACCCAGTTAAACCCTGTCTTGTTAAACCCAGTGTTAGTTAGAACCAATTTTGCCTTGCCTTAATCAGGGCTCGACACTAAACTTTTTTTTTCTTGGGTGGCCCGGCCACTATAGCCTTCATATCTGAAATTTTTGTGGCCGGAAAGAAAAACATAGGGGCCCACAGTGAAAATAAAATTTATAAAATTTCATTTTGAATCTTAGTTGCCCAATTGGACCACTATATCATAACCGTTTTCTAAATCTGGTGGTCTGGCATCAATTTTTAGTGGCCCTTGGCCACCGAGCAGCCACTGATGTAAACCTTGCTTAAACCTGGGAAGAATCACAGTGCCCCAGAACCAACTAGTTAATAGACACTTGTTGAAAAAAAAAAAAAATGTAAAACTTTAGATATTCCCTTTTCATCTCTTAGCCTTACCATTACTTCACCGCTGGCATGTGCTATGATACAATATAGATCTGTTCTGTTAATATCAATGAAATGTCAGTGTACTAAATTTGCCAAGAGTAGGTCACTGACATCTTAAATTCATAAAGGGTAATTCAGAGACGAAAACGAATCTGGGAATATATGGCCCATACGTGTGTGGCCCTGTGGGTTTGTTCGTTTTTTTGTCTTGTAAGTGCATGTGCTGCATTAATTGCGATCTAATCTGCACCCAATTATTCATATCGTGCGCACATATCGGTGTGGAGCTTTCAGTATGTATGGAGTCAAAGTTCTAAGATAACCCGTGAAAGGAGGGGGCTGACTCTTCCAGTCGTATGGGGAGTGTTTGGGACGTGAGTGCGTATGGGATGGTGGAGATAAAAAGAGTATAAACAAGAGGAAGAGATCATGTGAAAGAAGCTTACGGCACACTTCTTGTGGGAAAAGATCCATCAAAGTCTTCATGCCCAGCATGATAAGAATGTTTTCTCATCTAGCAATTAAATGTACTGATATTGGCAAAAGGATTGTGCATTAAAATATTAAAATAAAAGGACAAAGTGATATAATCTAATGTTTGTTTTTTCTTTCTCAAGAGCGCACATATGCAGAGATGCCAACTCTTTACTTTTTTGCCATAGTTTGTATTATTTTTTGCCCAAAGCATGGTATGTTTCATGAAAGATATTGTTTTTCCAAAAGAGTAGTGCTGCGCATGTGTAATGCAGGAAAGGCAGAAGTACTTTTTCCACCAAAAATATGTCTTTAGAGCCACCATCAGAGTACTGCAATACTGTTTACAAGGGTAGCATTCCTGCGAATGGCATGCGTACAATGAAGATTAGCTGAAGATATCACTATGAGATCAGTCATTTTAAAGTAATGTAGTCTAATATGGAACTGTATGTTTCTCACACACACAAAAAAAAATGTTTTTACAGACTATACACTACCGTATGCTTTTTCCACATACCTATTCCTTTGTGTAGTCTTCATTTGTATACATAATCAGATAACATTTTCACGGACTATCAATAAATTGAATATGGGACCAAATATTTGTCAGAGTGACTATCTAAAAATACTTGTCCAATGTTCTTACATTCCATTGCGTGACATTAGTGTTAACAGTATGTAGTAATAATTTGCAAGAAATATGAGTTGGTAGTAAATCCACGGAATTCAGAGATGGAAATTTGCTGAATCAAACATGAAACTGCAAATCTCTTTCAGATAGTACAAAGCAACATTGATCAGAGATTTTATGAGCTACTCTATCGTGTTCTCGTCTGAATGCTCCCATGATGTCAAGTTGCGTGCAAGGCTGAAATGTCAGCATCGTTTGCATTGTACTTCTGCCTGTCATTAATTGAATAGAATTTGTGTATGATTTCTGCAAGGAAAAATGAGGATTTCTCCTCCTTCAAGTGCAGAGTACAAGATGAGAGAGCTTCAATGTGGCTTTGCAATCAGAGCCAACGGGGTGGTGGATTCTGCCTGTATCAGTGTGATTATGCATGACTTACTGATCGATGGATAATGCAGCAGACATAATCTTCATGTATGGCACTGCTAGCACAGAGGAGGAAAGCAGGAAAACCACTCAGTCTGTCGACTTAGTGTATAGTCTGTCTTTGTGTGGATCCCAAGTGGTAGAAAGGCCCAGAAATTGCTGCTTTTTTTTTTCCTTCAAAAAAAAAAAAGAAAGAAAAAAAAATAATGCATATACTTAGGTGTATTTGTATCATGCAAAATGCTTTCCTAGGAAGGGAAGTCCAAAAAAATATGAAACAGAAACATGAAAAGTAACTTAACCCACTGAGGACGAGTCCTGCGTATACTCGGGCAGGTGTCTATGGGAAATGCATGTTGAAGCAAAATATGTCCGTCCTCAACGGGTTAAACTCTGATTCTACTGCTGTCATTTCGCAGTCATGTATTGTAAAAGTAGATATTTTTACCTTACTAATTTTTCACGCTCAGCCGGGTAAGATAAGTGGCACATGCTTTTAATTCTGTGAAATCAAGACATTAATGGAATATATGGCATGCAAAAATATTTGTGTGTTTTTATTTTTGCACTAGTTTCCGGTTGCGCGAAATACATGAAAATGTTAACACCACAAAAATTTCCATGTTTACAGTACTGCATCTGCCTTATATCTTATGAGTCTACATTGTAATTTGTTGCAAATCGAGACTTCCCAACAATTTCGCAGGCAAATCCAAACCTCAGATTCATTATTCTTTCATAAGATGACTTACAAATAACAGAAAGAAATGAAGATGTAAAGGGATCTGATTCTTGTAGAAGTTGACAAGTTTGTGCCACGACATTGTACTGTAGTGAACCCTATGGTTCCCCCTAAAAAAAATAACAAAACAAAATAAAAGAGAAGAAATGTTGTATCCGGTGACTAGACAGCTGAAAGTGAGGAATCTGGGTCTGAATAAAGTGAGATTCAGGTAGATTAAAAAGAGAAAATGTAGAATGCCTCCTGTCATTGGCAAGTCATTTAGCAATTGCACGCAGATGGGTCTCAGCAAATTAAATCAGGTCACAAGTGGAATGCAATATTCACATAAGCATTGACTTACATCCTGGGAGTGAATATAGAGAGAGGGAAAAAAGGCTCAAAAGAATATGCGATGAAATGAAAGTAAGGCAGCGGTCAGACTGAGGTCAGCGGATTACATAACACATTGTAATGTACACCAAAAGAAAGTTGGGTAAAGGACAAATTTACAGTTTCTCTGTAAGAGAAAGCTCAGAATTATTTCAGAAGACTTGGTTCAATAATATTGTATGACCAGGCAATTTACTTACTGAATTCAGTGTGAAATCTGATTAATTTGACTGTTTAAAGGGGAAGGCTAGTAACTGATCAGTGGGAATCAGTGGAAATGCTGGGAGATGATTGTTCCAATCCTTATGGGATTCATTCAAGAGTTCATTGTATATCTATTGTTGTGTGAAAATGATTTGCTTCAGAATGGTCTCATATTCAAGTAATGTGCAGTTTAATGCTTCCAGGTTAGCGTCCCTGGTCAGTGACGGAGCCTTAATCTGCACATTACTTGAATATGAGACCGTTCTGAAGCAAATCATTTTCACACAACAATAGATATACAATGAACTCTTGAATGAATCCCATAAGGATTGGAACAATCATCTCCCAGCATTTCCACTGATTCCCACTGATCAGTTACTAGCCTTCCCCTTTAATGTCCAGTTTCTTGTTGTGGAAACCAGAATTCAACTTGCAATGTTTTCTCCCTTTAGCTTTCTGCAACTTCTGCCGTGAACTTTGACATTAGATAAAAACATTTATCCCCATATAAAGTTTTTAAAGTTTTAAAGTACAATGTGAATGACATAAAAGGGTAAGATTGTGCAAAACAGTAGAAGTTTGGGCATCAAAAATCAGAATGATTTTTGTAATGAGTAATTTTAAAAATTTTGTCTTTTCTTCAGGTCTGCTGTCTCCATGATGGCACGGAGAGAGCAATCTCAGTTTGACGATGCCTTCGAGGATGCTGAGAGTGATATGCTGACCTCGAAGACCCTTCCACCAACCAGCCACACCCCGTACATCCAGCGCAACGGACACCTGTCCTCCGGCAGGGAGGAGGACCATGATGGCACAAATGGAGAGCTTCCCGAATCAGATGCTGCCACGGAGGACACCCAAGAGGAGAGGGCTGAGGGGGAGTGGAATGGCCTCTCAGAAGCCATCAAAGGCACAAGGATAATGAGTGACCAGATACCTTCACCAGAAGAAGATGGACAGGATGAGTATGGAGATACCTTTTTCATAAACCAAAGTGATACAGGACTGCAAGGGATCGGGTATGGCTCAGCGTATCAGTATTCGGAAGGAGATGATGGCACGAGGGAGGGTACCGAAGACAGTGGGCAGGGGCAGATGAGGGATGACTTGACGGAGAGCGACAAAGACAAGGACTACATGGAGGATGCCACGCAAGAGCGCCAGGGTGTTGCCTTCGATCGGGATGATCAGTACGAGGACAGTGGAGTTGTGGACGATAACGGGATGATTGACATGGAAGGAGGTATGCAAGGCTATGAGGCAGAGGAGGATCACATAGAGGGGGAAGACAGGTTTGAAGAGGTTGACTTCCGATATGGCTATATGGATGGGAATTCCTTCCTGGAGAGGCAGCCATATGGAGATAAACAATCCTATGCAGAAAGTCAACCATATGTGGAGGACAACCCTGCATTCAATGAGAGTGAGCCAGATTATGACACGCATCGAGACTATGGACAGAAACCAGACATATATCAGGATTACACTGAATCTGATTTGCCCGAATCTGGTCCCAATGCAGCCAGTGAATTTAACGAGGCATCCAGAATGGATACCAGATTCGATGCACAGCAGTCTAAAGATGATGAGCAAATGCCCGACTATCATGATAACCATTCGCGAGTAGATGATCATTCTCAACTAACTGGGGACTACGTTATTGTTGACCAAGATGTTTTTGGGCCTGAATCCAATTCGAACTATGCAGCCAGTGATAGTGTAGAGGCAGATCAGGAGGATCCAATGCAATCGAATCATGAAGATTTTGACTACAGGAACACAAGTTCCCATGATGTAACACCAGACGTTCAATTATTCTCTCAATCGCTTTCCACTGTCAGTGGGGAGCATGAAGGTGCTGAGCATCAAGCCAGCATGATTGATGCCACCGCAAGGTCTAGAAATGAAGGAGGATATTCTGACTCAAGGAATTTAGGGCAGCATAAGAGAGTCAAAGAGACAGGCTTGCTTGATCCAGTCGGTGAGAGGAAGATGCCCCTCAAGTCGACCAGCCAGATGCGTGTGAGTCCCAAGCAGGGAGGAAGTCCAGCTCAAGGTGTCAAGGAACCACATAGTCAAGTTCCGCGGAGGCCTGCTCCAGGAGCTGCACAAAGTGTGCAGAAAATTCCACCGTCATTTAGCAGCAGTAGAGGAGGTGGCCAGAGTCCAGTCAGCAATACTCAAGGCTATCCAGGGAATGCTTCATCTCCAGTCAGCGGTCAGCAGGATAACAGTGACTTCAATACGGGTAAGAGAAGAGTTCCTCGTTCAACAACTCAAACAAGTAGAGATGGCACTGGTAACCAGGAGAGAAGAAGTAGGCCTGAAGGAGCAGGTAGACCTCTTGGAGGTGATCGACCCAGAAGCATGCCATTGCCAGGAGGGGCCCAGCCAGTGTCTGTGCTCAAGTCACGGCTGCAGAAGGAACTGCGAGAAATGAATGATATTGAAAAGAATTTAGCTTCCACATCAATACAGCCAGAGATAAGCAGAACTCTAAACTCAAATGATAGCAGAAGGGATGGTGGAGATGTCAGCCCAGGAGATTGTTACATGTCAAGCAGGCATAATGCTGAATATGCATCTGTGTCATCACTTAGGAGTTCTCCTGCATCCCAGAGGCAAACAAGTCCATCTGACAGAGTACCTTATGCCAGAGACCCGCTCCCAGGTAGAGGTATGTCTAGGAGTCCCAGTTCTTCGCCTGAGAAAATGAAAGCTGCCAGGCCTGCCCGGAGGGAGCCACCAAGAAACAACTCCAATGCTAATCACCTCGAGAGTGAAGCAGTTACAAGAAGGCCCAAACACAACTCAAGACCGCAAGACCACTCCAAGAGGTATTCTTATGAAATTGAGGAAAAATCTGATGCTGCTTCAGGAGAGATAGTCTTTGATGACATTGCTGAGTGTGGAGCATACCTTGATGAGAAGGATGCCAAACCCAGTCCAATTAAGATTAAGAATAGGCAAGGGAAAACTCATTCAGAGGATACAGATAGTCTAGGGGGTCGGAGAAGAAGGAACAGCTATGAGCTAGCAAACCGGAGCTCCAGTGAAGAAGAAGAGAATGAGCAAGATGGAAGTCAGAAGACAAACAAGGCAGACAGTGGTGGACTATCATCCCTAGTGTCACAAGGAGGTGGCCTGCTTGGCAGTGGACAACGAGGAACAGGCATGAACAGCAGTCTTCTGTCCCAGCTTGCAGAAAGGGAGCTGGCCAACTTACGTAACTCGTACAAGAAGCCACAGGAGGAAGTCCAGGACAGCCAGCAGGAGTCACATTCTGTGACATCAGACACCTCCAGCACCTCATCGACCCACAGAGAGGATCAGTCCAAGGTGCTCCCCAAGCTGAGTCCAATGGAGTATGATGCTGTGGGCTTCCGCTTGGCAGGACACGCAGGGATCGGGGAGAGCACCTTAAACCTGAGTGCCGTCCAGCAGCAGGCGCACCCTGAGGAGGATCAGTTCTCAGATGCAGAGGAAGATGGAAGTGACCCTCCACACGCCAACCCCGTCATCACCCCAAGCCGATCCTTCAGCACAGACCATCCCTCACCGGTATACGGGAGGTCCCGATCCATGGATGACCCCCGCCAGGGAACCTCACCTCTATCATCTCCCTCGTATCCGCATCCACCATCAGAAGAAAGTTGTGCAGAGCAGGTAGATGTGAACGCTGCCATGAAGGAGTTGCATAGTGCTCTCACCAATAGCAAGACAAAGTTGATGAAGGCACCCTCATTCTATACTCCTGAGCAAAAGCCGATTTGGATTTTGCAACCAGATGCAGCCAAGAAGCATGAAGATGACCAGAAGAGAACTAGAGTCTTGGAGGACAGAAGAAGAAGGTAAAAAGTGTTCATTTTGTGTGATCAAGCATTCTCAAAAAGCACTACACATAGATTTGTCAGTGATCTGCAAGAGATATTGAATGATATTGCTCAAACTTTACTTGAGTTATACCCCCGCCAAACGAAGTTTGAAGGGGGTATATAGGAATCAGCGGACGTTCGGGCGGTCGGGCGGTCGGTCCGTTGCAAATCTTGCGTCGCGAACTACTTCCTCAGTTTTCAACCGATTCCCATAAAACTTGGCACAGATGTGTGCCTTGGGTTGTAGATGTGCGAGACGTATTTTTTGACAGTACCCAAAAGTACGTTGCCATGGTAACGGCATATTATGGGCAAAAATGGGTACAAATCTTGCGTCGCGAACTCCTCCCACAGTTTTTGCTCAATTTTTATGAAATTAGGTACAGATGTTCATCTGAATATGTTAATGTGCAAGACACATATTTCCGCAGTGGCAAAAACTGCGTTGCCATGGTAATGGCATGTTATTGGTAAAATATAGGGCAAAATGCTTCATGGCAAAACTGCTTCATCAGTATTCTTCCAATTCTCATGGAATTCATATTGAATGTTTGTCTTAGGATATAGGTCAGCATGACACATTTCTTGACAGTGACAAAAAGTATGTTGCCATGGTAACAGCTCACATATTATGAGCCAAAATGATGGAAAATTTTGTGTTGCAAACTACTTCCTCAGTTTTTGCCCAATTTCCATGAAACTTGGTACAGATGTGTGCCTTTGGTTGTAGATGTGCAAGACGCATTTTTCGACAGTACCCGAAAGTACGTTGCCATGGTAACGGCATATTAATGGCAGAAGATCAAGGAAAGATCTTGCGGATTTAACTACTTCCTCAGTTTTTTGACCAAAGCGTATGAAATGTTGTTTTGACCAAAGCTTATGAAATGTTGTTTGGCGGGGGTATAACCAGTCGCTGTAGCGACATTTCTAGTTCTGATGTGAAAGACTGCTGTGTGTGGTGAAAGCTATGTACTCTGCAGAGTGTCTACCACATGCAACAAGGAGTAATGAATATTACCAGCAGCATGAGATGGATTATTCAGGGAAAGAGTGTACATCATTATCTACTGTCGTGACAACTAGTTCAGGATGATGTGGTTGTCATGCCATCCACCAAATGCCAACCAACTGAACAGTGACTTACTTATATTGGTCACAGATCTATTTTCATCTGATCTCATTACATTACTCAAATTAATGATAATGTTAGTACCATTCAAAACTCAGTGGCCCATCAGATATTGAATCAACTATAAAACCAAATGCAAATCTTTTGTAATGAATTGCCCACCACTCGTCACCAATACTGTGCTGCCAACAGAGCTAATATTGCAGTATTGTAATCAACATTTTGCTTATTATTCAGCTTTACCGTAATTTACCAGGTTTTAGAAACATCAATCAGTGACTAAACGGTTTTTGATGAGACTGTAGTCATACGTTTTAATGTGCTCACTGTTGTGTTTGACGTGTCTGTGCCCCAGGAATGAAGAGATGCGACGCAGCCACGTCCAGCAGAGGGCCGAATACATGAAGCACACAGGCCCCCAGTGCTATGTCCGCAACGACGAGGACGAGGAAGGGGAGGACGAGGACAAGGGTCTCATGTCTGAGCAGGACCAGAAGATGGGGGCGCCAGACTACCTTAGCAAGCAGAGGACCGCACGCGAGCAAGAGACCATGAGGGTGAGTCTCGGGTCATCACACTTTTCATGTACAAACTCCATTGCATGAAGGAAAGGGGATATTGTTGCAATGTGTTTCAACTTTCTCTTCTCTGGTTTTATGTTTTTGTTTTTGTTCTCCTTGTTGGTTTTTGTCAAGCTTAATATCGACCTTTCCTTTTGAGATAAAAGCTTAAGGCCCAGAGACATCTACCACTGTACCAGTATTCATTTGCTGCTAAGCAAAATTTTTTTTTCTTTCACTGTTTTTGTCCTGTGGGTTTCATACTGCTTATTTTTGTTACTAGTGAAGATAAATAATCATTAAATGAACTCCAGTTGAAAAAGAATGTAAATGTAAAACGTAGATATCATATATATCTTTTATCCGTAGGTCAGCACAAACTGTGTAGGCTGTTCATTTTGTTGAAGAACTTGTGGATGCATACAAGTGCATCTCCACTTTGATCCTCAGTGGTAGCCATTTTCACAGCCTTACTACCAAGCCCGCAGCAGGCACAGTGTATCATTTGTGCTGAGTGTACACTGTGTTTAAGTCTGCACTCACATTTCCCCATGCTTGCCAATTACCAGCCACTCACATTTTAGAATTGTATGGTTCAATACAAAAATACACCCTAATGATTCTGTTGAAATGCAGTATTGTTCTATCACTTGATATTGTTTTTTTAACACAAAAATATCATCCCATAGGAGAATATTCCAAAATGATCTGCCCATGGGAGAATACAACAAGTATTGTTAAAGTGGAAATGTTTAGTGGTGTGGAAATTTTGGCACATTTCGCGCAACCAAAAGCTAGCGTGAAGATAAAAGCACAGGAATATTTTTGCATGCCATACAGTGCATGTTCCAGTTATTGGATGTCCTGATTCCACAGAATTAATTCCACCGAATATTTCACTTTTTTCATGAAAAAATGCATTTAATTCACAAGTTTATGAGTGGGAATGGAAAAAATAGATGAGAAAAATTCTGCTTGCTTTCATTTAAAGTGCAGCTGAGACAGCGCCCTGATAAAAATGCTATTAACAGACCTACCATTTTCTTTTTTCTTCGGAAAATGGTGTCTTGTTTGCCAGAAATGCCTGAATTGCTGCAAAGAGAAGGCGAGATGCTTTCGTTGTCAATTGAGCTCTTGCCAGCTGCATAGATAGCAGAGGATAATGTAAGGCACTAAACAGAAAGCGGCCAAGTAGGCTGACTGCAGGTGCAGTACCCTTAGTCTTTATATGCAGCCTTAGGCTGAAAATAAGTTTGTGTGAATAGAAGTAGAAAAATTAGAGGAACAGGACAATGAATGTTTGAGGAAATTCTTGTGAAAACTGGAAAAGTTATGATTTTTTTGTTGTTGTTGTGATCAAACAAACACCACTTTGCAATTTTTTGATGTCATACATGACATCACTCTCCTTTTGCTTTGTCCTTGTAATAAAATAAGACACTTTCATTTTCTGGGTAAGTGAATTTCCAATCGTACATACACCCTAATACAATAATTGTAAATATTTTTCCATACAACCCTGCATTGAATACATCTGTTATTATTAATGACAAAAAGAGTCATGTTATATGTTGGTTATGGACAACTGAATTAAAACAAAATGCTTTAAAGACTATCTATACAAATATGTAGAATTGTGAGACTCGGACTAATATCACTGATTGATAAGAGATACAGTATTTACACTAATCAAAAACGGAAAGAGACAAAGAATTGAACCCTTCAGGAACAACAGCCAAAGTACAGCTGGGCATCATCACCTGTGTGCTCTAAGTTATGCAGAACTTAATACTCCAGCATGAATTGGTAAATATGCCATCTCAGAGACAAGCTGCATTATCAGATGAGCTTATGAGAATCTGTGCAAATTTGACTGGCTAGAAGCAGAACTTTCACCCCGCATATATGCAAATTTGTCTCTCGTGGCTGCATCCTGTACGGTGCTAGATTGAGGGTTCAGCAAACTGTTGAAGCATGAAGATTTGATACATGTTTGTTCCCTTAAGATAAACAAAACAATACCAAAAGAAAAAAAAAAAAAAGGAGAGAAACCCATGAAAAAAAGTATTAGTGATATTGTTTAGATACAACATGGAATGAATACCCAATCGTTGCCCAATCAGTTTAAATTCTAAATCTTGATATTTTCATTTGTTGTTGTTGTTCAAACACAATCATGACCCACTCTCAAATCCTAATGTACCTGACTGATTAGTATTTTGAAGTTCTTCAGCCAAACAGAACATTCTTTTATAGCAGAAAACTCAGTTTCCAGCAGGATTTTGTATGCGATCAATGGAATATGCACGGTAATGACATCATCAGCTCACTCATTGGCATGAAATTTCACAATTTTATAAATACCTTCTTTTTATCCACTCATTGACATAAAATTTCAAAATTTTTAAAACTTCATTCATATAATCCAATTTCGATCAAATTTGCAATGTTGTGCTCATTCCCTCAAGTTTTTTTTCTCTTTCTTTTCAGACTAAATTCTCACAGGTTTGGAAATTCTCTTTTAAGGAACTATCCAAAGTTATGTGGCACGATGCATTATAAATTGACGCATTCAAGCTTATGCATTGTTCTAACCATTTGGTTGTTTTTATATCTTTTTGGTATACACAGTCATAGAGCTAAAATCTTTGACCTGCTCTACGTGCCAATGGTTTGTTGATACAGTAATGTACATGGTCCTCTGCACTGTTAGATTTTCTTGGCAAGCAAAAGCTGTACAAAAGAAGTGTATATGGTCTTCTTTTCTCACATTTTTGGCCCATGTAGGTATGAAGGGCATTGTGAAGTTCAGCTCCCAAATGGTAGTTCGGAAATATTTGGCCATTATGACCACCACAGTTTCTCTACAATGCTAATGCCCTTCTTGATCTAACTCCCAAAATATTCCATTCATTTGAGGAAATGAAGGCATAGAAAGCACTGTGATGTACGATAAACATTTTGATTCCCAGAAGAAAAAAAAAAAGAGCAAACTGTGATTTGTGAAAATTGTTGATGTAATACGAACTTTACGCACTGCGCCAGCTGGGGGAGCGGTGAGGCAGCGAGTCTAATGTGCTGTGGCATTTGTGAATAATGAAGCGGTCCCTTGGATCTAGCCCTTCTCATGATGCAAATGCGAAACCATGTTAAAAGGGGACGGGGGAAAATCTGGAGCATACTTCTTTGGGTATGCATAGTGGAAGTAATCAAAGGTATGAAAGGGTCGGTGCTCCACCTCCCCCCCCCCCCCCCCCCCCCCCTCTGTGTTTCTCCCCTTGTGATGTGGTGTCATAACATAGTAGATGGATGGAAGTCACTAATGTGGCACTGCTCCCTCTAGAGTTCTATTGTGCACGGCTCAAATCAGTTTGCCACGAGGCTCGGCGTGGCGTGATTGCCGCGGTCGCTTTTGAATGGCGATATTGATACGTGAGTGCTGCGTGTCCGAGCTCATGAAACACAACCACCGTCGCCTCGGGCTAGAGTCCGCTGTGATCCTTTGATCACGACCAGCGTGCTGGTACAAGTTCACTGCCATTTGCAATATTTGCTGTTTTCATTCTAGCCTCTGAAGGATGCAAGAGAAATCCAATCCGTGATAGATTTATCCACAGGAAGGCAAGGCTTCACGAAGAAGAAGTAAATTGTTTTCGCTTGTATGATTATCGCATCTGAACAGGCTCTAAAAAGTGTGGCAGTAAATGACCCACTTTTCATGATGGTGTGTTTTGTGTGCATAAAGAAAGAAGAAAAAAAACAACAACAGAGGAGATACTTGTGCAGAAGAGAGCCCTCAAGAGTAAACAATAACTTTCTTAACAATAAATTGATTCCAACAGTCTTGAAGTAATTTTTGATAAGGTATATCTCTTTTTACTTCGCTGATTTGTTAACCATGCATTTTCTGGTGTGATCAAAAAAAAAAGAGAAGCTTTTTTAATGGCATGTGCTCAAATATCAAATTTTCTCCAGCTGGACCGAGCAATGTTTAATGCCATGTAAAATACATTTGAGTGACATAGTTTAGTGACGTCCAGTAACTCAGTTAAAAAAAAAAAATCAACCTTAAAGGCATTATTTGCCATTTGCAGATGAAACAAGAACCCAGCTTTAGTGCTTCAAAGTAGTTCTAAAATGTGAGTTTATAATAGGAATAGAAACAACCAATGTAAAAATTTTATTTATGATTGATGTTAAGTATTGTTGAATATACATAATACACATGTACTCCGCTTTAAGCCAAGTGATTTGGTCATCATAGTAAGCTTTCTGTACAAACTATTAATACCCCATGGATCCTGTCTGATTCCAAGCCTTTCAGCAAACAAGTTAAAGTGTACCTGTACCCTGGAAATCAAATTTGTGTACAGCTAGAATACACAATGAAACAGCTGTAATTCACTTTTTATAGCCCCTGAAAGTATACATTACATTTCGATAAATGAGATAACATCTCCATAACAATTTGGCACTTGTGCTCCGCAAGTTAAAGTTCTGCTCTGGACGTGCTGGTTCTGATGTGTGCGCATTCTAGATATTTGCATACGTTTTTGTGAATAATATGTAGATTCCATGTTGATCGGTTAGCTGATTGCGTGCACACATTGCATATCACTATCGTTCAAGATTTATATGGAAAAAATATCAATATAGCGTGATCATTTGATTGAAAGAATTGGGTGATTGACTAGTCTATTTCAAGTTGCTTTTGTTTTTGTACACTCTTTACAGTTTACAGTTGAACCCCAATAGATAAAAATCAGAGTGACTAGAGATTCTAATATTTTGCAAAGGGCATGTCTCAAGTATATTCTACAAATGTAGCAAACATAATACTGCGGGTATTGGTATACTTTAAAGCAAGTGTGAAAGAAGAAATCAAATTGCCAGTGTGATGATCCAGTAACTCTCGAGTCTGTTCATATTCTGTCACATGCATATTGTATTCAACATGCCCAAAGAAACATTTCCGTGTATTTGGCATGAGAATTTCCATTTTACGACCACAAGATCTGACAGGCTGTAAAACTCTTGACGTACATGGAGCACTCTCGGAGCAGCCCTGAACCAGGGTGCCCTAAAATTCGAGAGTGCCCTTGACCTTGTGACCCCTATGTCCCTGGAGTTGGAGAGTCCCACAGGGCCCCAGGGGTGCATCTAAAGGACTCTTCCTCCCTGGTTGAAAAAAGCTGTCACAGCCATGCAATGTAGGTTGCATTAACCCAGTGGAATCCTCCTAGAGAAATAATCATGTTACACTATTACATTGGCAACTCTGACTTCTATGGCGTACTTCCTCCATTTGAGGACTATTTGGATCGAACTGGTTAAATCCACTGAATCTGTCAGAGATCACAAAGAAATGTACAAAATTACCACATTGACAGAGAAAGAGAACTTTAATCTTCTAAAATGTGTTACCAATTTAACCCGTTGAGGACGGACTGATTTTGCTACAACACGCATTTCCCATAGACACCTGCCCGAGTATACTCGGGACTCGTCCTCAATGGGTTAAGAATCAGTTCTGAATCTAGCAGTAGAGTGGCTTTTGGAAATGTGGCAATGGAGACGAGTAGTTATATATCCAAGGACTTGAATGAAGGATTTTTTTTTGTGTGTGTGTGTGTATGCTTTGTTTTTGTTTACTCTTCCTCATTAAACACCAACATTATTATACAGTGAAAAATTAGATAAAGTGATACAGCACCAAACTACAGCAATGTACATGTAGTTTCTTACGGTCGATAGGTCAGAGAGAAAGGTTCCCTCAACATGATTATACTGGCCATGTGGAGTCACTGAATGCATATAAATTTGTAAACATATTGATTTAATCCCTTTAGGGTGAGTCTCAAGTATACTCAGGCAGGTGTCTATGGGAAATGCGTGCTGTAGCAAAATTAGCTCGTCCTCAACATGTTAAAGTTCAAAGAAGACTTGACAAACTGAATGAAGGATATGAATTTCTGCAGTTTTGGTTATATCCATGTTCAAGTCACTCCAACTAGAAGCTCTGCAAACGTTCATGATGTCATAATATCAAAGTTATCGAGAAAAAAAGGTTTTTATACAATTTATGTAGTTTGTCAAAAAAGAAAGAAATACGCATACTGCAAATTTGTTACAGTTATATGAAGCCAAGACATATATTCCATGGCTTGTGAAGGAGCAAAGTCCAGAGCTTCTTTATGTCAAGGAAAATTGTGTTTTTGTGGTTTTTTTAGCAAAGGATTTTGTAGCACTATACTGTAGAGAAGAACTCTATGAATTCCTTTTTGATTATTGATCTTTGGTCTCCCAATGTACATTTGAAATTAAATTTTGTTTATTTGAAATAAATAGATTTTAAATGTCAGGTACATTCATTTAATACAGTAATGCTGTAGTAATAAAATGTGCGCGTTCCCTTTGCATTCTTCCAACTTTGGCAAACTTTTTTCTTTCTTTTTTTCTTTTGCCATTATAGTCAATGATATCAGAGGAAAAGATCAGATATTCCCACTTCTTGCACAGGCCAAATGGATCGGCCCAACTTTTTCACTTTTATTCTCTTAATGATTATAAAAAAGTTATTATTATTGCTTCTAAGGATACTGTAATTATGTTAAACACAGCAGTGCTGAGGATGGTTATCGGCAAGTTCTAAAATTTAGCCACTATATTAGTAATATGTAACTGTACATCTCTTGAACTCGAGATGGAGCTAAACAATGCCATAACTCTTGGTACGACGGTACCCTGGGTTACGGCTTACCACATCATACAATGTATTCTACCAGGCCTGTAACTAGCCCAAAAAGTAAAAGAGCTAAAAAGAAGAAAAAAAAAAAAGGTGGTCTACTTTTTCTAATTATGAACCCCCCCCCCCAAAAAAAAAAAAAAAAAAATAAATAAATAAATAAAATAAAAAAAATCCTAGTTACGGGCCTGTCTACAATGTTTTATGTTGTAGTTTAGCCTGTTTGTATGTTTATGTTCCTATCAGATGAATAGTGAATAATGCCATACATGGTGGTTGACACTTTGATCACCCTAAATGAAAGCTTATCCACTATTAAAACATATGTTGTTGTTGCTAAATTATCAATCCAAAACATGATTTCATCGATGATTTTTTTTGTTTGTCTGTATACAAACCAACCCGAGAATAGTTAGAGGCTGTAATGGTCTCTTCTACATGTAATTAGTGTATGTTGAAATGAGTGATAAAATTCCTTAACTTTATTATTTCATGTATACATGGCTTGGATGATCATTCTGTACTTTGTTTTGTATGATTTATCTATCTAATAAAGCCATCTTGAATAAGGTGTAGAGTTGCTCTTTAAATACTTTGTCATGGTTCCCCCAGCGTAAGAAAGCTTTCTTCTCATTACCTGATTTGGCACAATGTGATATGCTAATCGTAACATAAAGCGAGAATCAGTCACTTATCAAAATCCTCTTGCACTCACAAACAATTTTTCAAACAATTTCAGTCCTTCTTTTTTTTCCCTCTGAATATGGTAATCAATATTAGCCATTTTCGTGAGCCATACGCCTGGATAAAAGTGTGGATTGTACCAGTGCCCCTGAAAATTTTGCCCTTTCTGAGCATTGTGTTATAATATCTTTTTGAGTGGCAAGAGTGAATTAACGTGAAATATTCTGCCACATTACATGTAGGAGGGTTGAGAAATAAGAGATTTGTTGTCAATGCAACCTGGACTTTGTTGCAAAGCTTCTTGAAACTATTTGCAGATTATTCCATATTTCATGATTCAAAATATTCATCGCTTTAAATCTCAAAGAAAGAAAAAAAAAATAAATTGTGGATTCACAGTGAACCATAGGCTAGATAGCAAATTCTAGTAAATCCGTCAGAATACCGGCTTATTTTCCTCATTATCTTATTTTCCTGCAATTTTAAATCACAGGCTCCAGACTTACCGCCCACAACTGGAAAAATCAAGGAAGGTAGGAAATTTGTCATCTTACACTTTCATATTTTTTTGGCATTATTCGTAATGAAAAAATATATATTTGTTTCATTTTGTGAACCATGCAATCTTGTGTTCACTGTGCAGAAATCTTTATTCTTCTTGCCCAAGTCTCTCTTGATTTCACCCATGTCAGATTATTATATTATGTTTTTTTTTTTTTTTTTTTTACATGTTCTCTCTGTTAATTCATTCAACTCTATGTTTTTCTTTGTAATGCATTGATTTATATATATATCGTTTTTGGTATTTCATTTGCTTCATGTAGTGCCTTGATAAATCTTTTCTCTGCTGAATTCATCTGGTCTGATTTTGTTCTTCCAATACAGATTTGATATGAATGACATTTTTTTTTGTTTTGTTTAAATTCATATTTTACCATTGTTTTATATACACATATCTATACAGTATAACATGACTTGCTATTTTGTGTCAATACTGTGAAACAGTGTCATATACTTATTATTTTTTAGAATATGTTTGCATCCCAATACCCAATCGAAGAGGATTAGTCTATACAAGAGGGGACAAAAAGAAGACAAGATATACTCACACCCTTTCAAATCTTATTCTTTAAAATGTGAAAACTCAAAGCTATCTAAAGTACTACTTTTTGGCAATATTTTATACCTTCTCAAACTAATCGCTTTTTGAATAGTTCCAAATCACATCCTTGCAACTCAAGTAACAAGAATGGAAATTTCTAAAGAGTAATCATACCATGAGCCTTGCCTAGAGTATATACAGGAATGAAGTGATCAGTTTGATGCACTTCCAGCATTCTGTGATATAGCAAATTACCCTGAGTATGTCATCCTCATGATGCGTACTATCACTTGAATGTTCAACTGTGTATTCTCTCTGTTCTGCTATCCAATCTCCATTACATTTGAAGCACAGTGTCTGATGTACTTGTACTTAATGTGCAGGATCAGAGTAATAGTCACAATATCGTACTTGAACAAGCATTCTATGGTAGATATTACCCAAGAAATCAACAAAGGAGAAAATTGTCAGACCTCACTAGCTATTTTTGACTGCTTTTGCTGACTGTCTTTCCCCCTATGTGTAGCTAGATGATGTGAGGTTCATCTATGAAAATTGCACCTGCAGTAGTACAGTATGCACCTCTACCAGTTCCCATACAGACATGCCCCCTTTTTTTGCCCCCTGCAAACTTATCCTATGTCTATATCCCATCCCTTCCACAAGGTGAAGTGAAAATGATAATAATAATTTAGAAAAATAATAAGTAATTTAAAGTTGATTCATTGAAACTACAGCTCATATAGTTACTCTTGAATTCATATGACCATTCAGTGTTTGCACTGATTTGATAACAGTTACAGTTGGAACATTATGGGGAATAACTTTGGGAGAAAAAAAATATCTATACAAGCTTGGAAAAATGGTGCATGATTTGACAGATAATGCTTATTTTTAAAGTCTTATATGTAAGCAAGGAAAATTAGCTGACATAATTAGCAAACAAAACAAAACAAAACAAAAAAGAGGAATAAACCTAAGTTCAAATGTTTTGTATGAAGATGCATTCAGTTAAATTAATTATTCTTTTATTTTACTTTTTTATTTTCATTTTACAGTACACAAAATGCAGAACAGCAAACAACAACCACGAAGCAAAGCGTATAAAATGCACAATATTCAGTCTTACTTACAAATATCACTATAACTGGAATACACAGTATGTATCCTAAATCAGTCAAAAGTGTGCAGTGCTCATTGTTGAATACCTGAGAAAATCCTTGCATGTTCCAGTCAACAGAGGGAGCTCTTTACAGATGTACAGATAACATGAATTTGAATTGCATCAGGTTGAATTCAAGCAAAGATTTGAATCAGATCAGGTCATGAACACAATCGGGCTCTCAGAATTTTTAGCCCAAAACACTAGCTGAGACAGAGCACCATCTTTGTAATGCTAGCTGTCATTTTCACTGCCAGTAAAATTGCATGGGTGATGAGCTATATACCTCTCAATGTTTTGGGTTGCACTGGTATGAGGCATGTGAATTTTGTGCATGAGCTATGCATGACTGCATCTTGTTCATGAATATTTAAACAGCTCTTCATTTGACTTAGAGTTATATATTGAGAGATGTAGGGGTCACACTAAACTTGTTTAAAACTTTTTATATATATATATATATATATATATATATATATTTTTTTTTTAGCCAGACTGTCTGATTATATTTTGATATTGATAAGCCTTTTTTTCTCATTCAAGAAATTTTTTGAATGAGCTAAAAATATCCACAAAACTCATGTATTTTTAAGGATAATCAGTTTAGAAGATGGGAGGTAACAATTTTTGAAATACAACTTTTTACTCAAACAGCTAAAATCAGATCTCAACATGGTTCTGGCATCCTGTACATAGACATGATGAATTCATAACAAAACAAATAATAAAAAAAAAGGGGGGGGGGGTTGACAGGACTTGTGCACAAGTTCATATTTTGGTAAGTTCAGAGAGGAGTGGGCATATTTGCTCAGGCAGCCATTTACATCATACATGAAGAGCCTATTCAATCTACCATGATGAGAGCATGCAGCATAAATTGAATTTAAATTCTGACAATATCCCATGACCTGCACTGCTCACTCAAGTATTACATGTGTGTTGTGTTCATCTCTGATTCTAATCTCGTGCGATACCTTGAAAGTTTCCTTGCCCACCCAGAAGTTTGAGTGGTGTACCTCCCTGGCTGGTGCTAGAGACACCTTTCCCCTTCAGTCAGTATTCTCCCTAGATGAAGGTACAGTGCATCCCATCGCCATGGTTACCATGTTCAGTATTAGTATCTATGTTGCACACACACACACACACACACACACACACACACACACACACACACTTGTTTTCGGATGATATGTTTAAATATTCCCATGCCATTACATGCTGATTGCAGAAGTGCAAGTTTCCAAGTAATCAAAATATTACTCATCCCACCCCCTCATCTTTAAATCTTGAGTGGTTGGCATTACTTACATTACTTTCCAGTGAAATGTCACTGTACCTACACAGTTGATTTTATCACAAATTGATTTTCTGTGTCTGTAACTATTTTTCCCCACATGCACCTCTGTTGGCATGTAAATACAATGCACTAGTTGCAACTATCACCTCAAACCTCCTTACTGGGGGAGATTAAAAAAAAAAAGCAGAAAAACAACAGCAATGAACAAAACATAATCCATTATGAATAAAACAAAAAACATGACAAAATAGAATACATAAAATATCAAAAACATCTGTTACTTTCTGTTCCTTAGCTGCTACTAGTCATTGACGTCAAAACCAGCATACTTGAAAAACTGATGCTACGAATAAAAGAGTGCATAGCAGCCCCAGCTTTGTCTTTTTTCTTTTGTTTTACCTTTAGTGCAAAGTGGTACAAAGACTGATCTCCGAAATGAAAAGACAACAGAAACACCACAAAACAAGAAAAAAAGAAGAAGGAAATTAGGCAAATTTTTGCATTTGTACAGTGACATTTAAGCACCATTAAGGTACTCTAGATATAAGAATGCTTAGAAGGAATTATTTCCCATGCAAACCATCTTGATGAACATAAAAATGGTGCTTTCCATCTCTCACAGGTACATGTAAGACTCTGTTGCAGAAGGGGTAATTTGCATACAAATAAACTGGAAAATTAGAGACAACAGCTCTCCCATGTACTTTTGTTCACTTTTTACTATTTGGATGTCTGGCAATAAATCCCCAAAATCTATATATCCAAGGGAAAAGCTTAAATAGTATTGCTGTCGACCATGCCCAAATTGCAAAGACTTGTGTCTAGGGTTGCTGGCTTAGCACCACTATGGTTTAGAGGTTTGAAGGTAAACACTCCATCAGCACAGTATGTGGTAGTGGCTCTGCTGCCCTCTATTGGCGTGTCCTTGCCAACTCTTTGCGTGCCATATGCATTTGATGCTGCCCCAACAAGCAGAACCTAGTAAAACACCGGCCGGTCATCCAAATGAAATTCTTTGAAAAGAAAAACTAAAGCAAAGGAACAAAAACAGAACTTAACACATGTTTTTTCTCAACCCCCTTGTATTATTTCGGTGTAATTAAGGTGGCAGTGATCAGTTAGTTTCAGTTATTTTAGTTTTCCTGTATTAAAAGCTTCAGTCAGTATTTAGTGTTAGTCTGGTGCTACTGAATGAGGATTCATGCAGTTTTGCTGTGCCTAAAATGTGCTAGATTAGTCTGTAATTGCTTTCCTAAAATGTCAATACAGAGAGAGATAATTATGAAGTCTTTGATGACCATAGAAAACCAACCTGAAAACTTGAACATAGAAGTCGTAGAAACTTAATTTAAAGTCCAATGAGCATTTCATGCATCATTTTCAATGATTAATTAGCGCTTAAGGACACCATATTTTTGATCTTTTTTTTTCTCTTTCATTTTCACATTATATGATACACAAACACTAATATACTGCCCCAAGAATATGTCCAGGAATAAATCCTCCTATAAGGAAGATATTAAAAAAACAACAGTACATTCAGTTAGTGAAACACACGCACACACACAAAATGATCTTTATATACCGTACGAGCTGATATTTTCACGGTGGTTTTATTTTCGTGAATTTTGCGAATCGCATTTGAGGCGCGAAAATAATAATGCGTGAACAAGTAAGTTCAGGTGGACCCTCGCAACCGCGAAATTAACAACACGCGAAAATGTCCTCCAAGTAGCAAGTTGCGAAAATATCTGTAAGCGAAAATTTCAGCTCGTACAGCAGTACATATTTGAACATCTCAAGTGATAGCATGCATAATCACGAGAAGGCTCAAATAAAAATTCCCTCCTCACCCCTGCTAGATTTATATTTGTTTTCCAACCCATGCAAATAGTTGTAAAACCCCTGCATACCCTTTTCCCCACACAGAGCTCAGTCTGCACTTAAAACTAGCCACGCAGAGGAAAAGGTGGAGCCCATAATTACTAGAAAATTCCCTACCAGCAAATTAAACCAAATTGACACTAGACAGATCTGAAGTGAGAGAGCTTAGATTTCTGCCAGCTTTCTGATGATGTCTTGTACACATTTTGCCTTCCCTCCTTTCATAAGAGGGATTATTAAAAGCAAACAAACAAAAATTCTACCAGCTGGTCGATTTCTCATAGCATTGTTTTTGTAGTTGTCTGCCTGTACCCAGACTGACACGTTGGTCTGCCACCGCCAGCGCTTGTGCACAGTACGCCACAAACACAGAGTGTGTATATTTACACATGCCACAATTTTGTGTTCCGTACAGTTGGAATGCCTAACCTACCAGATGTGGAATATAGTTTGTCCACCTGCTTCACCATTATGTTCTTTGTGTGGGAGGTACTACATGTAATGACTGCTCCTACCTTGACTGTACATTTTTCATACTTGGTTACATGAAATCAACGCGAGGGACATCCATGCAGAATTGGATAGGAGTGGCAAAGAGCTATACCAACACCACCACTCACAGACACCATGCCATTTTATTTTTTTTTTTTTACCGCAGGATCACTTCGCACCAGTGCAGGATCTATTTTAATTTGATACTCCAGCATATTTCAGACAATGATTCCTGATTGTTTTGACATTTGTACTACTTCAAGAATCAAAGCGCATTGATTTCTTTGTGTGTGTATTTTTTTACAACTCTTTTCGTTGATGTCCGTTTTTGAAAACTGGCGTTAATTTCTTTGTGCCTATTTTACCCGTTCTTACCTCCTCCCCTACGTTTGTCATGTAAATGCCTGCGTGCATGGACTTGCGTTCTATTATCGGTGAGTAACCAAGAGTTTGATTTCTAATCATTCTGTTTGCGCTACTATCTGTCTTCACGTGTTCCATGTTCGGTTCGTCTTTTCATTACCATGTCTCACCAATATATGACATTTGTTCTTTATTCTTTTCTGCAAATTCCGGTAGTAACTCTCAACAAGATAATGCATTTTTGTTCTTGTCTCAATTAGCATCATCTTTCATGGGCTCGGGCTTTCTGTTATTTGCTTTGAAATATTATATACTTCTTGTTCATGACAATATTTTGTTTGCACCACCTATTTCTCGTCTCGTGCGACTATCCTACACTCTTCCATTTATAGCAATCACAGAAGACATTCAAAAACTCACAGTCATATCATACATATTTTGTTATCTACTCCATGAACTCATGCTCATGAAGATGAATGCATAACTCAAGAAATAAGCTCTTAAGTAGCTTTGACTCGTAGATAGCAGGCGAGCAACATTTCACAAGAAAAGCAGATTCAGATATTCCGCAGTGTCGTAAGGATTTTAAAAACAAAGATGTAGTCATGTACCAACATGCAAAGTAAATGCCTAAAGCGAATTGAATGCCTCTATATCTTGCACACGGTTTGGCGGCGTAAGACTCCAAGGCAGAAGCAAGCAGACAAATAAATTGGCAATCATCTTGCTTAGACTTTGACAAGAGACAGACAAACTCACTGGCAACTGTAAACATGCTAAATGTGCCAGCTGACCAAGGAATGACTTAGAGGACGAAACCATTACCACCTTACAAATCAGGACTGTCACTTGAAGACCCAAATTCACTAAGGTGGTTTAGATTTAGACCATGGTTTATGCAATTTTTTTTTCCTGCATAAATAAGACTGACAGATTGTGTATGCCAACAGCCATCCAGTAACAAATGAGCATGTCAAAGATGCGTCTATTTCACGCTTAGTTAAGACCATGATACAAGTTTAAGCCATGGTCTAAATCTAAACCACCTTCATGAATTCAGGCTTATGTGTCCATGCCCGCAGGGTTACCATTAACTGTTTTGTGCAAAAGTACACCCAGAGGTAGCTATCATGGGGGGGGGGGGATGGTCAGAATGTCAAATGTCGGCTGTATCCATGCATTTAAATTGGGTATTTTTGGGCACAGCAATGTGCCAGGGAATTCTAATCAGAATGTAATGCATTATTTCCTTTCTCCTCCATATATTCTTGTTGAGTAGCTGGTCGGTAGCCTGCCGCGGTACCTATGCAGTGAAATTTGTACCATCCAAGGAGGTACTAGCGCCTAGTACCTCCTTGGTACCATCCAAAATAGTGTCTGTTTACTGTGGTATGATATGAACCCGATGGGGTGGGGTGGGGTGGGGGGATGGAGGGAGATTAGTTCTTTACTATCATCAATCCCTGCAATTTTTAAAATGAGCACTTGCCATTCTTGCTTCTACCCAGATTGGTTCTTTGCGAGGTCTTTTCTCTTTGCAGGTTCATGACTCATGAATCAAATTTGGCTGAAGCTGTCTTTTTGGGTCATTGAACATGGCATGTTATAAAATCTGTTTCCAAATTACATTACTTAAAGTTATTACTTGAACAGCTGCATTTAGCAAATATTATGAAAGCTAGTCACTGTTTCAGCTTGGGGACTTGCGCATGGTGAACAGTTGATATTTGAAGGAAGATAAACTCAGAAGTAGCCAGATTTTTGACATTAATATTTCCCTACACATATGATATTATGACATGGTTAAACACTACATTCATATTTGTTGCATTTTCAAATTCGTCAATGCTTTGGTTGGTAGGCTAGAACCATAAAACTGTTTTTTTTTTTCATATCAGGTCTACCCCACCCCTCTTCTCTTTCCTACAGTACAATGCAACAGGAACAGTAATACTGTATTATTTGTGAGATTTGAAATATCGCAATGATGTATCTTCACTCCCATAAATATCTGGCTGCCTGTTTCTGTTCTCCAACTGTGCTCAAATCAAAATTGTGAAAATGGTGCTGCTGCCCTCTGTTGGCAGAAACCAGACAATACCCCCATCCCCACACCCCCACCCCAGCTGCTAGTTGCCTCTCAATGACTTTGTGCACAAGTGAGGGATTCGACGGATAGTTCAGACACATGCAGACTTCTAAACACGCAACCGTATCGATCACATGACCAACGAGACAGGCTGAACGGCACACTCACTCACGGACAATCTTAAAGTTTTGCCATGAGATTTGGGCAAACCTCGGAGACATCTTTGGAAGGATTACTCATACTTTCCGTATCACCTAACTTGCCCAAACTTCTTTCTTTGCAGATTTTTTTTTTTCTCACTTGTGGTAGGAGTTGAAATTTGCTTTTGGATGTCTATAATGTGGATTTACTAACACGTGATGTGATGTGGTAGCAAGCCTTAGCTGTTACCAAGAGTGCATTGTGGGATATGATCAAGTTTTCTGGGCCCAGCATTTGTGTGGATTATGACTTCAAGTTCACCATTGACGGTAAGTGGATTCCATTTCCTTTTTGCGACAGAGTGACCAACAGTATTGCTTGAGTAATTTCAAGAGAGCAAAACCATGTCTAGGTGTGAATGTATGTATGTGTGAGTGTGTATGTCTGTGTGTATGACTGATTGTGTGTAAACTTGTTTGGATAATGCCATAATCTGTTTTGAAGAAATGTGTGCTGTGATCTGAAATGATTGTCAAGTGATTTAAATCATTTGCTCACTTCATTTTATCCTTTGTCATTGTATCAAACCACAATTGGAAGATTAAGGAAGTGGCATCTAATTTTTTCACACTTGGGTCTAATTGGTCATTTAAAATACACATCAATAGGATGGTGAGTGATAATCCCAATGTGGCTGAGAGAAAACCTCTGTATTCTTCACTGATTTAGTGCACCAATTACCAAGAAACTGATGTGAAAGGTTTGCACGAAGTATGAAAATAGGAGTGATGCACCATAGGCCGATCATACCATGTTGTCATCAGTCTAGGGTAATTTCTACGTCAGTGCATCACAGCCATGCCGTCTGTAGGTCTGTCATGTGAAGTTTCTGTGATTAAGTTACACATTGCAAAGCTGTAGTATTTTATAGTAACATTCAAGAGTACCTCGATGTCAACTCCAAGATATTTGACATGAAGAGGTATAATGCGATGAAGTCTAAACTTTGCAGATACCACTTGGGGGAGAGGTATGGCACCGTGTTCATACAATTACCCCCCACCTGCAGGGGTATGCGTGGTTGCTTCTAAGATGTCTGCCAAGGTTTTTTTTTTTTTTTTTTTTTTTTGCGGGATGCAATGTGTCCGCTCTGTTACTTTGGAATTTAATGAAATATGTGTGAGCATATTAGACATCATATGCTAGCTTGAGCGTGAAATCACGTTTCCAGCACAGGTAGCCGCACCTCCTCATATCAATGCATGTTGTCGCAAATAAAATGCATGCATACTGACGGGGAAGAAATTTGATGTAGTTTGAAATGTGAAAATGTAAAAAGAGGTAGATACGCTTACTGTGCGGGATCTGAAGGCTGTAGGAATAGGATATAATTTTCTCACTTTCCAAGTGTCTTTGATACAGGCATCACAGCTGGATTTAAGAGAAGGAAGCATAATTCACATGTGTGTGTGCATGCCAAAGCATTCAGTCTGGTGGCTAGATCCTTTAAATGTTGCAAGTAGTTCGGTTTGTTTTGGTTTGGGTTGAAATCAGCGGAGCTCCTCAAATCCTGGAAAAGTTGATTATGTATTTTCTTGGTTCCCCCTTCAGCACCTAAGTGGAAGTAATGTGAAGAATGTTGTGGTTGACAGGTTTGAGGGAGTTGTGAGCTGTAAACAAATGTTTCAGAGGCATGCCCAGAATTTTGAATTAAGAATCTGAGTGGATTTTGTACTTGTTAGAAATATTGAAGAGACTTTTGAGAAGAAAACTCTCCTGTAGCGTAAATGCATGTATGTATAATTCACTCTTGTCGTCATCATCTGCAAACGAATTTAATGACCGATTTTGCAGCAGGCCAGTGGCTTTGCTCACACCAACCTGTTGCTCTCATGGGCTTAAACCCGCCAGCAGCTTCCGGCTGGTGGCAGTTTGTGGTATGCATGGGGAATTTAGTGGCTGATTAAGTTGTGCCAGAGAGATGCATGTAGAATGCGTCGACCCGGTGATAGGAAGCCCATTGCAGGTTTCCCAGAACTACTTCATTATATTTCTCATTCAGACTTCAACAGTATTCGGTATCACTCATCCTTCGGTTAATTTTAAACTGGCTCTCTCATGTGCTGACGTACCAAATAGCATGCATTTCTTATCTAGACGTGTGCTGGTTTATGGAGGAAAGCGTTGCAAACCCCTTCAGTACGATGTATATGATTTACAGATAACAGTCGATTCGATATGATGATTCACACACTCACCACAGTGGGATCTGAGATGTTCATCTTTTTACTCCTACTCATTTAATTCCATATATTCAGAACAATATTACGCTGTTGTGGAAACTGGATCGGCAGTGTAGAAAGCAGACGGTTATACTAATGAATAACATTTATCGTATTTAGAAGATTTTAGAAGATTTTAGGTAATTTAATGATTTTCAAGCACTGAGCATACCATCTTAAACATGAACAGTACAGATATAAAGCAATGTTCAAAATTATGCACCAATGACTTGAACAAAGTAAAAAAAAAAAAATGTACACCAATGAGTTTCAAACAAGTTCTGCACAGCAGGAATTGATTATTCTACCCTGTTTTCCCAGCACTGAAGTATTTTAAGATATTCATATCATTCATAGTGTTGTATAAAAAAAAAATACATTTATATTCTAACCCACTCACAGAAGAAAAACCAGCATGGCTGCTTCAGGAATAAGATTTTGTCTGCAGTTGAAGTTGGGTCACAAGGCTTGTTGGAGGGGGGTGGGGTAGATTGGAGAAGAAGGCCTGATCAGAGAGATGAAGAAATATAGCATCTCAGATGAGAAAGTGCTTTATGTCTAGGGCCAGCGTCGGAATTTTATTACAGTTTGCTGTAAGGTGTAGAATGCCAACTGCCGGAGTAATGTGGTGTTGGTTCAGTACACAAATGCATTACAGGACATCGGGTGCCGCCTTACACGGATCCGGGATGTTTGACGGATGGTAGATACGGCGTGATATTTCACTCTATATGATGGGACTTAATAAAATGTAGAAGAGTTCCCACTGCCCCTCCATTTTTTCTTTTTTTGTTTTATCTTAGATGTGTATGTATATATATATATACACACACACACACACACACACACATATATATATATTTATATATATTTGAGAAATGATTTTGTGGTTGAAATGATGGATGTGTTTGTACTATTGGTATGTCATGTCGTGGCGATGTGAAGGGAATATATAATTGTGTGGGGCGAACAAGGACAACGTGCACAATGTGGGCTTTCAGTTGTGATCTAAAAACAGTCCCTGTACTTTCCCCGGGGCAAAATCAAGAAAAAATGTGTGCGCTGATACCACAGATTTTTTTTTATCTGATTCATGATCTGTTTTTATTTGTATTTACAAAAGTCATTATTATTTTTTTTTGTGTGTGCAAATAATCAAACAAAAGCTTTGTTGTTATTTTATTTTCAAAGCAAATTTAACACTTATTACAGAAGCCTGTGAAATCAAAAAGAGATTGTGGGCATGTATCAAGCTTCTTGTGTAAACAAAATTTGATTTCAAACTCACTTTGATTGCTGTAGGATATATATAAAAACTTTATGCTCCGTGAAGAAAAGACATTTCAGTTGCTCCTCTTTGCTCCTTATTTATCTCGATGTATAGTCTGTAGTTCACATTTCATCTTCGTTTCATACTGCTGTGACTATTTTAAGAGCTAAAATGCGTTGAGTGAAAATGTGTAAGATGTAATTTGGTTAATGTAATTTCTCTGTGAAATGAGCCTCTGGTACACCATTGCGCTATTGTTGATCTAATTTGAATCGATTCTGTCAATGAACAAAGTCACTTGCCATTAAGTTGTATCTAATGAGTTTGTTCTCCTTTTATACTTCTCATGTGGAACTCGTGATATTGGGGGATGTGATGAGGTGCAATTTATCTAATATGTTCTGTCTATGAGGGTCGTCCATCCTGCGTACACTTCAAAAGCCGTCCATCCTGCGTACACTTCAAAAGCCGTCATGGTGTTTTCATTACATAATGCCACCCCGTCACACACTTTTCTGGCCCGTAATCGAATTTAAAATCTTCAGCCAGGCCCATTATTGCAAACGCCACCGCGGGCGTAATTTAGTTCCGCTGAGAGTGGAGTGGTTTATAGCCGCAGCCATTCTAATATGTAGCTCCTGAAGCACTCCTTGGCTTTCCCTTCCTTTATGATTTGAGATACCATCAGAAATATGAAATAGGAATGAAGATGCACAGATTTTTGTGGTGGTCTTTTTTGCCTTGATATATGTTCAGAACTAAATACGCATTCACGCATTTGAGTCATATCAGGCTATTAGATCTTTTCTCAGGATATTGTAATTGTAATTTCCCATTGTCACTGTCGTGGCAACGAAGTACATCTGCTGCCGAACAAAGGCACATTTCTTGCTTCAAGATACACTCATAATTCTATCTGGATGATATATCTTCGAGTAATTTCAGGTGTGCAGACCTATCCCATTTGATTAGCTTTTCTATTTTTATGATGAGAAGGAGGGTTAAATAAAGATTTTTTTTTTTTGGGGGGGGGGGGTGCTCTCAAATACCACAGCCAAGTATGCTAAAACTACACATTTCCTTTCATACACATTGCATTTTTTTGGAGGGGAAGGGAGGGGGATGAAAAAGTTTAAAGATTCTTCAATGTTAATTATACAAGCACATGTGGGGGAGTGGGAAAGGTATGTTATACATAACAAGTTGATGTTTTTCAAAGTAATAACTTTCTCCTTCCCCATAAAAAAATTCCCCCCCCCCAAAAAAAAAAAGAAGAAGAAAAGGATGTAAAGGTCACATCCGAGATTGGATAAAATTTTTGGTAGAGTGAAAACAAGGGGGATGAGAAGTAGTGCCCTTTCCTCCAAGAATGGTAGAAGTTTGATGAAGACCGAGAAAGAGAAATGCGCAATCAATTCTCTTCAGCCCATCTGACCCATCATGTCCCGACTTCTATCCTCGCCCAAAGCTGTCATCACTAATAACTCTTGTGCGACCACGCTGTTTTCTTCAAGGCACGCAGCTTTCCACAAATTTCTGTCGCACTGCATCTGCTTCTATGGACACTTCTCCCCCCCCCCCCCTTTTATGTTTTGTGACTCGTTTGCCTCTTAAAGGGACACATGATGAAAAAGCAGTTTTTTTTTAGATAAAAGAGACCGCCTGCAGACCCACAAGCAGTTGAGCCTGAATTCCATTTTTTATTTTAGATGAGGGGATATATGATCAATGGCATCCATGAATAGATGCAATTATCCCCCATCACATAGACTATGATGGGAAATAGTATGCAGTGTAGGACAGAAATAAACAAAGAACTAGTAAGTTGTAGAAAACCTGTGAGATACATGTTCTAGCTAGGACAGTAATTAACTGATTTGCAGACACTACGCCCTGAGACAAGTACAAGGGAACATATTGGGGATGGGGGATATTGAGATGTTTCAATTCAAATCTGTAATTGACATTTCATCTTCATGTTGAGAGTTGCTCAAAATTCATTAAAATATCTTTGAAGACCAAGTTGCATTTATAATATACAGTATTGTACACACACATCAGACATTGTTTAGTGAAGCAGATCCAGTTTGGCACAATAGTCAACACATTGCCACACTTAGCTGATAATCTTGATATAATCATATTTCTCTCTCAACCAAATGGTTTCTGTCTTTCCAAGCACATTGCCTCATTTAGCTGACAATCTTGATATAATCATATAATAACTCTCAACCAAATGGTTTCTCTCTTTCCAGTTGTTATGTTAGTCATTGTCTCTGTCAGGCATGCATGCAGTATTTCATATGTGTGCGTGTAATCCACCCTTTCTTCCAATAAAACCACATATGACCACCTTTCCTTCGGTGACGTGAGTAGACAGACCGCAGTACACCTAGCCAGTAGCATGGAGTCATATCTGAGCCTTCCAGGAAATTCTCTTGTAATCACTGAATCTTGGGAGAACTGAAAAAAAAATGGGGTGGAGTGAGGAGTGAAAAAAATTAGCATAATGTGGTAGTGTGCATGACAGGAGGATTATGCCTGTATTAAAGAACTTTCTTTGCTGTCAAAATATTGGAAGATTTTATTTCTCTTTTCTTTTCTTTTTTTTTTACTTGTGTTTTTCTTTAAATTTATCCCAATCTAATATGAGTGTGATTGTTGTAAATTGTCTAATGTCACAATAGACTGTAATTACAAAAAGGAAGTATTTCAATTTCCCAAAGTTTTATGTGAAGTGGCATATATTTGTCAACATAGCCTTGATGAAGACATCAAGAAAAATGTAATGATGTGTGGATAAATCTTAAGTCTCAGCACATGGTATAGATTTAGCCATATATACAATATGACCATCAAACTTTGTGGCAGTGATCATCAAGAAATGATGTGATGAATCTCAATTATATAACTTTTCGTCTACATGAGTCACAAAATCTTATGCAAGAGATTGATACCAACAAGATGGGGCTGTTGAAAAATGTTCAAGGTTTACCAGTCAATGACATATTTCTACAACAGATTGCCCCATGTGGTCTGGCCTCCCTCCATCTATCTTAGTATCTATCTGTTTATCTATCTTTTGTTCTGTCTGTCTCTCTGTCTATCTGTCTGTCTGTTTCCCTGTGTATGTCTTGGCTTCTCCTTACATCCATAACAAACAAAACGAGCTTATGCGAAGCCTAGAAGCTCCAAGAGTTGGACTCTTCGCTACTGATTGGATGCCTGCTGGCAAACAAGGGCTGCCAAGAGGCTCAAATCTTGCTCATCAGATCATGGCATTGTGTCTACCTCCCCCCCCCCCCCCCCCCGCCACTGCTGGGAAACCCTCTTTCTTCCCTTACCCCTAACCCCAAGGCGGGAATGATGCGGTGAATGTGAGGAGGATGCACATGCTTACGATCACATCGGCCGAAGCAATTCCCAATGTGTTCACATCTTTGGCAGATAGGATGACTCCAGTCACTGTACAGTAGATAGACCTCAAAAAAGCAATCTCCCGTAGAAGACATATCCATCCTTCTTCTTCTTCTTTTTTTAAATGTGAAAGATATAGGGAGAGAGATAGAGACAGGATCGAAGCAAAGGAACATGGGGACTCACTTCTTTGACGACAGAAGTGGGTCCCAATGGCATCTAATGAGATATCCCGTGATGAAACGCATCAGGGCGAACACCGGCATGCGAGTCCCGTTTATTTATTTGAGTAATCCCATACACATCCAGGTATGCCTGAACCTCGTAGTATGTGTTTAAACAGGAAATGCACTCCCTCTCCCCTCCCAGGCCCATAGCGTAATTTCAGCGTTTGGCTGAGATTTGCCGCATGAGAAGATGAGGGTGCTGGAAGAACCTTTAAATCTCTCTCTGATGGCTGGCGAGAGATTCACACACTTACACACACACACACACACACACACACACACACACATACACACACACACACACACAAAGAAAAAAACAAGGTGTGTGTGTTTTTTTTTTTTATAGATAGGATTATGAATATATTTCTGCTCAGTGACTCTCTTGCAAAGAGTTTACGTTCAGTTCATGTTTGTTAAGAGCTCAATGTCATTTTTTTTCTGATTCTCAAGTTGGTGAAAATGATGACCAAGTGGCTGAGATAGAGAAGGCGATATTTGCTTCATAGAGCTGAACATATGTCATTCCCTGATCCCACCAACTGTTGCATCTACATGCTCTGACCTTAGACTTCACTGCAATACCACTAAAAAAAAATAATAATAGTAATTGCATAAAATACCTCCTGCCTTCAGTCATAATCCCCTGACACCCCCCCCCCCCCAATGACAAAAAGGGGGGGGGGGGGGGAGAGTGGGAGGGTGAAAAGTGGATGATAATTTTGGGGCCATGTACCAGAAAATATGTCTAGCCTCCCTGCTTAGGCAGCATTTGTCCCCCATAATCCACTCTAAGTGCTGCCCGGGCAGATCTTTGTCCCAGTGTTAATGCTGTATCGCATGTATCTGGGATATTGACCGCTCCAGGACCCGGTGCGCTTCCAGCAGATAATTGAATTTAAAATCAATAAAGGCATATACCATTGGGGTCGCCGGAATACCAGAAATTCTACCATCAAATGCTTGAAAATTTGTGTTCACTCATCGCGCGGAGATTGATGCGTACGTGGAAAACGTCAGCAGTTTTTATTTGTGTGTATGTGTGTTTGTTTTGTGCATGTATGTCTCACTGAATCCAAAATTTATTCTCGCTTTGAGTACGTGCTGTTTGTCATTTACTGCTCTGGGAGAAAAAAGGAGTAAATGGTTCCGAGTGTAAAGCTGATCTGCCGTTTGGGTGTAATCATGCGTGCTTGTTGCGTGGTGCCTCATTTTGGAATGGAGTGGTTAGTCTTCTGATGACATTCATAACTGGCTAATCCCCCCGCCAGAAACTGCTAAAATTGCCTCGTCTCTGGCAGGCATGCATTTAAGAGCAAAACTGAGGCCGTCATACCTTTTTTGAAAGAGTAATACAGAGAGATAATGTTTGTAAAGTTTGATGTGATGAAGGAGGGGAAAACAACAGTGTACAGACTTGTTACAAAGGATGCGGTAGATTTCCGGAGATGTACACACATAAAAAAAAAGACATATGTCGAGACAAAAGACACTCATTGGAGGGACAAAGTGAGAGAAGAAAATATTGGAAAAGTTCATGAAATATGTCAGTGATACACTAAGTCCACCCTTGGCTTTGCAGGACTTTGAATTTTAGTGACTGTAATGGCAAGGTGTGGTATGAAGAGACTTTTGTGTAGCCAATATGACAAATTCTTTTTTTATTATAGGGGTTTCTTATTGTGGTTATCCCCACAGTGCTCGTTGATTCCAAGTCAGATCAAAGCTCTGGAAAGATTTTGTCCATTCACTAGGTTATTACTTTATTTAAAGTCAGTATGCATTGTTCTTGTCATCATCATGTGCCAATATTGTTGCTGTCATGTGATCAATAGAGCTACCAGTTTGTACTTTCTTTTTTTTTTTTTTGAGATCTCCAGTAGATGCTATACCAATTACTAACGTTTAATCCGACATACAATCTTTGTCAAGATGTGTGCAATTTTGCTCACATTTCTACAGATTTGTCACTTTTGATCATCCTGTTTCGGTCAAAAGAGCCTTTTCTTCCAGGTAAACGTCCCTTGAAGTTGTCTATTCTCTTTCTCTAATGTAGCCTTGCCACTCCTTTTTGCAGATGAACGAGTCAATGTTGTGAGGATGGAGTGAAATGCTACAACAGCGGGAGGGACAAATGAAGCTGAAGGGTGGCAGACGCACTGTCCTCAAGTAATGATCAAATGCACACAAAGTAGAGCTTGCTGCCTCTGCCCTCCCCCTTCCAAATCATTTTCCAGATACGTGACTCAAAGAAAGAGAAAAAAAAAGTATAGTTGGAAACACAGCTAGGCTTTTGCTAGCTGCGTGGCCTTGGTTATGATCAAATGCACAAACGGGCGCTCCGAAGGATTCCCACATTGTTTGTGACTGTGAAGTTTTTGGGCGCTGATCGTTTCTGCCCAATATCAATTTGCATCCCTCTCAACCCCCGTCTGCTCGGGAGCGTTCGCTAGCGCGGTTCCCAGGAACGGTAAATGCCTGTGCCGTTGACTAATGTTGACATGCCAGGCTCTGCCTTACAAGCAGAGTAAAGGGGCTGGCCTGATTGTCTACATAGGATAGGGTTTAGATAAGAGGGGGTTAAATTTTGAACTGTCCTACTTAGCTCAATACACCTGATGAATTCAGTGCTCTCAAATGTGGAGCAAGCTGGGAATATGGGCTCGTAGTGTGTAAGGCTAGAAGTTCATTACATACCTATAGATCGTTTAAAACAGATGTTCATGCATCACATGGAAAAAAAAAAGTTGCAGGTCAGAGTTTTAATTTCATAGCTGTCCCAATTTGCTGTTTTGTTGTATTGATGTGATATTTATCTTTTGTTAAGATACTGTAAAAGTGAACAATTTTGCAATGTGGAAATTTCAGGAGACCAGAGACTAGCTTGAAAGTGAATTAATATTTTTCTTTGTTTTTATGTGCTACTATGTAATGTCTTGATGCTGCTGAATTAAGAACACACAGAATTCTTCTTACTCAGCAGAGCACACACACACACACACAAATACTCACACGAAATATTCACTATTACAGTAATCTGATGGAAACCCAAAGCAGAAAACCCCATTTTATTTGGCTCGCAGAATAGTGGTAGTCTGCAGTTATCATGGAAGGCCACTAAAGCCACTTTATCCATCCTTTGGTGGTTTCATTTCAGTTTAATCAATTTTCACCGCGAGTTCTTTTGTAATAGATGTTAATATTATATTCTAAATGCTGGTTACCTGATTTCAATTACAACATGTGCAGACTATGTGGGGAAAGGTCATATGTTAGCAGAGAGTTGACATGAAAGAAACATGCAAATGATAGCATGCTTTTGTTTTGTCTTGTATCCTCCGTTGCTGTTTGTGTTGTTTTTGCCCACGGTAGTCTACGGGAGGGATGTCTGTACTCTTGTTGACTATATGTGGTTCTGAAACTGTATCCAAACTTCAATTTCTGCCTTAATGCCTTCCTCATCGGGTGGCACATGGCCGCTGGCTCTCGGCTCCAGGCAAGAGAGCCCCCTGGGGGTAGCGCTTCTCGCTGCAACTGCCACTCCTACGGCTATTCTAACCTTTTCGTGTGTCGGAAAGTCCGTATGCCGGTTCCTGTGGCAGGGCAGGTGATAGGAAGAGACTGTCACATATAAGTTGTAGTGAGCTGAAAGGAGGATGGTTTAACTGTATTGTGTTGCAAACAGTATGCAGGGATTCTGTAGTAGGAGTGAAAAAAGATTTCTCAACAGGACCCACCATGTAACAAAAAGAAGCATGTCATATTGCTGTTTAAAGGATTAATTTTCTTTTCTTGTCTGTTCCATCCACAGAAAGATGGTATTCTACTGTATTTTTTGTGATGCCAAATGCTGGCTAAAATTTCTTCTGCTTGATCTTGAATGCATACATGTATGTGTAATAGACTCAAATGCACAGTCACTGCACCATTGTCCTTTTCTGTGTTGTATGTGTTAAACCAGTTGAAAGAAAAGCTTAGGCTTTTGGGGGTTGAGGATTTGTGAACATGTGCTAGAGAAGTTTACATCAAGGGAAGTGATCTAGCTCCATGTTTGTGGTGGTTTCATAAATCTAGTTTTTGAAATACACTTCCCTTTGTAGGTAATGCCAAGCTAGACCGAAGTACATCCAAAGAGGAGAAACTCATATTCTAAAAAGCCGGAGGAATTGGATTTTTCTTGTTGCAAAGGGCACCTGACTTTTATTGTTAGCATCACCGCGAAGGACTTGGTAAAAAGGAAAATAAACTCGGGAGACATTACATCTGACTCGGAAGGAAAGCTCACAAGTGGTGTAAAGTAAATCTCTGAAAGGGTCCCACTTGAAAACCAAAGACAACGTAGCTTGTGGGGGGGGGGGGGAGCTGGGCTTAGTCTAGCTCTGTTGTTAGGGAGTGGGTGGTAAATTCTTTGAATGAGGAATACCGCTTCGATGGAAAATGTTGCCAGGTCTGTGGGCTATGACCCAATACCTGAGCTGACCTGCGAACATCATGCCCAAAATGTCGTGGTCCATATCACTCTGTGGCAGCGCTTTAGTTTTTGTAGTTAAATTCTTATTCGTTGTATAGATCTTCCTCCCCTCAAGGGGCAATTGTCCTATTTATTTCCTCTGCCCCTTGCCCTCCTCGCAGCACATTTCCTTTCCGATACCAGACACGTTGACAGGAACAAAGCTAGAGCTCTCCTCCTCCCCGCCTCGGTCGCCCCGTCCTGTCAAATCCCGGAGGACAGACCATTCAATATGGCAAACTTGTCACCAAAATAAAACGGTGTCTGATAAAGTCATGGAACTGTGAAGCGCATGTTACTCCACTTTCCTCCGGGCACCTAACTGCCCCCACCCCCAGTTCCCCATCCCGACGAAATTCTTCTCTTTCGTGCAATGTGCAATGCGAGTGAAGAGATTGATGCGGCCTGCCAAAAGGTGTCTGTGCTTGCATGAATTTGTCATCCTGCTTTCTTTTCTTCATGTCATCTTCTTGTCCATCCCTCTATCTATGTCACGACAGCCCTCCAGTGATATCCCGTCGTCTTGGTTCTTAGCCCATCCACCCACTTTCACTCTTTATTCTTCTTTTCCTTTTTTCTTATATTCTGCTCCCGTGCCTATCCTTCTTCTTTTTTTTTGACCTACATATATCTCATTTTACCTTCTCTGCAAGTCTCTGCTGTATTACTTGTGTGTATCGTTTGTAAAAGCAACATGGATAACAAGTAAGTAAGTAATGGTATCAGTAATTTTTCATTAATTCCTTCATCCATGAGAATGATGATAAACGTCCAATCATCTGAAAGAATATGTCAAATTTTGTGGGTACAAATTTTTGGGTACAAAGATGAAGTAAATGTTAATGTTGAGTGAAGAAATTATACAATTATTAAAGTTGCCTTTAAGCAAACTACTTGTCGCCCTCCCCCTCATATTTGTAGAGGAGTAGAGAGTGCCTTGCATCATTTAGGCAGAAAAACAGGAAGCACTCTGCATGTAAGAGTCATTCATATTTGATTTAAACACGGTACTTACAGGATTCTAGAGAACTCGGGGCAGCTGGAATTAAAATAGATTCATGCTATAATATAGTTTGTGTTCGAGAGGCTTTTAAAAGGTAAACACCAGACAGCTGTGCAGGGTGCCAGCCCAGTGAAGTGGACCCCCTACCAACCCACACAAGAAAACGGGCGAATGGAATGCTGACCCCTCGTGGTATGATTCAGATTACTAGCAATAGTCAGCAAGCGGTGTCAGTCATGCACATAGTGCCATATGCTAGAAGAAGAACTATTATCTATATATTTATATATATGAATTCATACATACTTTTTAATTTTTTTTAAGGACATCGTTTCTTCTGTTTCAGTAGGGGAAAGAATATTGATTTTGCAGTCACTTTGAAAGAATTCAGTGTTATTATGCTTCGGACTGTAAGGGATGCTTAGGTACCCATGACTGTGCGTGTCTGTAAATCTGTGATTGTTTGAACTCATAGTTGGGTTGTTGGATTTCTTGCGTTTCCAGTAGCGATAGAATAGAGGGCCCGGCGTGATTAATGATGGGGTTTTTCCAGCCGCCAATGTGCCCATGTGCGGTTTTAATCTCATCACAGCGGCTCAGATTCCATTAAGTGATGATTGTGTGTCTGGCGAGCTCTTCTTTCCGTCTGTTCGTAAAGTCCATCCATGTTTGTGAGCAAGAATTCCCTCTGGCTTGCGGGTATCATCTTTTGTGTGTATGTGTGTATATTTTCTGTCTGTGCGTCTGTATGTATGTGTGTGTGTGTGTGTGTATGTGTGTGTGTGTGTGTATTTGTGTGTGTGAGACTAGAGACTCTAATGTGTTTTCACATCAGCAGTAGATAACTTATTTGCACACGGAAATAAGGTAAATTTCCACGTGCAATTGCATTACCTAAAGTTAGCTTTATCTTTCTGTTTTGGTAGCTGCATCCTGCTCCTAGATAAATCAGCCATCACATAAACTTTTGACTGTTTTTTTTTTTTTGATCTACTCGAGATGTTTGCTGGGAAATGGGAACAAAATTGCATTTTGACAACCATGTGGGAAAACACAAATGTGCGCAGCTGTAATTGCCTAAAAGCATAGCTGCTTGTCATGTGTGACTTCCATTTAGTTGCAAAAGCTAAATGCAACAAGACCTTTCTCTCCCATTACAGACGATTTTGAAATCAGAGATGAAGCGACTAAGTAAGCACATTAGGACACAGACAGCTAGCATGAGCGAGTGAGCAAACAGGAGATAGCAATGCAGAAATCGGCAATTCTGTGAACCACCCAATTCTCCTCCACTCCCCACCCCCCCCAAAAAAAAATCAAAACTGTGAAAGCCCATCAATAATTCTCTGCGTGTGCATGCTGTTTGGCCATTCTTTTCTTTTTAGGCCAAACATGCAACCGTATTAACAGGCCGGCAGTGACAGTCAATTCTCGAGCGCCGCTGACAAACAGATTTCAGCAGTTTGCATTCACTTATCCCCATCTTAATGCAGGACCAACCCACCTCCTGGAGTTTCATGTTTGTTTTGGTGTTATTGTAGTAGCATCCATTTTCATGCACCAAATATGAATCGCTCTTGTGATCGTTGTTGACATGTGTGCCCCTCCCCGCTTTCGCCCGCATCGTGATGGTGTGCAGACGTGGTTGGGGGAGGGGACGTGTGTGTGCTCTACCATCAAATGTCCAGTGATTGTCGGATTGATGACCGGATGATTGAAGAGCATTGGCCATGCTGCTGCTTTTTTTGCCGACACTCGGCTGGAGTGCCGTGATGCAGGAGCAAAAGGTTTTTGCATCTCCTCTCCTGGTTTTTATTTCCACTTGAGGGATTCAATGAGTTTACCCAAATATGCCGGTTGTCTCCCTCCCCCCCCCCCCCCCCCCCCACACCATCTCTCACCCCTCAACCCTAGCAGCAAACTAGGGTAACAAGGACTCGTCGTAGTTTATCTCTGTACACACAGTTTGTTTTTCTTACATTTGAATCCTGCTTACACTTCCTATATATATATATGTATATAGATGTCTTCTGATGGTTCTTAAAGCCGAACTCTTGCGGAACTCTTGAATAATTGCTATTACAACCAAAAGAGTGTTCGTCTGTGCATGCATTGTCATCTGTTTTACTTGATTGACTTTGTGTATGTGTGTATGTATGTATGTATGTATGTATATAAGTATGTGTGTGTGTGTGTGTGTGTGTTTGTGTGTGTGTGTGTGTTTGTGTGTGTGTGTGTGTGCTTGCTTGTGTGCATGTGTGTATATGTGTGTCTTTGTTTATATTGTGGAGATAATAAGCTTTGTAGGGAATTGAGGTTGTCATAATGGACTGTGTGCTTACACATCCCGCCTTGACCGTAGCACAGTAGTAGAAAGGAAAGTCACCGGCAGTCATGTGTTATAGCTTCCAGCAAGGCTTCTTGCGTTCTCTTAATTCCTCACGCATGAATTGATTCCCAGCCAGAAATGGCTTTATATGTGTGTGTGTGTGTTTATATTTCCTTCTCGGTTGCTGCTTTATTTCTTATTGTTCCTCCTTCTCCAAGCATTAACATTGCCTCCCTTTGTCTTTGCCTTTGAAGTGAGGGAAGGAGATGGCATTGCCGTATTTGTATCAAGGACGTGGAAGGCAGGAGTGACGTTGCTCGGCCGCGGCGATGGTGATGGGAATAGGTGAGGGAATTACGGCAGATGAATGCAGCCAATTGTGTCGGATTCGATTCCTTCTGTGCAATATCGAATTGCCTCGGTTGTGCCCGATACCATGCCATACATGCGTCGTGTGGTATGCAGTGTCTAAAGGCGCAGATTTTTACCAGCCCCTTTACACCTATATGATTTCAGCAGTATGCTTTCCAGATTTTTTTTTTTCAGTTAGAAGGGGCCTTTACACACCAGCATTTCCATAATAAAATCTTTTGTACCCGAGTGTTTAAGGGAGTAGTTGTAAAAAAAAAAAATGAATATTGCATAACTGTAGAGGTAAAAACTGGGGGATGCTGTGGGAAAAAAGTTGATGTCCTTTATGATGAGAATGATGAAGTAATGTCTACAGCTGCATGGAGGTGGTGCTTAAAGGTACTGTTTACCATTGGGAGCAGTGATTTAAAAGATATTCGAGATATCACATTTGATGTATTTGTGTAAGTCAGTTGTATCACAAAACATCCTACCGTATGCAAATTTTGCAATAAAGCCCAAAATAAAAGGAAATGTCACTATTTTTATACCCCTGCCAAACGAAGTTTGTTATACCCCCGCCAAACAAAGTTTGTTATACCCCCGCCAAACAAAGTTTGAAGGGGGTATATAGGAATCAGTGGACGGTCGGGCGGTCGGGCGGTCGGTCGGGCGGTCGGTCCGTTGCAAATCTTGCGTCGCGAACTACTTCCTCAGTTTTCAACCGATTCCCATAAAACTTGGCACAGATGTGTGCCTTCGGTTGTAGATGTGCAAGACGTATTTTTTGTCAGTACCCAAAAGTATGTTGCCATGGTAATGGCATATTATGGGCAAAAATGGGTACAAATCTTGTGTCGCGAACGCCTCCCACAGTTTTTGATCAATTTTTATGAAATTAGGTACAGATGTTCATCTGAATATGTTAATGTGCAAGACACATATTTCCGCAGTGGCAAAAAGTGCGTTGCCATGGTAACAGCATGTTATTGGTAAAATATAGGGCAAAATGCTTCATGGCAAAACTGCTTCATCAGTGTTCTTCCAATTCTCATGGAATTCATATTGAATGTTTGTCTTAGGATATAGGTCAGCATGACACATTTCTTGACAGTGACAAAAAGTATGTTGCCATGGTAACAGCTTACATATTATGAGCCAAAATGATGGAAAATTTTGTGTTGCAAACTACTTCCTCAGTTTTTGCCCAATTTCCATGAAACTTTGTACAGATGTGTACCTTTGGTTGTAGATGTGCAAGACGCATTTTTCGACAGTACCCGAAAGTACGTTGCCATTGTAACAGCATATTAATGGCAGAAGATCAAGGAAAGATCTTGCGGATTTAACTACTTCCTCAGTTTTTTGACCAAAGCTTATGAAATGTTGTTTTGACCAAAGCTTATGAAATGTTGTTTGGCGGGGGTATAACCAGTCGCTGTAGCGACATTTCTAGTTTCATAATAAACCATAACTGTAGATGGTTTAGTCTAGAAGCATTTTTATTACAACTATTCACATTTTGTATATTTGATAATATTTAACATTGATACATTGATTATAGTAATTAATTACAACATTTTTACATTGGTTGTTTCTATCCCTAACTCACATTTAAGAACTATTTTGGAGCACTAAAGCAGGGATTTTTTTCTTTCAGCTGTAAATGGTAAATAATGCCTTTAAAGACAGGTTGCAGTCCCACACAGATGTATGCCACATCATGCTCATACCCCTTCACCCCAAACCTAGCCCCTCCTAAAATCTTGCCCCCCCCCCCCCCCCCCATCGATCTCCGTCTCCCAAATCCTTAATTTCTCGTGTTCCATCTCTCTAGTGAATGTCAGGTGTTCACATGTCAGAAATGGAAAAGACATCAGAGATCGACAGAGACAGAGGGATGGGGGGGGGGGCAGAGGGACTGGAACAGAGGGAGAGTGAAAGAAAATATTGGCTAAACACATTGGTTCTGAATATAGAAAAGTAAAGTTGATTCCGTCACAATGCCAGTGTGTCTTGGTATGGAGAAGAAAAAGAAAATATTTGTTATATTCTCTGCCTGAACTGAGAGACGTATAAATCTGGGTTGAGCTCCTTGTCATGAATACCAGCGTAGGGAGCTTCTCAGGGTGAGTGCGGATATTTATTAATTCCTGATAGCGGATGGCCCCCCGAGGGCAAAAATAATAACGTCGTCTTCACCTACCAAGTAATGCAGCTGAAGTAATTTAATTTCATTAGATGTACCCTCGGTGTTGCTTTTAATAGGTGCATGCATGCGCATTAAGGAATACAATACTGCCTCCTTCTTCCATCCGTGAGCAGTCCGGAGAAAGTGCACATGGCTTTTTTCCCCCCTCCTCCTTCTCCACCTCCTCCTCCTCCTCATCTTCCTCCTCATCTTCCTCATCTTTTGCGGGACCAAACACAGTCGGAGCAAATCAGGTTGTAGATAGAGGTATAATCCTATTGGTGATGTGCGTATTGGTCGTAATGAAGTGTTAGGTGGCCGTTGGCCGTAGTCTCTCTGTGAAGAAAAAAAAAATGTCGTCTCCAAGAGTGTGTGCAGAGTTCTCCGTCCCCGACCACATCCAGTGGACTTCTTGCCTTCCCGTCTCATCTCGCTGTCTCTCCTATCTCCCCGTCCACTTCCTCCAAAATCAGCTGACTTGGAATTAGTGATGATTACAAAGACAAAATGATTCATTCAAACTGATAAGATATATCTTGCATGTATAGTTTGATCAGAGACAAGTATAGAAACTTTTTAGAGGGAGAAACTTTTTTCATTTCATGAATTCTTTGTTTACTTGCATGCATATGTATACAAATATATAAGACATGCACATGTACATTTCATATATGGAAACATATACATGTACTTCCATATGTGTATTTGAGTAGATAATATATGATCTGTGTACTGTAAACGAGTTCATAAATTTTTGTGTGTATTTTAATTTTGCGAATTTTGCAAGAGCCACGATTCGCAAAATTGAGATGCATGCGAAAGTTCTTCAATTCACGAAATTGTCATGCCGCAAAGATTTCTTGCTTAAAAGTATCATGTGTGACTTTATTCTTACATGTTATTGTTAGTACGTGTGCGTGAGTATGCTTTCTTTCCAGCTTGAAGGGAATAGCATCGTACGATAAATCAGGGACAAACAATTCTCACCAACTGATGACATTTGGATGTTGCTACAAGGCACATTCTCTGTAGACCCAAGCCAAGCCTTTAGGAGTATAGAGAGAGAGAGAGCAAGAGATGGAGAGCAGTATGAAGCAGACTTGTCTCTCTCTCTTTCCCCAAAGTCTCAGTATCATAAATAAGTTGTAGCATGCACTGGTTGAAATATGAATCTCTCACTCTTACCCTGCTGTCGTCATCCACTGAGAAGCTCTGGCCATTTTGTTGTTGTTGTTTGTTTGTTTTTCTTTTGAGAAGCTGCTGCAGAATTGAAGAAATAAAAAAAAAAAGTGACCATAGAAAGTGAAGAGATTGCTTCGTTGCACATATTAAGCACTGTGGATAAAAAGGCATGGTCCAAGGCAAGGTTACTCTTATCTTTTCCATTCAGTCCCTGTGTATTTTGTCATTGTACCAATATTTGCTGGCAGCTTTCATTCAAATCGGTCAGCTAAAAGCTTCAATGGACTGCCGCTCTTTCAAACTAGCCTTTTGCTCCCTATGCTATGTGTGTGTGCGTGTGTGTGTGTGTGTGTTTGTGTGTGTGTGTGTGTGTGTGTGTGTGTGTGTGTAGAGGTGATTTATTGATGTTAAAGGCATAATTTACCATTTGCAGATGAAAGCATTAGTGCTTTAAAATAGTTCTAAAATGTAAGTTAGGGATAGAAACAACCACTGTCAAAATTTGAATCCGTATAATCGATGCTAAGTGTTGTTAAATACACGAAATGTGAACAATAGTTATAATAAAAATGTTTCCAGACTAAACCGTATACAGTTACGGTTTATTGAGAAAAACCCTGATATTTCCTTATATTTTAGGTTTTATTGCAAATATTTCATATGGTAGGACGTTTTATGGTACAACAGACCTACACATATGCATCAAATGTGATATCTTGAACATTTTTGAAATCACTGCTCCCAAAGGTAAACTGGACCTTTAAATTAAAATTTTTGTGTATGCTGCAATATCTTTCATTGTGTGGAGTCACATAAAGTAGAACAAGCAATTGCAGGGTTTTGATGTGTGTGTATGTTTGTGTGTGTTTGTGCTTGTGTCAATGTATTTGCATATAAAGTCATTCAAAGTTAAAAAATATTTCATATCTCCAGTACTCTGTCAGTTTATCAATATGTGCAAGTTGCTTTTAAGTAACACCAATGAGTCACTATACCTCAGTAAGATTGTACTTTTCATATCAAACTCTTTTTTTCCAAAGATAGGGTTTGAAATACTGAATGATTTGAATAAAATCAGGATATGTGTAACAAATTTGTATATTCATGTACAAATTTGTAGGGATGATAACGTGCAGTTGCTGTTGTTCCGATGTGTGTGTTCGGCTGTGTGTATGTAGATGTTAAGAGAATAGGTTGAGCAATGTAATCTCTCTCATGATCGACACATATTTAGATATCGATAAGTAGTCTATAGAACGGTATTTGCACGTGACAGATTATAGAGAAAGAGAGACAGAAGGTATGAAAGTACAGAAAGAAAGGGATGGAGAAAGAAGAAAGGAAGAGAGAGAGAACGAATGAGAACAGAAAGGAGGATCTACAGGTACAGGCTCTTTAAATACCAATGTGGTGAGTTCATGGGAGTTCTAACAATATCAAAATTGTAGCAGGAACCACAAATAATTCCTCTTCCGCGGTTGCAGGTCACACGTTTACCAACCATAAATCAGCTGTTCTGGCTGGAGAAACCCAAGCCCTGGGCTCAATATGCCTTGAACAGAAGACAAATTTGGTTATCACCGCCAGACTTCCAGTGGCCAAATATTAGTCTGGTTTAATTTCTCGCCTTTTCTCGCCGAGTAGCTGCACCTCGTAAGCTTGTGCGGGCATTTCGCAGAGAGATGGCTACTCTCGTGGATTTGTACGTCATTTTTCGTGACTTTTTCCAGCCTCAGCTCTTGACTGACAGTGTATGCTTCAGAGAGGGGTAAATCCAGTTAAACCAAAATCACTCCGCTCAATATTCCGAGAATAGAAAATGATTCACTCGTGCGAGAAACTCTCAATAGATCATCAAGATTCCTCATTGAATACCGTGCGGACACGAAGGGATGTGTTCCATAGCAGCTAATGCAGGGGTACATTTGTGTGTATGTGTGTGTGTCTGTGTGTGTCTTGCTTTTTAGTCATGATATTTTGGTTATTAAGTTACAGCCAATCTTCCAGGGCTCATAGCAAGCCAGACATATGGGAATTAATGCCATTCAAATAAACAGCTGTGATGGGATTATAAACCATAGTCAATACTTCTAGTATATGTTCCCTCCTGAATATAGACAGCATCAAAGTGGGACTACCAGCATATCAAAGTAAGTTGTGTCTTCATCATTTAAGTATTGTTTTAGTTTCAAGTGATGTGCTTGTGTGTTCATTTGTTTGTGTGTTTGTATATGTGTGTAAATGGATATGAAGTGAATTTATCTGTTTTTGCAGAGTGTTGAAAAATTATATATTTACATACCTGAAAATATCTTTCTCTTCCCTTCTCTGTCATGAGACTGTCGATTTACCATGTCTGGATGCAAATTTGAGAACCCAATGAAAGGTCAGAGTACACAAGTGTGTGATTTGGATGGGACATGGCAGTGCAGATCAAAGCTTCATACCTGTCGCCGTTAAGAGAGGGAAATTTTCCTCTGAATTACGATCCTAATTTTTCACGAGGAAAGGCGCCGAGTGGGGGCAACAGAATATCGCTCTGCCCCCAGTCCCGGGGGATCACCTTACAGAATGAATCTTTTGAGTGCAGGGGGGATTGGATTTCCTGCCGTGCATACCTGGAAAGCAGGCGTCGCCCAGGTGGGCCCAGCGAAATTTGTCATCACGAAAGACCCCCCTGTAAACTCCTTATTGCACGCCCTGTTTTATATCTGCTCTCCCCAATTGTAGAAGGAATGAGCACATTGTGTGTGGTGCTGTCAGCACATTGAGTGAGCATATCACATTAAATATTAGTGGGAATCACAGTAATACTAATGATAATGATATATGAATATATAAGTATTAATTATAATGATAGTTATCATCATCATTATATTATGAAAATGAGCTTTAGGAGCAGCTCTCTTTTTGGTCTTGAAAGGTAATAAAAGGAGTCCCTCGTATGAATAGTATTGATAAGGACAGTCACTTTGTGTATGAGACGAAAACATTTACTGTAAATGTCAAATATTGGAAAATATGAGCAAAATGTGGCAATCGATTACAGTGAGAATAGAGTAGAAAGTCAAGTGACGAGCTTGTGTATTTGCACACTTCAGATTCAGATCAGATCTACTGATTTTGTAAAAAATCCCATTACTTTAGAAGGCATGAATGATATTTACTTAAGAAACCATTATCAAAGAGGGAGAGATGCTAAGGGGTAGAAGAAACATAATGCGTAATGAGTTGGTACTCGTAGAAAGCCAGGACATGTTTGGGGGCAGTAGTTCATTCCATTGAAGAGATGGGCAAAGAGCATAACGGTCAGTCTGATTTCATTCCACAGAATAGTCATCGGCAGATGGGAGGAGAGAAGTCAATGGGGGGGGGGGGGTGATTCATACAGAAACTAGAAGAACACTCGGAGAGCACAGACCTCTGTCAAGCAGCTCATTCCCACCCATGCACACACGTGCTGGTGAAAATCGCCCTATTTCCCAGTGATAAAGAATCCTTTCTTTAGTGTCTCTACAGATGTACCTTAACTTCCTGCTGCACCTTGAGCATGTACTCATCACAGTGGGTGTATGTATGCACACCTAACATACGTGCAGCTTGAATTTTGTTTGCTGGCCCTGTTTGCCATTGACAAAAAATCTTTCAAAAAATAAAAAAAAGTTCCTGGATCCAGGGAGTGATCCAGATCAGTACTAACATTTAATCATCCATTCCTCATGTCATTATTTACTCTTTCTGTAAATCTCTTCTACATCCATTCACAACTTTTTGAGCTATTTTGGAAACAGACAAACAGACAAACAAATTAAAAAAACACACTGGCAAAAACATAACCTCCTTCGGAAAGGTAATAACCTATAATTCATGCGAAGAGATGACCCCACTACTGTGCATAAAGAACTTTGAAAACAGAGAAAGAGGTAGAGAGGGAGATATATAGAGAAGAAGAGATAAATGGGGGAGAGATATAGAGGGAGAGAGAGAAGGAGAGATATAGAGGGAGAGAGAGAAGGAGAGATATAGAGGGAGAGAGAGAGAAGGAGAGATATAAAAGGAGAGAGATGCGGAGAGATATAAAGGGAGAGAGAGAAGGAGAGATAGAGGGGAGAGATACTGTATAAAGGGAGAGAGATGCGGAGAGATGGAGAGGGAGTTATGGAAAGGGGGATAAAGGTTGATTGTACAAGAGAAAGAAATGTTACATGGAAGAGAGGCTCTGTGTCATATGTGAAATTGCATCAGCATCAACCAGCATTTTAGGAAAACATTGACTCCCTGCATCCTTGTAAACACGTGGTGTCTTTCAAAATAGTCCCCCTCTCAACGGCGGACATTGATTTTTCTTTGTGAGCTCTGGAGACGGCCGGCGTGACGTAGATCGGCTGACATTTGCATTGATGTATCGTTATTTCTTTTTTTCCGGCAAGCTCCATCGACGCCTGCCTTTTCTTAGACTCTGCCAGCCCAGCTTGGTGGAAGAATGGGTGTGAATAGCTCAAACTAAACAAAATATAAAATCCTCGAATGCAGAATTGTGAAGAAAAAATAGACAAAACAGAAATAGATTCCAGTAAGAAAACATGTGAAAGAAATTCAATGGTTATTTTTACTGTTTTGGATCCATTAGATTTCCAGTAAAGATTTTTTTACTTTTTTTTTTTTTTTTGGTGCTGAGGGTCTCCTGAAATAAAAAAAGAAGAAGAAAAGAATGAAAGGAAAAGAAGACAAATATGTTTATAAGGATGTGTGTATATGTATATATATATATATATGTATATGTATATAATGTATGCACAAATTGTATATATGACAAGTATATATATATAGATTAATGGCAGTATGATTGAAGTCTGTAAGAAAGGTTAGCTTCACTCAATGTGCTGCAAAAAAAAAAAAACTCAAGAAAAAGGAGGAGTGTCATGAATAGGAGAATGATGTGGAAAAAGGCACAGGATTATGCAGAGGATGACCGGCATTGGAAAGAACAAGGAGAATACTCCAAATGAAGGGTTGGAAATGATGCTGAGGGGAGTTAAAAGTCTTGAGAAAAAGCAGGGGGACTTCTAGTAATACAAAAATAGCATTTTAATCCTTGAGATTAGCATGTTCTGCATATTTCTGAGAACAAGCCACATCAGTTGTTACACAATGTGGTTTAGTTGAAGTACTTAAAGAATGCATACCTCGGACTTGAATTTTTTTTTCCATGGTAACCATATTTGCGGGATCACCACCATGCACTCTGCATACATGGCCCAGTTTTTAAACACCTCATGCAGACAGTGGAGACCAAATTCATTACAAACTGCTTCCCTAAGTTACATTTCCATACACATGGCAAATTATCAGGTCTTCAAGAGTTAAGAATCTGTAAATAGAATTAAACTTTGTTCCAGCAACTGTGCTGATCATATTGTTCATTCACTCGCCAACCAGGTATATTAGCTTCTCTTCTTGTGGAAGAATACTCCAGAGTGGACTGCCAATGTGCCGTGAGGGAACATAGCAGATGGTTCACCATCGAGTGATCATGTTGCTGACTGGTATTTGTCTAACACACTTTCAATATAAGTGTATGTTGGGTACATGCAATGAAATGAAATACACATGCCCACACAAGTGAGTGCATTTCACATGGATGTAGTGCGAAATCTGCACTTCGTGCCTCGCATGAAGCCTCGGAATGCAGAGCCTAACATGCTCCTACATGAGTTCACTTCAAGTCAGCTGATTCAAGAACAGATCTTTCACCGTGAATTCAAATGTTAAAAGTCACTATGAAACTTGCTTAGAAAAAAAAAAGTATATCAAATTAGTTTAGTTGGATATTAAGATAAGTGCACTTTTATACTATGAGCTTCCATGCTTGTAATAAGAAATAAAATCTGCGGTTAAAAAGTAATAGAAACAAACAAAACATGGACATTTGTGATCCGCAACATGGAATAATGTGAGGCAGACAAACTTAATACAATGTTCCTCGTCTCCGCCATGGCATGGATAACCCTCTTCCATGGCAAGTATGTGTGATTCCCCCCCCCCCCCCCCACTCCAAAACGGAAGAGTTTGCTCCCAAGCCCTACTTCTGTTTCGGGTAAAACACTCAATTCTCCCAATGCTTTTATGAGGCTTTCACCATACCCTCCGGCCTCGTCCTAAATAATGGTTGATGAAGCAAAAAATGTCCACAAAATTGCACAGTAACTCCACTCTCCAGGGATACAGCCAGTGTCTGCTGTCTTCCTGGGAACATCCATGCCCTGGATTTGCCATAGGTGACTGACCCAAGATTTGCTTTTGGTCTTTTTCTTTTCTTTTTGATGTCGTGTATTTGAAAGATTAAGTGATATAATGAGCTTTAACTTAACTATAGCTCAACTATTAAGGTATCAAAACCATACTCGCCATCACTCTTTTTCCCCTTTCTATCACATTGTGCACCTACACGTAACAATTGCTGTAAGGTCATCCGAATGCTTGTGTGGTGGACGTTGTAGAACGTCCGTTGTCCACATTAACAAACCAGAGTTGCACTGACAACCATCTTTGGCTTGGCTAAACATTGATTATACAACATGTGTTTCGACTCTAAAATGAATGGAACATTGGGGGATTACAGTGACAAAATGCAAGTGATGGTTATGTGTCAGCTCAGACACTGCATCCCTGCCATTGGATGCACAGTGGAATGTCCGTGCCACTTGTGAATATCCATGGAGAAATTGCTCATGAAAACAAGGTCAGTTTCTTGAGATAACTTTATACCACTCCCTAACAGGGTAAGATTGAGAAATTTGTCAATAGTACTTTGTTGATTTTCACCCATCTAAGCAAGAGATAGAAGATGACTAAGGCAGAGAACGTGAAAAAGAAAACACACAGGAGAGTATGAGAGAGGTAAAATGAAGAGAGAATAAAGTAACGAAATGAAAAGAGGGGGCTCTCGGTGAGACAATAGTTTATGAGGCTTCAGCAAAACTGCCGGCAAAGGTGAGGAATGCCCTTTCCTACCCTTTGAGTTTGCCTGCAAGTCACTAACACATTTTCTAGTTATGAGTTTCCAAATAAGGAAACAGATGTTAACTCATGCACATCTTCCAGGAGGCAATAATGCTGAGCCATAATGCCGGAGACTCGCTGAAAGAGAGTCACAGGAGATTGTATTGCCAGGGACAGATGGAATTAGTACGGAGGAAGATGCTTTTCCTGAAGTTCACGTGGTGCATTTGGAGACAGACCAAGGTGTAGGCCAGCGACATTTCAGTGATAAGAAGTGTGAATGTGATCGATGGTTTGCCCCGGGCGACATTTATCGGCAGAGATGTTCATCAGGCTTTTGGAATGTGATGCGAGAATGACAACATCCAATTCTGTCTGAATCAAAAATTCTTCCCCCCCCCCCCCCCCCCGCTCTCTGCTCTGCTCTGCATCGTTTTCATTTCCTGACCTGATTGTGCGTGATCATCAGCCAGATACGTTGAGCCTTCTTTTTCCTCTTGTGCTGTTGGAAAGTCAGTTGGAATGTTTTCTTCTCATCATTTACACATTCCCTCTTCTCTTGCGATAGACTCAGTTTTAGCCAGTGGCAAGTTTTTCGTTGTATCCTGCTGGAAATTCCTCCTTTTTTCTTTTTTTCTTTTTTTTTTTTAATTGGTGCCGTGTGCGATGTAAGCGTGGATCGCGTCCGATAGAGCCAGATGACATGATTGCCTGGATCTCTTTTCGGCATTGCTGTGGGACAACAATAGCTTCGTGCCGGTCGGCGAGGGGGTGTTGTAGAGAGGGGAAAAAAAAGAGCAGAAGAGAGATAGAAATCATGGTCGGTTGATGCCGCAGGAAACTTAGGAGCATGAGCGCAGTGCAGCTCCGAGATTAGAATACACGGTGGACGCCTGGGAAGGTCCCAGAGCAGTACAGGCAGGAGGAAATCACGACCGCCGGTACAAGACGGAACAAGTGGAGGAGCTCTCCGTCCCCCCAGGGCTGTTTGCATTCCTGACGTAAACACCCCACTCACTCTCATACACTTTTCGCCTGGCCTGTTCGTGTGTTCGCGAATCTTTCTTTCTGCCTCTTTGGTCTTAGCCGATTCCATCACCATCACTGTGCCTTCACCATATCCCCCCCCCCCCACACACGCACACACACCTCCGTTTCCTATTCTGCTCAATTTCTTTCCTGTGATCTTTGGTATGTTCTCTGTTTCTCGATGTTTCTCGATGTCTCTCTTAACTGTCTGAGATTTCTCGTCAATTGCAGTCTAACATAGCTCGTTTTCAATCTGTCTGTTCAATGAATATTTGAATATAAGTTTCCTTTCCTTTGTAGCAACATTTGTGTGATTTTATCAATATCAATATCAATATCTATCTGGGGTTAATGTCTTCTGGGTTTTATGTCTTCCTTTCATTTTTCATGCTTCTCTGATGGCCACTTTTTTCTCTCTTTCCCTTTTCTTTGATTGCCAACTTTGGCCCTTCACTCGTACATCTACTCTTCTGACGCTTATTATTTGAATAAAGTCTCCCCACTGTGTTTCTTTTGCCAGTGCACTGTATGAGCAGCAGAAAGTGGAGGCATCTCACTCCCAACATCAAAGGAGAATTCCCAGCCCATTGAAAGTTGTGATGAACATTGTGTAGGAAGTGTCTCATTCAAGGATACAAGTACTTTGGCAGGGTTTGAACCCTAAGTCTTCTCATTGAAAGCCTAGTGTGCAGTCCACTAGACTACAAGTACTTCTTCCTCTAATAACAGTGTCACTGACTTTTTGATACAGTGCTTGGGTGTGTTCCAAGGAAAAAGGTGTGGTATTGTGATGATTTTGGTGTACATTTATCAGCCTTTTTACCAGTTCACTTAAAAAAACCCAAATATCAACCAAAAATTTCCTGTCAAAACAAACATCTGCATATGTTGGTGTATTTGTGTGTGTGTGTGTGTGTGTGTGTGTGTGTGTGTGTGTGTGTGTGTGTGTATGTGTGTGTGTGTGCCCACATGGCGTTAGGATGTGTTTATGTATTTTGAGAAGACCAGGAAATGTTAATAGATGCAGCAAAAGTGTGTCAAACGCCTCTGCTGAGGCGTCAACTTGACTGATAGAGATGCTGTTCGATATGTTTGGGGGTTTTTTTGGTGATCATTTGTTGTCTCATGCTGAGACTAATCCCTTGAAAGGACCTGTGTGTTAGGAACAGTAAAGCCCACTCTTCTTCTCTGGTGATAATTCTTTATCGGATAAGTGTCAGCTTAATTTGGGATGGTACATTCTGCAGAAACTACCAAAAAGAAAAATGTAACTCTGTCTGCCATTCACACTGGTAGCAATAAAAGCTTCATTTGTAATTCTCTTTTCTGTTTGTTTTTGAAAGACTCTGTCTCTGTCTTTCTACTCTTAATTTCTTTTTCTAAATTCATTTATCAAAATCAAAGTATGTGAAAGGCTGCAGATTAATAGATTCTGGAGATTGATAGTTTGGCCTTATTTTAAGAAAAGTTATAAAAAAATCATAACCAATAAAAAAGACATGCTTGTCATTGATGTTGAATTTGCTTTAGCTTCTTGTCTAATGCTATTGGACTACAAGGAATTATCTCATATTGTTAAATGCATCATCAGTGGTGTTTTAGATTTTACTTCTGATTCCACTTATATTGATGTCACACTTACAAACTAACACACATACAAAAAGACAAAAATAATGATTACCCAAAGAGTGGCTGATAGTCTGCTAGAACGTCAAACATGTAGTACTTTCCTTGGATGCTCTTTGAAGGAACACTGAGCGCATTCCGAGTACACAAATCCCCAAACCCCAGTTGGATGTTTTTCGTGGGTTAGTGACCAGCATGCATGCTGTATGTATACGACAACCAAAACGGAGCATTCTCGCCGTACATCCGGGTGGACCCTCCCATGTAAACATATCCTCCATAATAAATAGCACCAGTTTACCAGTTTGGGGGGGGGGGGGGAGTAATGGTCTCTAGAGTTTTGGGGCGTAATTATGCCAAGCATCTAATGTCACTATTGATTACTTATGGGGTTAGCTTTTTTGGCTAGTGAATGTGGGCCAGGGGCTGGAAGCCGTTTTGAGAGTAAACATTGACGGAGTGGGAGAGAGAGCCCGGGCCTCGGATGGCCATTTCCTCAACTGTGGGCCACTTCCTCCTGAGTCAATTTATTCAGTCTGGAAAAGAGAGAGAGAGTGGTCTTGTATCATAATTGGCTCATCAATGATTTGTTTTATGGTGGGGCTGGAGGTATTGGAGATGAGGAGGAGGAGGAGGAGGAGGCGGCTACAGGTAGAGAGGAGAGAGAGGGATGGGAGGAGGAATAAAGGGGAGGAGGAGGAGAAGATGGAGGGGTTTGGACTGTTTGTCTGTACAGTCTTGAGATATTGCAAGTTTCAGTGTTGGCCCAAGGGTCTCAGAGGCACAGCAGCCACATGTTCTCTCTGCTGAAAATATCTGAATAACTACAAAGCTTGTTGTAGTTTTTGTTTTTATTCTGTGTTGGTCATTTTTGGTCACAGGTGGTGGTAAACGTATTGGTTCATTGCTGGAGCTATTCACCTGAGGTGGTCCCTACAGTATTCAGCATTGTCTCAAGGGCCACAAAGGCACAACAGCCATGAACACTGTGTTTTGGATGGTCAGATTTGTCTGGTACTGTATATATGCCATAATATTTCGCAACACAAATCCTTGCAAGATGGGACTTGTAAGATGATATTGAAAGAGGCAGAATTCATGATCTAGGATGAATGACAAAATGAGAAATGAATGTTTTCCCTTTCTTTGAAAGAGTTGTCAGTGTTTGCAAATATTAGTAGACCCACAGAATTTGCAGAAATGAAAATACCACAAAATTGCCAAGTATACAGCAGTGATCACATTTCACAGTGCCATCTGTTTGTGTTTTTTTTTTCCTTTCTCATCCTTCATGGAATGCCCTTTATTAACTCACCTTACATTATAGTTGCTCCCGAGAGAGGAAAATGCACTCCACTTCCCTCACCCTATCTCTGCGTCCTCCCACGAGGGCGCCGTTCAGCAAAAAGTCTCCCGGGCACATCTTTGTTTGCTTGCTTTTACTGCACAGACAGAGAACCGGGTACAAAACCGTGCTAACATGTATATCACATGGAATCCTGAGTGTACAGCAGCACATTATATATTTTTACTTTACATTTTTCTGGAAATAAAAAAAAAAAGAAGAGAAAATGTTCCGTAGTATCAACCTGCTTTCTGAGGGTCATACATCTGTATGTAGCACTGATTATAAAAGGGGGAGAATGGGAAGGAATGACTCATAAGCAACATAGATATACATACATGCGTGTTTTGTTTGTTTGTTTGTTTGTGTGTGTGTGTGTGTGTATGTGTATGTGAGTGAGAGAAAGAAAAAGAAAGATAAAGTTTGGGAGAGAAGAGTAAAAATACAGAGATAGGGAAGCCTGGTATTGGGTGTAGATTTTTCAGATCTATCAGGGTTTTTAGAGACAGGCAATTTTTTTGAGCAAGGAGATTCAAATCATATTGTCATTGAGTTTGTTTTGTTTTGTTTTTGTTTTTTCAAATGTATATAGAGATTCAACATCTTGTGTTAGGTTTTTATCTGTGGAATTTAGATGGCAGCCTGTTAAATGTCACCTCTTGGGGTATTTGTACATGAAGCCTTTCAATACTTACAGTGTACATGTGGAAGATCATTCAGGATTTCTGGAATCATGACATCTCTTATCCCTGATACAAGATCGTATGTGAAGGAGGATTGACTGAAAGCGGCGAATGAAAGAATTCCCTGAACATTGCAAAGTCGATCTGGATGTCAAGTTCAAAGAGCCAGATCAATGACTCTTTGCAATATGGGGAGCCGCACTTAATGAAGACAGATGCACTTGAGGCGTTCATCATCATTTATGCTGTCTGTGTTTCCCAGCTACAACCAATTCAGATGTACAGACCATCAACCATATGGGGTAATCAGATACTTGATCTACTAGCAGAAGCATGGCTGTCAGTGAAGGGATATTTTTGCACACTATCAAAAAGGGAGGCATGTATGAAAGCAAAAACCTCTCCCCTATCTGCACGAGTGTAGGGTTGCCGAGAGCCCTTCTTGCGCTCAGGATTATTCATCTTTTTTAATCAGGAGACAAATGGAAAGAAGAAATGTAACCAGCAGATCCATAGCTTTGATGGCAGGCTCTCAGAATCTCTATAGCGGGAGTACAGTATCTTCAAAGTAACAGGCAGTTTTGTCCTGCTTTATTTCCCAATAGAAATCCTCAGTGTTCTTGGCAGGGGTTTAAAGATACTGTTAGAATGTACTTCTCGGAATCTCTGTTTAATATAAAGATATAGATCGAGACAGAGAGAGAAGAGAGAGGGAGTTTGTCTTATATCTCCCATATTCTTTATTATTTTATTCAGTAATTCACATTTTCGTATGGTACTTAAGCTCCGAGTTCCGGCACCAAAGTTCAAAACAGAAATTGAATCTCGCTTGTAGTTCTTCATCCACAGATGGATGACACAAACCAAATGATTTAAAAAAAAAAGAATGATAGAAGTTTACAAATTTCTCCTAATTTTTGGCCAAACTGGGATTTGATTTTGCTTGTAGTTCTTCATCCACAGATGGATGACACAAACCAAATGATTAAAAAGACAGAAGAAATGCTAGAAGATTACAAATTTCTTCTAATTTTTGACCAAACTGGGATTGGATTTTGCTTATAGTTCTTCATCCACAGATGCACACCAAAAGACAATTATAGTTTCCAATTTTCTCCAGATCACAGTGTGGGTGGCATAGCTAAGGTACAGTGACAACTGGTGCCATGGTCTTGGGGGGGGGGGGGGGTGGGAGGGGGGGAGGGGGGGGGGGTAAAATATTGTGTGTGTTCCCCCCCCCCCCATTTATCTTACTCTTAAAGCTCAACTTCCATCATCACGTTGAGATGGAGAAAATGCAGTCCCACTTTTTTTGTGTGTGTGCTGCAAGCTACAATTTGTCATTGCGGTGGAATTTTAATGATTTTGCTGCAAAGTGGTTAAATTTGAGACCACTCTTGCAAAGACTGCCGTGGGTGCTGGTGATGTTGGTAAAGGAAGCAAAATGATAAACATATAGAATACCTGAAGGCAAGGTTGTCACATTTCTAAATATTACTGCCTAATGGTGCTCTTCCAAATTAACAAAATTGATCATTATGTACTTCTGTCAGATAAAAAAAAGGAAATACTTTCATCTTAATTCGTTTGAAGCATACAATTCAATGATGCAATACAGTGTGAACATCTATTTTATGTTCTATTAATGTTGTTGATAGTGACAAATGGATTGTGTGTATTATAAGTATCATGCAATTTAAGGGAGCAGTTTTGTTAGATTTGTTTTTGCCTTTTTTTAAAGGACGTATATACTCATTTAATGGGCTGTTCATGTGAATATCATTTCCAGCATTACGCATGGCTGAAAGGTACATGTACATCCATTGCTTGAATGGCTGGTATTTCTTGCATCTATGCACTGATGTTTCTTACTTCACAAACGTTTCAATGTACACACACAAAAAAAAAACCAACAACAAACAAACAAACAGACAGAAACAGAGACATAGGCAAGCTAGAGACATTTTCGTCTGTTGAGAATAAGGGAGTTCATGGTTGCAATTTGGGCATGTGCAAAATAAAGGTCAAATGAGAATGTTTGTGTATTTGCCATTGACTTTCAAACGAAGAAAATCCTCAGGCAAATGAGGATTTGGAATGTTAAGTTTTCGTGTTTCACCTGCACACGCATTTCATTGACATTGATTACAAAGGTGGCATGCTTCAACAAAACTGCTCTGTCACAGGTCCTTTCCATGTTATTTGAAAGTCTGTGGTGTAGGGGTAAAATGAGACATGCGCTCATGAACTCTTTTATGAGAAGGGCGTTACGTTGTCTCGAACACTATGGGTTTAGTGGCAACTTAACGCCCTTATCATTCTCAACCAACGAAATAGTGAGTTTCAGCAACCTGTGAACTGTGATCCTTGCTTCACATTTCATTATGGGGTATCCAGGTATGCCAGAGTTACAAGCACCTGGTATCTGTGAATCCTTGCCATAGAAGCATTATAGGTTTCCACATACACCATTGGGTTCTTCCAACTACATGCAGGTGATACTAACTACAGATCATGCCCAGTGATATTACATTGGATTCTTGCCCCCTCAGTTTTCATTACTTGCAGATGGTTGCAGGTGTGACCCAGAATACTTCAGGATGTTATCCAAGGTACCTCATATTTTTGGTTTAGACCAAGGGATTGCACATATGCAAATGTTTTGGCTTCAATTCATATTGAAGGTGAAGAAAAGGCATTCTGATTCACACCCACATGATAAGCCGGTTTAGAGGAATGCGAAGAAGCATATTGTAATATCTGTGTTGGTCATAAGATGTTAAAGGGTCGTAAGTCTATCCTGAAAGCAATGCAAGAAGCTCAAGCAGAGATGACTTTGGGCAAGTCTTAAAGAGAAAGAGTGAGAAAGATTATAATTTTGGGAATTATTTCCATACAGTATTTCAAGTTTGTTTGCTGTTCTTTTTTGTTGTTGTTGTTTTGGGGTTTTTTTTGGGGGGGGGGGCATAGCAAGACTTCTGATAAATATTACATCTACATTTGGTGCCACTCATTTGATGCACACATCTTTTAAACCCTTTGAAAAAGAAACTTTTAATCTGAATGATTCCTCTTCTTTTATAGCTGAAACTATTTGAGATATTTAGTAATAATCTAATATTGTTATCAGTTCAAAGGAAAGTCTTCCCATGTGTTGAATGACAGTCTGCCCTGCTGTGGGCTTATGCAGAATGTCCGTAGATGGCATGATGAAAGTCTCTTCTTTTTGTTTCTATGCACACGGTACAGTGAGTACATACTCATAACGTTTTGAAAATCAAACCATGTTTCGGCAAATCTGGAGAGCGGGGGAAAAGAAGAGGATTTGAGTGTGTGCGTTTGGATCACAACAATTTATCATGCCATATAGAGGCATGAGCTGAATTTTATTGCACCCCCATGGGAGTAGCCTAGCCTCATCAATAAATCACATTTCCTCCCCCCCCCCCCATCTTGTTTGTTGAAACGGATTTGATTTTGCCAAAGCTAAATGCCGAGTGCAGAGGATCCCATATTTTCTGTGAAGATTTGCTGTCCCCCATGATTATTGCTTTGCAATGCTTGTGAGAATGGAAAAGGAGAAGGCGGCGGAGAGGTTTGTGAAATTGGAATTAATGTTTGTTCTTGAAAGATTGATAAAATCATAAGAATGTGAGTATTATGTGCAGTGACTGGTTGGGTACAGCTGACATCTCTGTAGTCTGTTCGTTGTACTTGAAAGACAGTTGACTCAAAGTAGCACGAACAATTGCCCTTGTCTTTAGACAGAAGCCTTTGATAAAAGCCCCTCTTGTACAATTTGATTTTGATCTAAAGAATTAAAATATGATCTGAAAAATCTGAATTCTAATTACCAATGAAAGATATATTTGAATTTTTATATGATGTAGAAAAGCAAAAATGCAAGAAATCAATTTCTTGTGTTTTAAATAAAAAATGAATCTATTTCACTAGCACATGGTTTTTGACTAATTTGATATTTGTTCTGATTTTAGTCACCTTGAAGATGACTGTGAGTTTACTTCATCAAGAATTAATCCTCTTACTAATACTGATGGCCTGTGTGGTAGGAGTATATGGCCTCAAATGCATTTTTAAGCAATTTTGTCAATACGTGAATCAAGTTAATTCATACATTTATTCAGTAAGATTCTTTACTTTATTTATTTAGTAATAGAATCACCTTGAAATACAGTAAAACATTTACAAAGTATAACAAACAGATACAATTTTACAGTTGAGTGAAAGCCAAAAATAGAATTTACCCTATAATTTGGTCTAATATTATCTTACATGTGATAAGATAATATTAGACCAAAATATATGAACCTACTCCTGATGCCTGTAACATTTAATAATCCTCTGTACAAAAAGAAAGAAAGAAAGAAAGAAAGAGAAACATGCACTGGTTAAGGAATACATGTATGTGTAAGGTTTTCTGTGTACTCTTCACTCACAATGCACTTTTTGCGATTCAAAAGCCGCGATTAGGTACGAAGACAGAATCACTCCATGAAACAAATGAATTCCTCCCCCTCCCCATCCCACCCGGCCCCATCTGCCCCCTTTTAGTGACCTAGCACGTTAGCAGCTATGTTGATCATAAAACAGAGTGGTAGAGGTTGTCATAAAACATTAGCAAGCTGTTGAAGTGAGGAAGGAAGCAAACATTCCAGTAGTTGCTTCACACTTGTGCCCATGACAATCTGTCAGATTAAAGCAGGTTAGTACAGGTATGTTGCAGCCACTCTGTTGCCACGTTCTTACGTACTGTAAAGCATGATATATTCGCAGCATGAAATCTTCGCGAAGTGGAGCCGATGGCCTTTTCTGCAGCTTTTTAATTTTCGCAAATTGCCACTGGCATTCAATGCATATAGTGTAGACAAGAACTTTTGCGCCATTTTATTTTCATGAATCTTGGCTCTTGTGAAATTAGTGAAATAAAAATGCATACGAACGTTCCTCATTATACAGTAACTGTTGTTTTCTGGCAGAATATACACAAAAAACCACACACACACACACAAATGCATACACACATTTGTGTTTATACATTCAGTCTTTAAAAGATGTGTAGATAGAGTAAAAGCAGAATTTCAGCATTATCCTGTTATGCAAGTCTTTGATCAGTTCATTTACCGTTACTTAGGATCATTTTGATTTGCGAATTGTTGACTGGCAATGATAACCTAAACAAGTGAAGGACTAAAGAAAAAGAAAATTGATATCACAATTAGTCCCACTGATAGCAGCCTTCCTCTTGAAAGCTTTCCAATCTTTGAAGTCATTATATTAAGAGCTAGAGCCCGTGAAGACTATGAACATATTTGTTTGAGCAATCGAGTATCAAAAATCACATGCTGTAGCTTGTGAATATTGTGTTGTCAAGTTGAATGATCACTGTTATCATTTTTAAGGGGGGGGGGGAGAAGGGAGTTCAAAGAATTCTGATCACAGAATTGAATGGGGCGCTAATGGCTTTCATCGCTTTAGTTTTGGATCGGCTGGAGGCTAAATGATTCTGAGCCTGAAGGGCACGCTCACACTAGAAGCTTGCTATTTAGCCTGTTATGCTAGGAGGAGGGAGGGTGACATATCGGCACACCTCACCTGCAAGCAGCCAAGCGTCGTCAATCTTGATTTATGAAGAGTCTCAAGTGTGATGTGTTTATATGGTTTGTAACAGATGTTGCTTTTATGGTCTGGGTCTCATAAAGTGCTCTCAGGTATAAAGTGTGGTGACACCTCCAGATTATGATGTATTGTGAGAGCACTTTCAAATGTCATCGATCACTGTGAATATTCATGAATGCTATCAGTTACATGCTAAGAGTAAATTTGACTTATTACCTTTCAGAAGTTAATAACCCAAAATTTGTATTTAAAAAGGAAAAAAAAAGACAGTTCTCATGGACTAATTGTATAAATTTGGGTAGATGGATTTGAATTGAATGTAGATTTTTTAAATGTTTCCTGGCCTGCTGTGTGCTGTGCATGGTGAGGATATGGTATGGAATAAAGTAGATGGGACTATGAAAAAAAAAGCAACCTTTGCATATTGCAATTAGATAAGTTAAGATATTGTCAAATGACAGACAGAAACCACATTGTTACTCCTTGAGTTCAAACTATAACAGCTAAGTAATCCATGGATGTATATCACAGGAGATAGTGGAGTTGAATTTGCTTTGTGGACTGCCATATGCTCACATCTGTACCTTTATCATAGGTGATCACAATCTGTTTGGAGTCACATGAGACAACCACCTATCTAATATATGATGTGTCATCTGATAGAGGCTTAGTTTGCTGTAAGCTGTAACTCTTCTTTATAGCATTTGACATTCAGTTTGAAAAGCTCACTGTGTGATTGGCCTGCAGGCATCACATATTCAGACCATTGAGGTATTTAAAACATGCCCATGAACTTCGTTCAATAAGGGGACCTTGTGTGAGAGTAAACAACACTTTCACATCTACATTAGATTTGGTGATACGTCCACCTGGTTTACCGCAGCCAGATAAAACTAGATAGGAAGGTATCTGAGATAGTTCAAGCACTATTTCATACCATCTTGACCTATTCTAAACCAGAGCAATAATGTGACCAATATATTTGTTTAATTTGTTATGTAATCCACCATGTATTTCGCTGGGTTTTTATTTTCTTGAATATTGTGAGTTGAACGCTATTTATGAATTTTAAACACGTGTTATATTGATTCAGATCCCGAAATGAATGCAATGTGCACGCATGCATTCCTCCGTCCTTTGCCGCACTCCACAATTGCCAATCTACCCACTTGTGAAATTTTTTTCTGAAGTCTCAATTGGTGAAAATTTAGACTTGCTAGATATATGGCATATACAGTATAAATTACATGTATAAGTTTAAATTGATCTTGAAGAAATAATGACTATGGGCTGTTAACTCTTTGCATGTGATTAGCCCTGATTTAGCAAACATTCTCATTGGACCACAGCCTTAGTGTACTATGTGCCAGTCATTGAAGGGTTAACCCATCCACGTACGGGCCTCTGTGTAATCTGTAAAATCGTGCCTGCCTAGTAAGTTGGCCATGAACTTGGGCGCGATCTTCCCTACGGCGCGATCTACACGCGAAGAGCATTCATACGTCATTGAAAAACTGCCTGTGTCATTCCCACTAGGCAGGAGGGATGATGCGTGTACACTCGTGCTAATATGCACTTACTTGACTCAATGCAGCACTAGTTTATGTGAATTTTATGAAAAGAAATAATAAACTGTGCAGGAATTATGAAAAAAATATTGTTTCTGTGTATTTCATTCATAAATCCTCTTCATTTCAAGCCATCTGTAATCACATCTTACCCACTTGCGAATAGACGTGTCCATAGTGTCCTCGAGCCCTCGAGATAGCTCTGGAACATTCCATTCAATGACGGGGTTTTTATTTTGAAACGTTATCTAATAACGCTCATGTAAGCAAGTTCTTGCTATGGCTAATCTATTTTGTAATGTATCATAGTCTATCTATGCTGAAATAACCTAATTCAAATTTGCAGAGACATAGAAAAAGATTTGTTTTACAATCGTGATACGTTCAACTACTCATTTACCCTGTGCTGAAATCCGCATGTCTGCTCCGCACATGTTATCGTTATCGCTCAAACTTCGATCGCGATGGCTTGTGTGTATGTACGTGATGACGTGTGTACGTGTGGAGAAGCATGGGGCTGAAAAAACACGCAGCTAGCTAGCTCCACGTGGTATGGTAAAAAACAAATCGGACGTTCGAAGTCGTACATTCAAGAGCTAAAACAGACAAACAGCGAATTCAAAGTCCACTGAAAAGGTCTTGACACTGTAATGTATGTTCCAAAATCATGTCTGGCTTAGTTTTGGGAGAATTTTCTACACGCACGAGATCAGGAATGAGATCGGTGAACTGGCTACAACGTGTATACTGTGCGCGGTGAACATGCACTGTGACTGGCTTGCTTGCACATGGCGCAGCTAGCTGGGTGAGAGTGCGGCAAGAACGCTAGGAATGCACCCGAGATGCGGTGTGCTGCAAATTCTTGGGGTGAAATTAGACTTCCTTGTTCAGCCCGTCTAGTATTTATATTTTTTAAAATAATTCTAATTCTTCATAAAATCACGATAAAAAGACTTCAGATATTCATATATATTTTAGAAGCGTAATATGAAATATTTTGGCTTTTTTCCAGTCCAAGAAAAAAAATTAATAGTTTGAATAAAAAATAATAATAAATAATCGTTCTTGACTCAAGTCTAATTTCCTGCGCCTTCTTGCAGTTATCCCGCAGTTGCCCATGGATACGATGCATATATAATCAGTTGTTTACGGAGTCGTACCAGTGTACCACCCTACTGCTAAGATTGTTCAAATAGAGAGGATTGTTATTTTATCGGTGGCATTTATAGTTTTATAACCTCATCCAATAAAAAAGACAAATTCAAACATCAAATGATGTGACAGTTTTCGTTAGAATTCCCTATCAATATCAACTTGTTGCCAGGATAGTTTTCAGATTTCACTTGCTTCATTATCGAAGCTGTTTGACATTTGAAAGAACTGCTCCATAAGAAATCACCTTTCATTTGTTATTTATTTTCACTAACAAGTATTTTGGTCACTTATATATTTTTCATTATTATTTCAATGTCATGATATTTCATGATGGTATGTGTTCTGTTTTTACATGGCAAGATGGGATTTTTTTTCCATCCAGGGTCAATGAAGAAAGTGACAGGAAGGAAACCAAAAGGATAGGGAGGAAATGAAAAGGATAGAATAAAAACACCTGATCAGCAGGTTCTTTATTACAACGGTGAATGCAGTACATCAGAATTTTAGTACAGTCCTAAATAATTTATCAGTTGAAAAATGAGCAAAGAAAATGGATTTCGTCGAGTTCTAAATGAAAACTAAATTAGCATCGCCATTTCTTAGGCCTAGAATCTAGATCTAATATTTACTACAGAATAGACCTGATGCAAACTTGTTGTCAAGCTTTTGGTAGAGTTTCTTCAGAGACACGAATTTTGGGTTTGTAGCACTAGATACCCGAGTGAATACGAAAAAGAAATAATGCAGGTCTCTAGACCACTCCCGTGCACGAGCGAGCATCAGCCCCGTTTCTTGACTTCAGTGTCGCTCTCGTCATTGGCCTAGGCTAGGCTACTCGTGTCGTAGTTTTACTCGCCATCATGGCATCAACGTCATGCATGGTTACACGAAATAAATTGCATCTTTCCATCACCTCCACCACAGCAAAACCGTGAATATCACTCCCATCATAGTCACTCTCAGCTCACAAAACACATCACCAAACGATACAGACATCGCAGACCTAGCTAACTAGCTCTTACGGTGATCTAAACATAGTTCTAGTTGTAACTACGCTACGTTAGACATAAAACTGAAACGGAGGTGAAAAACTAGTAATGAATACACGAAGATCATCAACGATGGCATTTTACCGTAGAAAAAATACACAGAACATCTTGCACCGCAAAAAAAAAATTGAGGTAAAAAACTACGATGAGGAAAACTAGGGTAAAAACACGATGCTTGGAAGACGAACGATGAAGACACTTTACGGTAAAAATGCTTACACGGAAACAAACGAGTGGGTACCACAAAAATTACGATGTTCTCTCACACACGTAGATAAGCTACATCGTGTTCAATCCAAAAACTCAACAAACACTAGGACAAAAACTCACCTCTAAATTGTTGCAAACGAGATAGTCACTTAGAAAAATGAACAAAACACTCTCAGAAGTACGATTGTACTCTGAGAATAAAAGATATAGAATGATACGAAAGCAAAAGAGAGAAAAGAGAGAGAGAAATGGACGGGAAACCTTGAGAAGTTACCCACACTCACTAACGTAAATGGAATTCAACACACACACACACACGTAGTGGTACGTACACACTGTATACACACAAGGATCAAGAGCTCGTGTAATCAGATATCGTCAAGCACTCTTATGAGGAGATCGATATCACCGATACCGCGCGTAAGGAATCACTGCAGTTGCTGGGGCAACAAAGATGCATGCGCGCTGTAAACATGAATATTGATTAGTTTCTCAGCAGGCTCGAACCCCTGGCAGGTGTTTTGGCCAATAAGAGACATTCTAAAATAGGTTTCTTTGCATAAATTATTTTTCTGAGTCCCAGTAAGGATCTCTGTGATTGGCTAAAATTATTCTACAGCTCCTGGCCAAGCCTGAGGTCTGAGGACGCCCTCTTTTGGTCATAAATAATGCATCCCACGTTTTTTGTGGGATGAGACGTGGATGGGTTAAAGAGCATAACTTAACCTTGGGAGATGAATGGGATACTCACACTGTACATAGCCAATCTCTTTCACCATCCTGCAGGTAAGAATGATTGGTTTGAAGTGCATACCATATCTGCTAATTCTGTTCAATCTCTTTCCCAACCACTGCTGGCAGAGAAAAAAGGTATTTTCTTACCAAAAGACTGTCAAAAAAACAAACAAAAAGAGAAAGAGAATGACCGCCTCCAACTTACGTCATGATATTGATCTCAGCTCCATTCTAATTCATGTCAGATAAAATGTTTGTCGCCGGGCATTTTTACCAGTGTGGTTGAGCAGGGTGGTGGGGGGGGGGGGGGATGGGATGGGAAGATACAAGACACAACACTACGACCTTTCCAGTAATCCCTTTGATGTATGTCACCCCTCGAACAGTTTTCCTACCACTGACAAATAGATATTGAGTAACTCCCATAAAGCCAGATTCAGAGGGGCCGCAGCATGCTGAAAGGGGGTGGAGGGCAGCAGTGGGGGACGGCAAGGGTGGTCTGTAGTAATATACAGCAGCATACCAAATGAAAACATATGATGCATGAACGTATATAAAATCAGAGAGAGACAGAAAAATAGGGCCTCTGGGTTCATGGTTTATGCTTCATAAGACACGACTGGTATTACATCCTATATAGTAGAGCTGCTTGGGTGTGCATATGAGCAGTGAAATGTGTTCAGTCGTTACACAATCATGGATGCATGAAAAAAAAAATGCTTTAATTATAAACAACTTCTTTTGTTGTTGTTTTGTTTTGTTCTTATTTTGGAAAGTTTATTTTGGAAAGTTTTCCTATATTTTCTTTTCTTACAAACACAAAAAAGAGAGAAGATAGCAAAAAAAGTTATATTCTGAAATGGGCGGAAATATCTCAGTTATTTTGTGTAGAACATGAGGTTTTTTTTCTGTCTCTTTCAACCAAACTATTTATGAAAACATGAGTAAAGACATTGTCATCCAGCATTCATCAGTTGAAGGATCACAGTGTAGCCTTGTGGCCATCTCCTGAGTGTCAGTAGGATTATACACAAATGTGCTTTGCATCACTCACTTTCTACCTCAATACAACAACAATAATAACAATAACAACAACAACAACTACAACTACAACAACAACAACGAACTCTGTCACGCATAAAAATCCCAAAATTCATTTTCTGTCTAGTTTTTTTTTTTTTTTTTTTTCAGACAAAAATCCCTTTCTTGCCCACTGGCAAACAAGGGGCTTTTGCGTGAGAAAAGCAATTTTCTGTCGGACCATCGTCTTAAGACAGTGGCAGCATGATAAGCCCCTCTTTTTTTTTTTTTTTCCATTTACGAAGCATTTAAAACAAGCCAGGGAGATCAAAACAGTACTCATAATAACTGCGGGAGGCAGAGAGACCAACAGTAATATGGTATGAGTGGGACAGAGAGATACGGAGAAAGAGAGAGTTAGGAATTTGGGATAGAGAGAGAGAAGGAGAGATAAAGGAGAAAATGTTCCTTTGGGAATGAGAGAGATGATATTTGAGTAAGAATATTCTGTATATTACAAAAATTCATTAGTGCAGCGGTATTTTTGCTGCTGGGGGGTGGGGTAGGGGGAAGGGGGAAGTAATAAAAAGATATTGTTATGAGGCAAGTTTTTAATGTTCCCAGTAGAACAAACCACGCGCGATGAACTTCACATTTATGCCACTGCCTGCCCTATCCTACTTTTGTATCTAGTCTCAGAAGCACACCGGGAGATCTGACAAAATCACAGTCTTGGTTGAAAATGCAATCATATAATATCGTATGTCATGAAGAAAATATGGTAAGAAAATCTGTGAGATTGGATTTGCTGTATTTTATTGTTGTTGTTGCCTTTTTGCTTTCTGAAGTAGACTGTCATTTCTTGGTTAAGGCAATTACTGTAGAAGCTGTTATTTTCACGAGGGTCTATATTCTATGAATTTCACAAATCACGGTTGAATTTAACAACACGCAAAACTGTTGCCACATGATCTCGATCGCAAGAAGTGACAGAATAAACAGACAGGTATTAGTGTACTTACAATAGCCTCAGTGTCAGATAGTGTAAACAACATCTCGTGAAAATATCTGTGACCTTCTCATTCACCAAAATATGTGTACACGAAAATAACAGCTTTCACAGTATTCGTGGCAAAGAACCGTCATATACTTGTTTTACAAGTTTTGTTTAGTTAAAAGTGGAAATCAAGGAATCAGGTGTGTTATGTTTGTTGTTTTCTTCCAACAGCATATTGTAAAAGTTGGATCTGCAGGCTTCATGTGTAATGAGTTATGAACCATGGATCAGAATATCATCCGAAGAAAGGGAAGAAATCCACAAATTTGACAATGTGGCCAACAATTTGTGAGACTGTCAACCACAAGTAAAACAACAGGGTTATCAGGAAGGAATGATGGAAGGGGGGAGGGGCATTATTGTCGTTATTTTGGAGTCATTTGGCATTTAGCATCCCCCCCCCCAAAAAAAAAAAAAAAAATATATATATATATCTATGCCTACTCTTTTTCTTGTGGTTAATTCTCATTGCACATAAATATCTTCTTTTTTTGACAATTTCTGTAAATGCTTCATAGAAATTAATCTCTGCATACACATTATTAGTGGATGAAGGTAATTAGCCTTACCTCAAGACTTTCCGTTACTTTCCGTACAATAAGTCAATTCGGCGGTGACACAACATTTGCTCCTGCGACAATTGCTCCCGTCTTATTTTCTCCAAAGACTTAGGATCAGGGTGTAGGGTTGTGATAGGGTTTCAGGTTTAGTTTGATGTAAGGCTTAAGATTAGCAATAGGGTGTTTAAGGTTTAGTTTGATGTAAGGCTTAAGATTAGCATTAGGGTTGTATTTGTGGATAGAATTTATGTTTAGCTTAACGTGCAGATATCTCATGGGAGCAGTTGTTGCAGGAGCAAATGCAATGGACCCCAATTCAACAAGGTCTTGGTAGAAGTAGTCTTGAGTGAAGGCCATCTTCTTCTACGCCATCGTATGACATAGGGGCTAGGGGCAGTAAAAGGAAGAGGGAACGTTACTCAATTCATTGATGTGATTCCGGTAGAGAGATGACAGTGTGTAGGGGATGAAAACTGGGTTAGAGGAGTATGTAAGTCTTCAGAAAGATGCAGAGAGGTGGTCAAGGGTAGACGGAGATTGAAGAGCGTGTAGGCATGCAGGCGATGAGGGCATATTGGGGACATGAATGGATGGTGTGTCATGACAACACTGATGCATTTCCCTCCACAAGTGGGAGATAATGAGAAAAGCCCCTTATCTCAGGAGAGTGTGCATTAGCATTCCACAGTTTTCTTTATCAATTCAGGAAATGACTCTTGTAAGCAATATTTCCATGGATGTTGCCCTTGATTTTGTGAGTGCATCTTTATTAGGAAGCTTGGATTTGCGACCAGTAGGTGTAGTAAAGAAGCACAATGTTGGAAATTAAGTCATTTGTATTAAAATACACTTATTTTTTTTTAAATTCTATTTGTGAAGTCAAATTTTAGAATTTCTTTTTCTTTTCTTCGTGTTCTGAAATCTTTCAAAAAGAACTCAGAGAATGCTTACAGTATTACTAGATGATGTATCTGGGCATCTCCTCTACTTTTCAGGAGACAGTTTATTTGTGTGTATGTGTGTGTCTGTCAGTCTGTGGGCCTATCATGCTATACCAGACAACTGTCCGTTTCCCTTCACATGTATCTGTTTTCAATCTCCCAATGCGCGGATTGTGTGTACTTCCTCTTTGGCGGCATCGATACGTTTTCGTCTCGCACTTTACAGCACGGGATCCCTTTTTCCTTTTTGCGCAAACACGCTGATTGCTACCCCAATCCTAGCACCCGTGCCGGCAGGTCTCTGGAGGGGTAGGGGAATCCACTGGGATGCCACACGAGGGTGGAGAAAGAAGCAGGAGTTCTGCCCTCTTGGGGAGTGAAACTAGAACCAGCCTAATGGGACCTGTATTGATTGACTACTGTACACAAGCAGGTGAAACAACACAAGACCTGTTTATAGTTTACTCAGGTTCCCATCCATACCCCATCACAGCTCCTCCCATTCCCCCATCCCTCCCCCTCCCTCCCCCCCCCCATAACCAGCCCTCCCGTTTCGTCACCATCCAAAACCACACAATCTCCCGCTTTCAATGAACCTCGCTTCATTCGCTGCCGATCCGTTCATCCCGTCGCTGAGATGGGTAAGAGAGAGAGGGCGAATATTCTCTTCCTCTCTCCCATCTACATTATTATTCCATTTCCCTGCAGACTTCTTTACTTCTTGAATCCTGTCTTTGCTCTTTACAGTTATTTTCAGTCACTCGCATTTGTAAAATCCGTGGTCAGACGGAAATTGGGTAAAATGAAGGTGTCAGAATGAATTTGCTATATTCATATTCCCCCCAAAACAAACAAACAAACAAACATGGATGGCAAAATTTGAAAAGTTTATAAAAATTGGGGGGGAAAAAATTGGAAAAGAAGAGAATTGCAATCGCATGTCCCATCTGAGAAATCATGCGTCATTCTCTGGCATTTAGACAAGATCATATTTGCCACTCTGGCCGCAACTTCAGCATCAGAAATGAAACCCTGTGATTTACAGCAGTGGTCGTCCAATAAGGAAGGACAGTCGGAGCAAGTCAGAAAGATGACGAAACGAGGAGGAGGAGGAAGAAGACGATGATGGTGACAAGAAGGAAGAGAAGAAGAAGAGAACAAATGATAGATGACTAGTTTTGCGGGATGGACAGGATTGTCAAATCCAAGATGGAATTGGAAAATGGATCACTGGTGTTCTTCCTTTGTGACTCTTTCCCGCAAAAACTGGGTGGGTGGTGGTGGGGGGGGGGGGGGAAGGAGTTTCTTGATTCTGAACCGATACTTTGTGTCACTGGAATTGGAAATTGCTATTTTGTGAATGATTACTCTCAGTTTTAAGTTGCATTCTTCTGGACAGATGTTTTTTTTTTTGTCTTTTGTCTTTTGTTTTTTCAAAGGTTTGAAACTGATGACTGGAGAATGCTCATGGCTGTTGTCATCTTCGCCAGCTAAATAAGGCATTAATCCTTACAATTAGACATATCCATGCTTTTAATTAAGAATCGATAATCTCTGATGTTTTTGTATTATTTTGCATTTTATGGTTGCTTTCCTAGTATCCACACAATTTTGAAAGGCGTGCATGACAAATGCAGATTATGTCACTTAGCAACATCACATGATGCTGACATTGTAATACAAACTTGACAAATACCGTTCTGTGATCAATTTCAAGGCCAAAAGTAATTGGTTCTGTGAATTTGTACTGTCAGTTTGTCAACTTTTTTTTTTTTTTGGTTCTTGTGGAGCCTGTTTGTACTATGGAGAAGCTAGTAAAATTCATCAGATCCAATCTATTGTTTAAAAACAAATGGAGGAATGCTTTGATTGTAGATTTGAAAAGCTCTTGAAAAAAAAGAATGTTAATTTTTGAAAGGGAAAATCAGACTCACCATCACTGTACAACATCGCAATTACTAAAGATTACACTAAGGTTTCAATATTATATTAAGGTTGTTGATATCGGGACAACAGATTCCAAAGGAAGAAAGTATGTGAAAAACTGATTTTTTTAAAAAGCCTGGTTTTGGTCCTGCAGCATCTTTAAAGAACATTCTTTGCATAAATGTTATGTTTGGGTGAATTTCTTGGGTAATGTTCACAAGTTGCCACAGGTTGGTATAGAGAAGTATCTAGTCAGATGGATGAGGTGGGGTAGGGATGAGTTGGAGGGGAAGGGTGAAGCAAGGTGGGGAGGGGGGGGGGGGTAACTGAAGAAAAGAATTACCGGCAGCAAGTGATTAGTGGTGGTGGGGTATGGAAATGCAGCTTATGACAAGGATAGTAACATATTGATTCTCAAGACTCATCTGACTGCATGCCTGCAGAAAGCTGCTGCCGTGCCTGCTTACGTATTTTGACTTGTGGTAAATATCCTTGCAAAAAGCAATATGTTAATCAGAGAGAGATGACGGGCCCGAATGAGCCACAGGAGTTGTAACCTGTTGAGAGTGGGTGAGAAATCTTGCAGGATCTTTACACAACTTTCTGGTGATTTTCCAGACAAATTCATTAGAGCACACCTTATATTATGATGTTCTAATCATATTTTTAGGGTAACATCCCTATACCAAGGATCTAACAAAGTGACAAAAGACTGGAAACGATAGTCATGAAAATATGAATACACAGATACAAAAGCTGTGAGTGTACGTGGCATAAAATCCTACTTCTTTTGTCGTTGTTGTTGTGTTTTTTTTTGTGTGGCATCCTCCAAGCAAATTTGTAAACATTCTGTTTATCAAGCTCATTTTCATCAAATTTGGATGGCCGTATGCGAGTGCGTTACAGAGGAAGAAGCTACCCACCACGCTCTCTGGCACTGCACAGCATTCCTCATTACCAGCATATTGCTGCAAGGAAACGACCTCTTCTCCGCTAGTCCCCACATCCCTCCGGAGCCATTTAGGGCATCGTCTTGTGGACTCTGTAGTGATTGTCTCTCCTTGTACCATCATCACTTCCTGACGGAATGGTCCGGCAGGAGCTGCCACGTCTCTCCGATGAAAGTTTCGGCTCTTTAGACGTCACAGCCGCTTTGTCTCGCGATAGTGCAGCCTTGTGGTGTTATGAGCTCGCCCGCTTTAGGCACGGACAGCAGTTTGTTGACCTCTGCTTGGCCGGGGACTTTATATAAATGTCTCCGTGGGTATGCCAATACGATATATCCTAGTTGCTTTCCGAAGAAGATATTAAACAGTTGTGGCGGTGTTTATATGACAGGGGTGCGTGAAGGGAGAACAAAGAGTGCACGTTGCCCTCCCTTGGACTGATGTGAAAGCAATAAAAGATTACAATGATTTGGTCCACGAGCAATCACTTTGTTCTGTTAAGCAGACATCTTGTATAATTATCTATGCATTCTTTATCTCTCTCTCTTGCTGTTTTTAGAACTTCGCATTGAAATGAGTAGATAAGTGACAGTTGAGCCAGTGTTTTTTGTTACACTTTGATCACTACTCTGTAGAATTGGAATGTTGTTTGTGTTGTTTTTAATCAACTCTTTGTTTGCGAAGTGCAGATATTGGCCCAAATTTGAGTGCAATACCTATGTAGTACAACATCTTTTATGCCTTTCACACACGAGCATGATTACTTATCCGTTCCCCCCCCCCCCCCCCCCCCCCCCCCCCCCCCGTTCTGGATGTTTATTGCTAGTGAGAAAGAGGATTAGGCAGAATTTATAATAAGACAGGCATTCATTTCTTTTGTATGTACCATGATAGACATGGCTCTTGATTTAAACTAGGATGCAATTATCAACTCAATTCTGGCATTAACTTAAGGTTTCCAAACAACTTTCAGGGAGATTTGGGCAGTTGATAAACATAAAGCTTTCATGATTATGGGTTTAGAAATGTATTTTTGAAATGCCATTGAAAAAAAATGTGATTGGAAATGCGTTTGAGCCAGAAATGCCTTTATGTAGAGATGATAAATGCAAATTCATTTCGAAATGCATTTATAGCGCGGACCTGCCCACGCCAACCACTGCCAACTACATATCTCTGCTCCTTGGGTCAAACTGCGCAATGGTCCTGCGCAGTGACAGGGCCTCCCAATCGACTCACGATAGAGATGATAAATTCAACAATTCGAGAAACGCAATCCGAAAGGCCTTACAAATGCGTTGTGATAGTGGGTATGGAAACATTTTTCAAATGTGGGAAAGGTAATAAATGCAGCCTGTGTTTTCACTCATTGGTTTTGTGAGTGAGCACATCCTCATCAACAACGATGCTACCTACGTGATACTCTCCAGATTGTCTAGATATGTAGAAATTTTAACTGAAATGTCACTATTGCCCTGCACATTTTGAAAGTGTAAGTTTGAACAAAAACACTAGGTACCAAACATTGGTGAATAGTGTTGTAAAATGTGTTAACCTTTGAAGCAGGTACTATGCACTGCTACATCACTGGGAGCATTACATGTCTTCAACTTTCAGCTACACATGTACTACAGATGAACTTTGTTGAATAGATGATTTGATATCAAATATTAATGATTTCATGTATCATTGTTACAGAAGCCATTCTGTTTTCTCCAAAATGATTTTACTTTTTCTGTCCTGTCAAGCATTGTTATGATTGGCAACATTGTTGATCCACTTTTTATCACAGCATGTTCTAATCTTTACTGGCGTCTGCATTAATAAAGTGTTGGGAAGGCCAGTCTGGGCGTCTGCCTTTGAGTGAAACATTAACTCCTCCTCCGGTTGCACCTGATAACCGTTGCCATGGGCGCAACATCACTTCCAGATCCGTTGTTACTTGGATGCATTCTTTGGAATATGAGAAACCTTGCCACATCCCCTTAACCCGTTGAGGACGGGCTGATTTTGCTACAACACGCATTTCCCATAGACACTTGCCCGAGTATACTCGGGACTCGTCCTCAACGGGTTAAACAAAAAATGAGTTAGGGAGCAATTTGGGGACAGGGGTAGAGAATGTATTGATGGTGGTGTGTAGAGGCTAACAGACATCATCTCACCGTCTCATCCTGCCTCCTGTTATTTCCTCTTTCTCTCTCCTCTCCTTCACTGTCTACTCAAGGATGATCCAATATCATCTCAGTGGAACAAACAAAGGAGAGCCGGTGTTTGCAATCGCGTGGAGAAACCTCCCACTCTCCATCCAGTCTGTGGGGCAAATTGGCTGCCATAGAAAGACAAACTAGATCTCCAAATTAGTCCTGACACACTTCTCTTGATATTAACCTATATACACTTCCCTCCCCACCCCTCTTTCTCTTGTTATATCACCACCCCTGCTCGGACAGAAAGTCATTTTTAAGTTGAATGCAGTGATATGGTACGATGACGTACAACACTCACAGTGAGTAAATTCTTCCCATCTGAGGGTACCATGATTTTCATTTGGATTGACTACTGTCTGTGCTTCTTCATAAACTTTTGAAATGTACCAAGGGCATCCTTCAGCATTCTATCCCCCCCCCCCATTTGACCTTTGAGAGAAGAGAGAGTGATTATTTTTGTTTCTGTTAAAAAATTATTTCCTTCTCTCATGTTTTTTTTTTCAATGGTTTTTTACTTAACACAACCCTCCCTATTTCTACACTGACCCGTTGTGATACGAATGGCCCTCAGCTGAGGTGAGCTTGAGAATGGTGGGAGGATGATGGGGTGGGGGGTTGGGGGATGGGAAGGAGATGAATCGATATTGTTTAATGATGCGGAGCCACAGCGAGACTCGTCGAGTGCGTTCTTCCTCTCTCCAAACTCTGCTTCACCTCCCACTCCCCCCCTGACCGTGGACGTAAGTGAATAAACCCCGCCTGATGAATTTTGATGAAATGATACCCACGCCATGGTCACCCCAGTGCTTCTAGGCCCGTCTTTACACGGGGCCATGCCTCTGCCCACAGGTGAGGTAATGTCAAGTGAATCATTTGCTTGAGGTACCAAGTGCTCACCTTGTTTGTAACCCTTGAATGTTGCCAACATGCGCTGGTCTCGAATATCATAATTATACAACTAAACGAAATAAAAAGGTAATTATTAAGTAAGTAGTAAGTACTAATATGTATTCATTAGTGACAATGAGTACTGCTCACATATCTATTGCCCTGCAGGTCATGCCATTTGGTACATGCGATGCCACAATGAAAGTAAATTCACATTTGTACAGTATGTTAAAGTGAGTTTGAATTATATAACAGAACATTTTGCATTTTCCAGTGTGATTCAGTGTGATACCAACTCTGGCTTAGAGGCCATGCTGTGCTCACAAGTACATGTACCAGGAGGTTTCTATAAACTTATCAGCCAGAATCTCTTCAAGTGCATTTCTTCCACATTTTTTGAACAATTTTATTTGCCAACTATTGAGTTTGAATTTTTAACCTTGTTAAAAAAGAATAATGATAATTTTTAGAGATGCAAGTAGGATGATGATCAATGAGAAATAAGAAAGACTTAGCAAACGAGTAGTATTTGTCTGACAGGAAACTGCTTGTGTTCATAACATTGGCATTTATCACCCTTTGTATTTTTGACCTTAGTTGAAGATGTGCATATCTACAAGCAATTCAATTGCCTTTATGAGATTGTCATATTGATTTAAAGGCCAATCATCTCGTTCAAAGGGACAGCCTTGTGCCATAGCTTAATCTTATAAAATGAAAGCAACAAACACGCTTGTGCATGCAGAGGGTAACACAATTACAAATGGAGGTAGCTCAGTGAATGGATAGATCAGTAGATAGATTGATAGATGGGTGGACAGATGGATACATAAAAAGAGAGAGGGGAAAGGGAGGGTTAGCTGAGGCATGGTTAGTAAAGAATCCGCCCCCTCCCCTCCCCCCCTCTCCCACCACCACCACTCCCTGGCAAGTGGCATGCCTTATGGCAGTCTTGCTTGTTTGATATTCACAATATTCTCTGGCCATAGCTGGTCTGGAAAGAGGCAAAACGTGGAACAGAAAATGCATGCCCTTGGTACTTGAGTTGGAGGGTTCTTTTTTTCCCCCCTCTTTCTCTCTTGCTCCCTTTTCAATCTCTCCCCAAGATGGAGCTCTTACCAGTGTGCTTACCCTCTTCTCTCCCCTCCTCTTCTATCGCTGATTCATCTCCTTTCTTCCCATGACCCTTTACTGCTTAAACCTTTACAATGTTTTTCCCCGATTGGCACGCAACACCAAAGGCTCATTCACACACACTGAAAAAGCATGAGTCGAATCGCGATTCAAATCGCCCTTATTTTTTGCACTCTGGTTCACACATACACAGGTAAGAAAAAAAAATCACAATCTAAATTGCATCAGTTTAAGAAGAAAAATTGTGATTCAAATTATACTGCTTTGAGCGAGACTGGATGAGTCTCAGAGTTTGATCTGACTGTGACGTGACTCTCCCATGCACCTTACATTATGGGATGTAAAAAACAGGTGCGCTTTCGCTCAGCATTCATACATACTTCGCATCGCAGATACTGTATATGCTGAATATTTCGCGAGGTTTTTATTTTCGCAAATTTTGCGAGTCAGGTGCTATTCGCAAAATTAAAGACATGCGAAAATAATGATTCTGATCCAGATATGAATGTTACGTACACATAAACATTTCTCTGTTCAGTCCAGTACTCCACGATCGTGAATTCAACCACTCGCGAAATTGTCGGGAAGTCCTGATACGCGAAAATTTAGACTCGCTAAATATATGGCATATACAGTATTCACAACTGTTCATTTAAAAAAAAGTAAGACTATTACAGGAACGTTGCACTTTCATAGGTGCACAGATCGTGATTTGAATCTCGCTAATCATGATTATCATGTCCAATCATCATAGAAAAATTGGTTTTTGTGTCAAGATTCAAATTGCAACCCAAATAATCTCGACTATTGGTGGCTGTGTGAATGGGAATCATAAAGCTTACCTGATAACCCTAATCCATATCATATCACCATGACCTTCCACTAGGACTGGAGGCACATTGCCACACGTGAGTGGGTTTGCAAATTCTACAACGTATTCAAGTTTAGATGTGTAGCTGAATGCTTATGCAGAAGCTCGGCAAGTTCAGCTTTTGTGCCAAGACACAGAAAGGATTTATGATGCTCCTTCTTCCTCCTCTTCTTCTTGTCTCTCTCTCTCTCTCTCTTTTCTCCCCCCCCCCCCCCACTACGTGTCTTGATATCTCATGCACACTGTAGGGTGATTCTTCAATAATACAGATTTGCTAGATTTCAGTAATTCAGTTATGCTAAGAATCACAATACGGATATGACATTTTGGTAAATTGAAACCCCATCCCCCATATATCTCTCTCACATGCTCAGTTAATTCAGCCCTTGAAAATCTGCCACACCTAGTGACACATACGCAAGTGCACACATGGGCATACATTCATACAATAACCTTGAATCTTATTGGAGATGCTTTGTGTTCTCGTACTATTGATCATACGCAAATCTGTAAACATATGTGCAGGATTTATTTCCAGCCGTTTTACTGTTAGATAATTGCAGTATTGGTGCACGTGTGGGGGAGGCCGTATTTACCAATTGCAAATGTCATAAGCAGCTTTCAATAAATAACAAAACTTACCAAATAATGTCCCATTTATAGACCTAAGAGATATTTGACGCAAAAACTTAAGAAGCGGCGGATCAAATGCTGAATGCCATCGTTCACAAAATTCTTGAATACTTGGCTTGTTCGATTCCGTCAGTGTCGGTTTCCACAGAACCTTATCTGTCTGTGACGTCTGAAAGTAGAATGTCATGTGTCAGATTTGAGATGAAATTGCCTTTCGCCATGGCAACCAGAACCCAAACTTTGACTTGATTTTTGAGAATCCTTTGATTTATTTTTTTCTTCAAATGTAGTGGCCTCTCTTAGTGGCCTTAGTGAGTGTGAATGTAATGGTACATAATGATGTATGTATATAGCATATTCATGATGCAACTTTTCCCTCCAGTGTTTGTGGTAATGATATAAACTGAGGTATTAACAAGCCTGTAATACCACCATTTTATGATGAAACTTTCTCCTTAGATTCAGACACCTGACAATCAAAATGTATGATCAATCGTGATGACATTATCACTTTGATGTCCTACCACAGTGCATATACTGAAAATGAAGTAGGTGTACTGTAGAAATTTATAGGTGAGGGAATTTCAATGGACCATGAAGGACACACTCTGGTGAATTCAATTTTAAAGTGTGTGTAGGTACAGCAAGTACCTAAAGTTATACTCACAAAATTGGGCATGTACAGAACCAGTGCAGTTCCTTGACAGCTGCTTTGAATTAATAATCAGCTTATTATAAAAATTGTCAGACAGTGTGGGAGACAGTAACAAACCAATTCATATGTATTTTTTTCATCCTAAGATTTACATTGCAGTAAGCCAGCTTATGTATAACCTCTGCCATGTTTTCCCAGTGGGAGATGCTAAGTCTGATGCCAGACGTATCATCAGCTTATAAACCAGACAGACACAGTTTTTGTCCAATCCGGGAAGAAACGGTTGCCATGCCAACTCCAGATATCCGCTGTATCACTCTTTTGTGTGTAATCCTTTTTGTGATCTCATGGATCGAGAGGGCTGAAGGTTTGATGGAGGCTAATATGGAGTCAGAGATATCTCTCCTATTGTATGTCTTTGGCTTTGATGTTGCTGATCAATATTAAAGTCTCTCATTGCCAATTACAACAACACTGTGTTAAGATGCTTGTGGTGTCTTCAGATGGTGGCTAGAGAGTTAAATATGTTTCCAGCACATGATTGAAATGTCCCCATTCAGTGTTGAATTGACATTTATATTAGAAATGCCATATCCCTCGCTTCTGTATTTTGACTTCTTTTAAAGTGAGCATGATTAATGCCTATGACTTTTAATGCACCGTGCTTCAGATTAGCTTTTCAGTGTTTAGGCCAATCAGTTTGCCGTTGAGAAATGATTTGTTTGCTTGATTAACCGTGAGCTCTTAGACGCATTCTGTGAGTAGGAATTAGTTGGCCACAAGAGGGAGCTCTTGCTCAACCCTCCAAACACCTTTTGATGGGTTTGGTGTGAATGTGTCTCGATGTCGAGGGTTGTGACTTTACGGAGAGGGAGATATTGTTGATGTTTCGTTCTTAGAGCATGTTCTCAATTTCTGTGCTCCAGTGCTCGCTCATGAAATTTGTGATAGACATCGGACGGGCCACAGTCCATAGTTTACTGATGTAACTTCCTTTTTTTGTTTTGATAGCCCATCCTGCACACACATCTTATGTTTTTATCTGTTATATCAGCCATATATTCCTGGCACACATTAGTCAGGCTGGATTAACATTTTTTTTTATGCCCGAGTTGAAAGCTCATTTGTCCAGAAGAAAACCAGGATTGTGTGAGAGGATGCTTTAAATCAACAGTGGTCAAAATTTTCTCACTCCAATTCGTGTGGATGTCAATTCGATGCTGCAAAATAACGGCAGGGACGAAAGGGCAGAGTGAACAGTTGCTCAGCTAGCTAGCGTGCAAAATACGCACTGGCAAGAGTCAAAAGCAAATCAAATCGGGAACCAATGAATCGTACAGCATCTGAAAATCCATGGCCTTTGCTGCTGCGTGTCCCACAGCGTTGAATTTGATCGAATGCGCTGAATCGCCAGCCAGCTACAGGGGGCAGTCTTCCTTTATACTTCTGCCTACCTGCATGGCAACGATCCAGCTGTAAAGCCCTGTGATGTGGTGTATGATAGGAACCATGCATGGGTGCTCCATGACTTGCAAGTGTCTGCCAGACCATGTGGACCTACTGCTCGAGAGCAGTTCTTATTGTCTTTGGTCTGTTGGGCATTGGGGTACCTTCTACGGAGTTACACCTGTCTGCAGTCCACATCCCCACCCCACCCACCGCCCATTCACCTTTACATCACAATTTCTAAAATGACCATCATAGACATAAAATGGATGAAAGTGTTAGTATGGGGAATACAAGAGGAACTCTTGAGAATTTTCTTAATTTGGTCCTTCATATGAAAAGACATTTCTCAATGTTATGAATTTGGCTTCCTACAAAAGAAATACTCTCATTTTTCTTGTGGGGCAAATTAAAAAGAGAGATGTGATTACACGCTATCTAAACATGTTCACACAAACATGTGCGTCTTCTGTGAGCAATGTGATGATATACACTATGTGTAGATTTCCAGTGTACATTTCCAGCCTGAAAGAGTTGATATTCGGTTACCCTCTTTACCCTATGGGCCTTCCATTAGTGGGAAAGAAATGAGGGTGATAAGCCAATAAGCCACTTCGTAATTAGCTCATGTACACCTTGGTACAAATGACCTTTCTTTTTTCTCAGTTGGTTAGACACTTCACTCGTTTTCAAAGCGGTATAATGCATAAGCTTGCCCGACATAACAATTTGTGGAATTCATGTTCAAACAAAGAATGAGCTTGTGCTTAGACCAGGTGACCAGAATAGTCCGTCAGTTCACATTTTAGCAGGCATCTAATTTATTGTTTCGTATGGAATGCAATGACAACCTTTTTCTTTTCATATTGCAAATGCCAGGCTTGCTATCAGGTGGATGTGCTGGCAAGCACTAATCAGATAAGGATCACATGAATAATCATCACATCACAGATGCTCATTTCAGTGAAATAATAAACCAAAATTCCTGTTGGTACAAATGACCTTTCTCTGCTCATGCGCAAAGTGGAATTACGAACTGGTCTATTGGAAATTGTCTGCGTCATACTCAAGGTATCGTGTAACCTCCATTGCAGCCTGCAATCATTTTCATTTTCAGATCAAAGCAAACTGGGAAATTTTTAGAGTACCTAATTTCTGAAGTCTCCATCAAACTCCCATCATGATTAATCCTTTCCTCACGGGCACAAAAGACCAGAACCTTGAGATGATGTACATGTAGTTTGTGATAGATATTGTTCCTCTGGAGGCAGTAATTTAAAATCCCTGAGCCTTGGATCAGACTAGGTCTGTGTATGTGTGGGTATGCTGAGCACGTGTTGGACTTAGAGCTGAGCAGAATTGGAAATGAAGAGCACAGACATTTGCTGATTATGCCAACAGCTGGTACAACAGGAGCCCTCTTCCATCCTTTATTGCTCAATACCAGACGGGCTGATCACATATGATCGGCAAATTTGGTCATAACACAGCTATTTTTCTCAATTCTTCATTAACGCGTCGCTGATTACTGTAATGTGGTACAGGAGGATGAACTTTGTGGATCAATGTACAGTTGTACATTCTTCAACTATGCAGAGGAAGTTAGGGCAGAGTTCTTCAAGAAATTGTCACTGAAGCGGATAAGAATTGTTGTCTCTCAGATGCAATGTTTGAATACATTTGCTCCGAGGATGTTTCTTGTCCTGTGAATCACATGGTTGAACACTGCCCCCCCCCCCCCCCCCCCCCGGCAAAGCCACAAGAGCCGAAGATCTGCACACATGGTCACAACTGTGTATTTTATCTCCATGTGGCTTTTAAGAGATCTCACAGCAGCAATTAGTTCATAATAGAGACATAGCGATCAAATTAGATTTAGAAAAATTCTCATAATTTCCTTGAAGGATTAAGTGTTTTGAATATCTACATGAGAGAAAAACAATCCCTTTGAATTTGAATGAAAGCATTTCCATCTTGAATCTTGAAGATGAATGGATTGTGGAGAATAATTCACCCTCACAAATCTCTGGCCAGCTAGATGATGCCAAATCGGCAGTCCCATCTGTTTCATTTGGCCTGTCCTGTAGGATCAAGGGTCAGATGTTTAAAAGGTAAAGAAATGTCTCCAGATTAAAGGTACTGTTTACCTTTGGGAGCAGTGATTTAAAAAAAAAAATATTCAAGATATCACATTTGATGCATATGTATATGTCTGTTGTATCACAAAACATCCTACCATATAGAATTTTCGCAATAAAGCCTAAAATATAAGAAGATATCAGTATTTTTTTCAGTAAACCATAACTGTAGACGGTTTAGTCTGGAAACATTCTTACTATAACTATTGTTTACATTTTGTGTATTTAACAACACTTAACATCGATGATACGGATTCAAATTTTTACAGTGTTTGTTCCTATCCCTAACTCACATTGTAGAACTACAAATGTATTTTGAAGCGCTGATGCTGATTTTTTGTTTCATCTGCAAATGGTAAATTATACCTTGAACAGCTGTATGAGAGCTTCCCAAAAGCATGATGGATAAGGATTTCTGACCTGTGTAACATCACCCTGGGTAGCAGCTACAGACTGTGCAGGATGCGCGTGTGCATTGTGGTTCTCTCCTCAAACTTGATTGCTGTTTCCTAGTTCTCTTGACTGCTGCCCTCTTGTGGTGAATTGACAGAAATGGCATTCCCTTTTCCCAACCAGTTTGAGACTCCAGTCTCTCCCTCGCTCTCCTTACATGCGGCGGGTCACCACATGAGAGTTTTATCCAGAGCTCTCGGAGCGTGCTTGAATTGGATCGAGTTGCTTGGGAAACGGGATTCGGCCTTCCGAAGGCATTCTCAAGAGCCGAAGATGATAATGTCAAAGCCTGAATGGGCGGCAAATGAACACACCATCTTGTCGGTGGCTAAAATCATACAGTGCCTGAATGACTACGACTCACATAGGCTGATGTACCAAGGGGGCACTCCCACAAATAAATGATGTGCATATAGCATAGTGGACGAAATGAGTTTGTTTTCTCTCTTGCACTAATTCATCTTTTGTGTAAACATTAGACCTTTTACCAGACATAGGAATTATGTGATATCTTTTTTTTTTAAATCTTTGCAATGCATTATTGATCCATGGATGTTCCTACTAGTCCATGTGGACCAATCATGAGAAGGTTTGCTCTGATTAACCTATCTAGTGGCAAGGGTACCTTATTGATCAGCTAATTTGATTTGCTCTCTCCAACTACTAGCTGTGTTTACCAACGAGACAGCATCAGCGTATTTTGCCGTCGTTCATCCTATCAAAGCAAAGCCACGTCCCATCAAAGCAAAGCCACTTCTACTTTCTGCTATGGCTGGGACTTTCCATCAACCTACTTTCCAAGAAGAGAGAATTCTGGGTTAACTTAATGTCAAATTCATCATGAATCTTTTACAAGATTGTCTATTTTTGTGTTCTGGTTTCATCAGATTCACCATTGCTCTTCTTTATATGCTGGCAAGATTTCTCGTTGTAGTGATGACAGATAGTGATACCATGAAACATCACAAAGAAGGCAATTGAAAATTTACAAAAAGGTATATCAAATCGTCGGTTGAGAATGATAAGGGCGTTAAGTTGCCACAAAACCCATAGTGTTCAAGACCACTTAACGCCTTTTTCATTCTCAACAGATGAAATGTCATGAAATATGGATTTGTGAAATACGAGTAATGAGAGAGAAATGAGTATTTCATCAGGAAGGTATCAAGATGTATAAGGACATCTGCAATACCATCTTTGCCATGAGAATGGCTGAAAACGAGTAAGATTTATTCCTTATCTTATTTCATTCTCATCATATGTGGTAGGCATCAGCAACTATTCCTGTCTACATATCTCCATGTGAATATGAGGAGAAATTTCTTGAAAAAGAACAAGTGAGTGTAATTCCATCAGATAGTCAGGGTAATTTTTCCTACCCCCATTATCATCATCATCATTCCATGGAATATGCCACCCTCACTTCCATCCCATTTAGAGGCAGCATCATTGCCCGGTGTCCAATTCCTGGCGGCATTCTCTGGCCCCCGTTCGGCTATCAGGAAAACGCTCCCCTTCCACAGTAACGGGAGCACAGCTGCCTCTTCACGATTGAAAAAAATAGATTCACTTACGTCTTCGGCCCACTGAGCGTAAATTTGCACAGATCGTCCAAGAATACCTTAGCAGCACAAGACTCTCCCCCACCCCCACCTATCTCTCTGGTGAGGGTGAATTTCTATTGATTTTCTTCGTTGCACTTGGACCTATACACTGTGAAACTGACTGCCAGAGTTTGAGATGGGATCGGGGGTGGGGGGGGGGGGGGAGATTTCCAGCTCATTTTCTTCTCTGGTGTGTTTGAGAAGTGTGACAGAATCATTCAAATGTAGAACATGTTCTCTGCCTGCGTCTATTTAAAAACCTGTCTGGTTTTTATCACAAATAAAACAGTGAAAACATACGGAAAGAGGACAGCAAAGATACGTCCATGCATTTTTATGAGTTCATGTAATAAAGGTTCTTCATGACTCAAAGGCTGTTGTATGAGATGTAACTTGTGTGTGTTTTTACTCTGTGTGTGTGTGTGTGTGTGTGTATGTGTGATGAAGAAAAAAAATGTGCATTGTTGACTAACAAAAAAACAAAGTATGGGAGGTAACATGCTCTTTGAATTTAATTTCTTTCCCCTGTGCTCAGAAGACACAGGTGTCAAAGCACCGTGTATTCAATGGAGCTTGTAGTTAAACTTGTTACACTGCCGACAAAACTCACTCAACCTTATCATGGAAAAGGGCTTCGTCCTTATGTTAGGAGTAACTGGTTCATTGGATCAGAAACTGGTTCTTATTATCTTGCATCTGTAGTTACATGCTTTGCAATACCTCCGTGCCTGAAAATATTTTTTCTTACTTTCTCTCAGCCTTTACATAGTTTCTGTCACTTTGATGTGATTTGAGGGAGATACAATTATTGATGTGATAATAGCAACATTTACAAGGAAGAAGTATAATACCATTTCAAACTATGCACTAAAACTCCCAATCTTATGTGCCTGTTTTCAAACTTCATTTCTTAGCCATAACTTTCTTTGGAAAGAGAAAAGTGGCAAAAATGGAGCTCACACATATATCTGGTGATCAGTCGATTTCTTGCCATTCAATTTTGCAAGAATCCTGTGCATACATTTGTTGCTAACAAAGACCGACTGTAATCCAGGAAGAATCCCTCATTTAATGGTGGAAATGCCCGAATTCTGCTGTAGACCTTTAAAACGGAAGGGCCGTGTAAGACTATCTCATAATGCAAAGCTGATCTTGGAATCGGTAATCGTGTACGCCTTCCCATGCTCGGGGTTGCTTGTCACAGTCGCTCGCTGGCACCAGCCCAATTATGCAAGCTATGATTATGAGTGCTGTGTGTTTTTTGCCTCGTGGCTGCCGATTTCCCCGACTCGCTGGCCGTAATTGGTTGAGAGCAACACGGTTCACTTTTTGAGACGGATGGATTTATGAAGATAAGTGTCCCGTGGTGATGTATTTCTCTGCGTAGCTGTCTCCATTGGGATTGTGCCATTGTGCACATTGCCAAAAACAAGTGAAATTGTATCAAATATTGCCAGCCCGTCTGTGGTAATAAACTGATTTAGTGAGGAATAGAGTGTCATTTTCTTCATTTCCTCCCCTCTGAGAGTTGAGGGGAAAAATTTTCTTATGCCCGCCTAAAGTGTTGCCTCCATAAAATATTATCTGATCAACTTGAATTATGATATTTTCCAAGAGATGCGTTTCCATATATTTGCTTGCACAGCTGTAGTGTTACAGAAAAGCGTAGGAGGTGTTGTTGCCGTTCATGAAGTTATTAGCAAATGAGCTCCCAGACTAAACTTTAAAGCCCTTTTCTTGTGCACGCTGTCCAATGAAACTTTAATCGTAAAAGACAATTGTACCCATGCTGAGTTCAGAATGGAAGACCACATTTCATGGCAAGAATAAAAAAAAAAAACTCCTTGCCATGTTTCAAAGAGTCTTTCAGTTATCTTTGGATTTTATAGTTTGATATTTACTGAGATGATGTAGATATTGCAAAAATAATGTATTATGCCTATGCACGTATGATTCATTGTCGCATCAAATATGGAAGACAAAAATATGTGGCTGGTATGTAAATGTGTTTATCTCAATTTTATGAGTATATGTGTATGTATGCTTGCATATAACTTACATAATTGCATTCTCACACACACAAAAAAAAAAAAACCACCCAGAAAACTTAACATATCTGTAACAGTTATGGCGAAAGAGTTTGTATCACGTGGGTAAATGTATGTTGGTGAATGAAAAAAAAATACTTTTTAATAAAGACCACAGTCTTAAATATCATGGCTTACAAAGTAGTATTTCACCAACATCTCTGTATCTGTATTTGTTGAGGAAAGAGTTGAAATATTTGAACAGAATTATAGAAGTGGTTTATCCTTTTTTTTAAAGAATTCCTCCAAATTAATGCATGCTGTGTAAATACTAAGATGCCAGTGAGACCGGAAGTGATCATTGATTCAGCTTTTAACAGTTTACAGGTGTGAATTGTTCAGATACTTGGTGGAATTCTCATATGGCAGTCTCCAAAGTCAAGAACACCTGTAAATCAAATCCTAGCATCCTCTTCCAAATAAGGATCATATGTGTATCTCTCAGACCTCTTCTTACTTCTCCCTTCTCTTTTTCTTTTTCATTCCTTGCATCTTTCTTTTTTTTCTTTATGTGACCCTTTGTTTCCTCTTCATACCTGTGTGGACCATCTTAGTGAGCCTTCCTTGCAATGAGTAGTTAGAAGGTCAAGATAAAAGCCAAGGTTCATCGAATGCAACCACAGCCCATATTCCGCCCCCCCTCTTTTTTTTTTTTTTTTTCGTTGGACACAGATTGCGGTTGTCCCCAGAAACAAGTCTTACCAGGTTGATCTAATTTCTCTGCCTTGATTACGGTAAGCCTCCAATAATGTCTGCCCTGGCTGCGCGTTAAAGGTACTGTTTATAGTTAGGAGCAGTGATTTAAAAAATCTTCAAGATATGACAATTGATGCATATGTGTAGGTCAGTTGTATCACAAAACATCCTACCACGTAAAAAATTTGCAATAAAGCCTAAAATATAAGGAGATACCACTACTTTACTCATTAAACCATAACTGTAGACGATTTAGTCTAGAAACATTTTTTATTATAACTTATTGTTCACATTTTGTATATTTAACAGTACTTAACATCAACTATACTGATTCAAATATTTACATGGGTAGTTTCTATCCCTAACTCACATTTTAGAACTATTTTGAAGCACTAAAGCTGGGTGTTTGTTATATCTGAAAATGGTAAATTATGCCTTTAAGGTTTGCCGGGTGTAGATTTGTGCGTTTTAGGCAGTCACAATCATGCACATCACCTGCTTCTCTATCAGAAAATTGGAAATTGGATTGTTGAAGGTTCCAGTTTTCTTTTCTTTCTGTCCACAGCAGGTACAAGATTTATGGCATTGGTCTTCAACCAGAAAGGCAGTGAAGCTATATCCTCAGCAAAAACCATAACAAATTTGTGCTGTCATTTTGTATGCACTGATTTCATCTCCGCTAGTTCTCACCAGTACCCCATTTCCTTCAATCAATCAATCAATCAATCAATCAATCAATCAATCATAGTTTCTCAAGAACCTGATGAGCTATTCCACATAGAGCTGTCTTAAAGCAAATCTATTCATAATGAGCATACAGTGTATATGCTGAAAAAAAAAATGTGTATGGGCAGATATATAAGAAGTAGAGTTAATTTCCTGTGTTTCTCTTTGCTGTATAATATTTGTTTTGTTGTTGTTGTTTTTTTCAACCAAGGAATCAACTGGTGTCTCTCTTCGTGCTTGCTAGTAATCCACATGTCTTCACCAAGCATTTGACATACAGCAGCACCAACAAAGAGCTACATAAAGTTGATTACAATCCACAGGATATTTGGCTTTCTTGCACCCCTCCCCTCCCCTTTCTCCCTTCCCCTCCGGAAATGAAATCAAGTTTGATTGCTACTGCTAGTCGTAGCCCACAGCCTCAATCAATAGAGCCATATTAAGGGAAGGTGCCACTTGTATCCCACATGCATCAGTAAATAGACATGATCTAGGTCTCGACTAGCCTCATAATCGGCCTCCCATCAGGTGGCAGTTATCTTGTTCAGCTCTCTGAAAACTCGCTCATATATGAAGTAATAAGTAAAAAAAAAATATTAAGGTGATGCACCATCTGTAAATCTGATTGATTATGTTGTGTTTGTTGTAAGCATGCTCAAGGATGCATGCTTTGTGGTCTCAAGGAGTGCGTTTGATTGTACGAATAGACATTGCCTTGAATTGAGACTAAGGGTGTGAAAACTTCCTTGCAGGGGGAGGGAGAGTTGAGTGACCCTCTCAAGATGCACTTTCACACCCCATAGAGTTTGGTGGTGGGAGAGGATGAAATCGCCAAGATGGGGTGTGAACTCCCAACAGGAAATCATGTGCAAAAACACAAGAAAAAAAAAAATTATTTGAAGAGAGATATAAGTTTGCTGCTGACAGCATGCGAGAATATACGAAGGGAGAACTCTAAGCCATTTTTGTGAAATCGTTTCTGCACCGTAGATTTGCGAAGAGCAGGCTGTGTTGTGAGGCTGGTATTGCATAACGTAATCCACAGTGGAAACTGAAGTGTAATCTTGTATCACAGTAACAAGATTTGGACTTCGATGTCTGTACGTAGGCACATGTATGTGTGGAGGAGGAAGGGTTGTTCCATCTCCTTCCACACTCGTGCCCTCATCCAGAGTATAAAGGGCAATCAGGTAAGGTCATTTAGTGGCTTGCTTCATCCCCAATGTTGGGCCCCAGGTAGTGTTCAATTCCAGTCCGTTGGCTTGCTTCATTTGGGTGCACTAGACAAGGAGGTCACTTTACTCCCGCACGCTGAATTTCAGACGTGAATTCCCTCTCCCACTCCTCTCGCTCGGCTGAGCCTACGTACTGACAGAAGGCATTGGGTACGTGGGCAACTGATTTAAAGTGAGTCATGCGGTGGTATGGGGGGGGTATGTTTCAATGGTGCGGACTCAGCTGTCCAGTTGATGCATGTGACCTCTAACTGTCCAGAAATTATCATTTACATACTGTATTCTGAGTTCCTGATGTATTCTTGTGACATCTTTTCCGCTGGACTCTTGGTGGTGCTGAATCTCCACTATAAGATGGTTATTAGTCAACTATTCACGTAGATCCAAGGATGGGGGAAAATATGAGAGAGGTGTGTTCGGTTTGTATGATAACTTCTACAAATTGTTTGGTCACGTTTGAATCTACAGCCTGGCTTTAGGAGACTAGGTTTTTGTTTTTCCTCTCTTTTCCCTCACGTTCTGCACAGACAGCGAAGGCGACGAATGAAGTGAAGGTCTGGCCAGGGGTGGGGTGTGCTGGCACTTTGCATGTCAGTGGTTACTGCTAACTTGCAGGTGGGATCCCTAATCGCATTTGTAGTCTGCTGCCAGCTCAGCACTGCCATTGCTCCCCTTTTCTTCAACTCGTGGGTTGCTGTTTTAGGCTTTCGAGGTATTCTCTTCCTCTTCTTCCTCCTCCTCCTTGCTTATAAATCGACATGTCATAGAAATCATTGTTCCGTGATATATTTTTCTGCACACCACACCGTCACCAGGAGGGAACACGGGCGGGAGAAGAGGATGTGCCATAGATAGCTCCGATGTCACATACCCTCCAAATGTTACCTCTCGGGAGAGACCACCACTCAGGAGCAGATTTGGCACCCTTCCTCCCCCCCCCCCCCAACTCCGACATCACCTCATATCCCTTGCGGAGAGATTGATAAAGCTCCGTTAATGGCGTCGAGAAATACTTGATTGGCGTTCTGCCTATGATACTACTTCTGCTCTGGATGACAAAATACCAGGATCGTGTATCCACTGAGGATCCTAATGCGCAGAGACGACAAGTCTTGAGAAGAAGAATGATTTCTGTGGGTCTTTGGTGGGATATCAGTCTCAAGTAAAAAGAAGAAGGAAATAATGATGTCTTCAGTGATACATCCATCATCTTTTAGAGATGCACCTGATGTGGTGTGGGTGTCATCTGCAGCTTGGAATTTGCATTGAGCTCCTGTGAGAAAAGAGAAATTATGCTTCATGCTGTGGAAATCTTTCCTTTCGCTTCGGTTCTCGATGGATAATTTTGAGATATGCCAGTGGTAATAAGTCGGTCGATTTGCCTTATTATTATATGACCAGACTTCGCTGCTTTTCAAAAACCACTGAGGAGTGTTAAAGTGGAACAACTTATTTAGTTTTCTACTTTGAATGTGGAAGAAAGTTCAATTTTGATATTCTGTTGTAGGACAATTGTGTAAGGGATTTATATCCTTGTTTTAGTTTGTTTTAAGCTGAAGTAGATTGTCTGTACTCACACTTGAGGAATAAGATTTCTTTTGCGTTTGTGGACTGATGAAAAAAAAGAAGAAATATTCTAAGGTTGCTTTAAACTGCACCAAAGAAAAAGTGGACCCCAATTAAATCTGGACAGATGTTTAAGACAATTGTCTTCCAATCTAAGTATTATGGCTGTACGCAGTCACACCACGGAGGCCCACCTCCCTGGTCACACACATCAACCAACATGGAACCCAGTGCATGTTTACATGGGTTTACAAATAATGTGTATATTGTCATGGTACGCTGCTGCAATGGACATGGATATCTTATTTGCTTATTTTTCCAACCATCAGTGCATTAGTTGGGAGAGAGTGCAGGATATCACTATCAGCCTCTCATTCCAGTGTGCTGAGGCTATAGGCCCATTCACAAACAACGAAAATCGAAACTTCAATCGCGATCCAAATTTCGATTTTTTTTTCGACCGTCCATACACAGGGAAAAATCACAGTGAAAAATCGCACTTCGCAGCAAGGAAAGAACGATCAGTGGCCAAATTGCGCATTCGGGAAACTTGCATGACCGAAGACTGACCCCGCAGTCCCAATAGAGTTTCGCACGCGCTACGAACGATGGGATTAAAAATACCGATTTCCGAATCTCGATCGCGCTCACACACACGGCGCTTGGCAAAATAATCGCGATTATTCTGAAAAATCGCACTAATAGTGCGAGTTGGATCGCGATAAGGATCGCGGTAATTAGTGAGATTTTTCTGTCCACACTGGAAAAAATTTCGAAATTTTGATTGCGATAAGAAAATCGATTTTTAAATCGCACTTTTTCCCTTGTGTGTGAACGGGCCTAATGTGGAGTGAATCAAGGATGCTGGGTAAAATCTCTGTGTGTTCAGTGAGGTTGGCGTGTTGTTGTCATTGTCTTTTTTTTTTTCTTGGAAAATTGAGTGAAATGGGGGAAGTAGTCATCTGATTTAGCTTTCATCATACTCTGCATTCTCTGTGGCCATCGGAAGACAGAAATACTTAACTTGTTCTGCTTGTAGGAAGCAAAATATAGTTCTTTTTACCTTGCACGTATAGCAAATTTTCTGTAATGGAAAGTATCCGACGAAAGATTACCAGCCTGTTCTTGCAGTGTTTTTAATAATCAGTTTCCAATTGGATAAAGGCAAGCACCTTAGTTTTTCGATGTGATTGATTACTGTGTTGCCTTTACTTCATTCAGAGGTTGCTGTTGTTTACAAACCGGTGTGATGCGATGCCATTCGGATACTTCAATTCATCAATTTGCCAAGTCCTTCATGTAAAAAGAGCTGAAGATGTATAATTCATTGAGCGTACCTTTGCCGCTTGATTGTGGCCACCTTGAAAACCTTGGATGGCTGCAGGCTTTGCCGTCAGACGAGATGTATCTCTCGTTCCTGTCTTCAAGGTTGGCCATTTCCGGAACGTACATGCCCAATATGTAAAATACGTGGCAGACCTCCTAATTAAAAGCCAATGACAGACATGTTATTCTTTGGTACCGCTGAAGTTGACTTTATGGTGTTTGTTTGTGTACTGTACAAAACGTCGAACCAGAAATATTTGCAGCATGAAACTTTCATGAATTGTTGACCATGAAAACAAAATATGAGTAATCATTTTACTGGAAATAAAGGGATATGTTGAACACACACTGCTTGTTGATATAAATGATACAACAAAACTGACTGTGCACTGCTAAACATGCATAATTTTAAACCCCCCCCCCCCAAAAAAAAAAAAAAAAAAAAATGCACTACTAGTACACATACCAGTAGTTAACTTTGGAAGCATGCTGCCTGGCCCGAGCTGTAATGTGCACATGTGTATACATACTAGTATCTACAAAGAGGATTAAGTCCATTACTTGAAAGGGGTAAATTGGTCATTGTTTTTTAGCATGATTTACATACGATTTACGGCATTGTACTGGCATTTAATGCATCGTTGAGACAGGAATTTTCGCTAGCATTTTCCTTTCGGAATCTTGTCTACTCGTTGAAATTTGTGAGAGTTTCATGCGCACAGAAATATCTGGTTTTACAGAAGTCTTCCTTTTTTTTTGTGGGGGGGGGGGGGGAATAATTCAGTACTGCCAGAAATCTAACTAAATCTGATGCAGTTGAAAAATCCCAAGATCTTCTCATTGGTCAATTTGTATCAGCCTCTTAGAAGAGCCATGTTCCTCCTGAAAATGAGCACACAAGTCGGATTCATCTTTGTAACAAGCTGCATTACCTTTTGAAGATTACAGAAGAAGAAGAAGATGTAGAATGATTATTATAAGAAGATACCAATGCTTGTCCTTTACCGCATGGTAATGTATACTTGGTCCATAAAAGCAGTAGAATAAGTGACTGTTTATATGGTGGGTCCATATGATATCACTGATATTTTTTTTTTTTTTTTTGCTTATTCTACACAAATTTCCTTTAAATTGTGTTTATGAATTTGTGACTGTTTAATTTCTGATGAGATGAGAGGTTGTTGATAGAAAGTGATAGAAGTAGGTTTTATGTATTTTGTGGTTTAGATTCAACCCAAGGATGAGTATATCATAGGGATTGAAGTTTGTGTAAGATGAAGGCCTTGTTACAAGATTTGGAAAGCAAATTTAAATATCACTGTGCTTTGAAAGGAGATTTTTTAGTGCAATATTTCCTTCCATTTTGCAATGATTTATCTACTTTAGAGAGGACAAAAGCATAAAAAGGCCCAGAAGTGGTAGGAGAAAATAAGACCTGATTGACCGGAGTGTGTATGTATGGTGAAAGCCTTTCTTATGCTTCCTTAGTATTTGTCCCCAGGAAATGCATCCCATCTCTGTCAACATTCATATATTTCCACATTTGTCAGCTCACCATCTTATATTCTCTCTCTCTCATGTTCAAAGGGAAAGAGGAAAGATGCGGTTGCCGAGGGGATAACACTTTTAAAAAGAAAAGAAAAGAAGGGGGCAGTGGGCTGGAGTGTGCTTAGCCTGCAAGCAGTATATATATCACCTCATCAAAGGTTTGAGCTGTTCCTCCCGGCTCTGATGTACAGGAGCAATATATAAGATGATATTGCATTAAGGTGTAACGCCCATAATATCTCGTGGCAATAATGTACTTGGAGACTGCTGGCATCCTGGACTTGTACATTCCTGTACTGGTAGTACACTGTATACTGAACAAACCAGAGTAAACTAATAGCTTGTATTTGCTCACACCCATTTCCTGTTGGAATGAATCAGGGATGATCTGCTTTTATCTCTCAGCACAGGACCTTTCCCTGTGCATGTATGATGTGTTCCTTGAATGGATCCATGACAAACTTCGTCTGGGTCAAGTGTCAAAAGGACATCCCTGTCTTTGCTCTTACAGCCTTGTTTAGAGCAGAATATAAATACTGGCTTTACCTGACTCATAGACTTTTACTATTTAAAAAAAAAAAAAAAAAAAAAAAAAAGCAGTACATGAACAGCATTTGTGGATTTCAGTTCTTGTTTGCTATGAAATGCAATTCTCCCCCCCCCCCCAAAAAAAAATGCTTGATGACATAAACTGCAGCATCTCCTAAATCTGGATGACAAAGACCCATCTCAGTTCATCAAAAGTTGCATATCTGATTGGGGTTTTTGTGAGATGAATAACACGTCATCGACTCCAATGCAAAGGGCATGTTTCTGTTATTTCTCTGTTTGACTGGATTTGCTGGGATGTAGATCCCCTCCCCCCCCCCCCCCCCCCCCCCCCGAATGACTGTCAATTTGTCCCGGTTGACATCCATCAAGCGTGCACAAGATCTTCTGACTCACCATGAAACATCTCATCTCAGCCACAATTTTGCAGAAGCCGGTGACCGGTAAACTGGTAATTTACCATACAACGCCAGAGATGCTTATATGGCCCAGTTTTGCAAGCCGTACTGTTATGAGAGTTCCCAAATGATGTGACTTCTGAGAAGCATTTTTTCCCCAGTGTGCACATTCGGAGTTTTGTGCCATTTCAAAAAGAGACAGGTGACGTAAATTGAAAACCAAAAACAAAGGAATTGGGCCTCATTTATAAAAGTAATTGACAATGTTGCAATTGTAGCATATAAGTAGAATTGTAGTTACCATGGCATTGCCCCAGAAGCAGCCAATCGAGCTGTGAGCTCGCCCTGTATTCAGGAACCCGAAAGCTACCAAATACACTGAGCTTAGACTGCGTTCTGGATTGTGGTTGATCAGTCCAGTGATATGTGGCAACGGTGAACCTTATTGTCTTCTTTTCTCCCCTTTCCGATAGATAAGGATGACAATCAAAAATATTCATGGGATCATATTTGAAGGGGATAGCCTGTTTTTGTGATACTTCTCAATTGGTACCAAATTTGATTTAATCAGTGGCATTTTGTATCATAGTAGCAAGTGTAGTTGAAGCCAGCAAGGAATGGTTTGATGGTGTTTTTGAGAGATGAGAAAGAAATGAAAAAAAAAAAATCCTTGAACGAGAACTTCCTCGGTCATCATCTGGCCTCAGAATCATAATCCCCTCCCCCCTATTTGTGAATGTCAACATCATCAGTCAATGTGATGGCACATTGTTTTGTGATGTAGCCATGTAGCGGGTTCCACGTATGTTAGTGGCGTGATACTCGACCCTCCCCTACCCTCTCGAGGTCCTCTATCTCAAAATGTCATAGCTATTGTATGTGATACTCGCTTCCCCTGGCTATGATGGGGTCTATGAAATCCTACCTAAATGCTCCGTACTCCTTAAGGGTGTGGTAACAAAGTGATAAACCTCACGTCTCCTCTCAACATCGCAGTTATCGTAGGCATGAGCATGTGTGCCAAGTACATGTACAATATATTATCTGATTATTTATCTATATCTACTCATGGGTATTAAAGGGGAGACAGGAATTTATACAGTATGTATTTATAGTACATTTTATTCTTGAAAGGAGCCTGTTGGAAGATACATTCGTTACCGACCATGTTTATGTTTTCATGGGCTATAGGATATCTTTTGTGTGTGTGTGTGTGTCCTTATTAAAGATGATATCTTGGCCTTGCATAGCAAGAGAGGGAAATTTTTGTGTAGAAATGGGCCATTTGTATTTTCCTAATGACAACTCTCTTTTTTTTGGGGGGGGGGGGGGGGGGGGGGGTTCCAGTGTTTAAAGGATTCAACTGGTGTGCAGGATGTGAAATCTGCTTGATGGATAAATTAGGCTCTTGAATTTAATGTGACCTATAAGAAGATGCCATGACAAGTTTTAAATAAAAAGAGGCTCTATAGTTTCCCTGTATTTTGATTTCTCACTGTCATATCAATTTATAGTGTGACCTGAGATTTGAAAATGCAGAGCTGTAATCCTGCAGTATCTTAGAATCATTTCTATCATCATTTTTGTGGAAATTTTTGAAAGTTTAAAAACAACCAACTTAATTCTATCCGGTAGATCCTTTAACTTGCTGTAAACATCTTAACTAGGATTCATGCATTCTGCTGCGTACAGAGGACTGGAAACTCTGCAGCAAAGAAGAAGAAAAGGTCAATCTGAATAGCAGGCATCCATGTCACAAAGTCCGAGCTCAAGGCATGTATCACTTCTAGAGCCGGCTTCGTTTTGATAGCCCTGCAAAGCTATCATCGCATTCAAGGCAGTTCGCATTCCCGCGTCGTCAGATGCGGGGGCTCTACTCGAGACGAGCGCTCCAACCCCGTTTACAACCTACGTCGTCGGCAGGGATTAAAAGCAATGATGAAGAGGAGTGGGAATGTAGTGGGAGATGAGTACTGACTAATTTCTTGATTCATCCTTCAAACTCCTTATATTAATAGGGTGGAGGAAGAGACATCTATATCTGGATGCAGATGGGAGTTAGCGGGGTTAAAGGCAGGGTATGGAGGAGTAGAGAGGATGGAAGCGGTGGAAGGGAGATTAAGATGGAGGAACTGAAGTTGAAACATCTTCAAGACTCTGAAGTTCTGATATCAAGAAAGTTTGAGGAGGTTTTGGATAAAGGAATTGAAGAAAAGAAGAGCAAGACAAGAAGGATGTGGGATCAAAAAGAGATTAAATGCAGTTGATGAGTGTGATTAAACCATAAAAGGATTAAGTTGGAAGAAAGGAGCACTTGATGATTTATTAAAATTATCTGTCAAATTCCTGAGCATAAAAAGTTTAAGAATGGGGTAGATAATAAAGGTTGGGATAGGAAGTTTGGAGTGAGTAAACAAGAACTGGAATAGAAAACTGGGCAAGTGGAGAAGGAAAAGGATTAAAGGGAGGGTTTTGTGAGCGATAGCAAGTAGGATGGAGAGAGAGAGAGACGGCATTAGGATGAGGAAGGTACAGGAGAGATGGATTGGATGCGGGAAAGGGTGGAGGGAAAGATTGGAGAAGGTGGATGGGGGGAAAGGAAGTTGTCTAGGGGAGCCAACATTTGACGGAAGGATGGGATGAAGAATGAGCCAGAAAAGAAGAAGGATGTGATGGAAAATGGATGGAGTCAGGATGGAAGAAGGTTGGAATGAAAGCAAAATAGACTTGGATGAGATAGAGGAGAAAGGGGGGATGTTGGTTGAGAGGTGTGTAAAATACATAATGTAGAAGTCATAGAGGAGGATGGGTAGGTATAGGAGAGGAGACAGTAGAATGAAAACACCAGATGCGGTTGAAAGAGAAATCGAGATGATGGATGCTTATCAAACGGTAATGGCTTTCTGTGTATACAACAGGCGACCAAAATATGATACTGTTAAAATCTTTTTGCTGTCGTAAAAGGAAAAAAAAAAAGGCCCAAGGAGATGATATGCCATTGTATGTTTCTGTACTGAAAATATTATACTTTACTGCTGCTTTTCCTAGGGCCATCATAAATTCCAGGGAAGAATGACATACAGATGATAAGCAGTATAAACATCAATGCCTCTTACTGAGCGTAAGAGTAAGCGAGCCAAGCAAAATTACAAAGTGAAGGCACCGTATCATTTTTGCCTGATGAAGCATCCAGATAAGATCCAAGGAGAGGCATTTAGACAGGAGAGTGGCTCGACAAGCTAAGCTTCTTAAAGCCTTCTGCCATGCCATACACCAGCGTGATGGCATTAGTACAGACAAATTTATCCGCATCGTTCCGGTGCCGTTGTTTCCCGTTGTCGCCGCAGACACAAATTTTGGAGAGGGGCGCACCTCAACGTACCAGGCATCTTTCCTCTTTTCGTGCTATCTCCTAATTCGTATATTTCTGCCTCCTCATATCTCTCTCATCCTCCTTATGTCTCACTCCATCTCTTGGTCTGGTATTTTTGGCACAAGATGATTTAGGGATGAGATCCGTTGTGCAGATGGTTTCGCAAGAGTGGTGCCCACCCAGGAAAAGAAAAAAAAAAGAGTTGCAGATGGTCTATAAACCACATGTACCTGTCAGCTGAAGACAATTCTGAGACAGAGGAGAATGCTGCAGTAATTTATGAAACTGAAAATATGAATTCCAATAAATATTATTAAAAGTACTTTTAATGTGTCTTTTGATTTTAAATGTCGAGGTTAAAACTTTTCAACGGCGTTAAGACATGTTTATTGATATTAGGAGTGGTACACATTTATTTTTCATGCTTGCCAAAGTAGCAAATTTAAAAAAGGAAAGATAGAATGTTCAAAGTGATTAAAATTGTATGGGAAAAGATTGGCACTAGCATCATACAGAACTATGGAGTTCATACTTGGTTTATGTTTGTTAGATTTAAATGCCCTATAAATTAATTCAGATCAGTTTATTGTTCTATTTGAAGAGTGGTTTTGTTGCTGTTTGTGCTGTTGTCAGTGTCATGTTGTACAGTAGGCATTCTTTCCTGTGCAGAATCAGATTGTATCTGTGATGGGAAATTGAAAATATTCATTCATGATGGCTGCATAGTGGGATGAAGTCAGCTGAGGCAAACCCAATTGTGTGATTGAAATATTGGTCAATTTTTGTGCCTCCCATTGATGTTGGTCAAAGAAAAACAGAGTTTTGAAGAACAGCATTTATTATGATACTATATTTACCCAGTCACTGTACTTTAGTCTTTAGCCATTTGATTTGTTTTTTCTTTCTAAACACTTCCATTCCTCTAAGCTTTAAATCTTAGCCCTGACATAGGTGCCCTTTATGAAAAGGACTGCATTTGGAATATTTTCACAACATACTCAAGCTCTCGCTTTCTGCACCACTTCTCGGACCATCAAGTGAAAAATTCTTGTAAGCTCCTCTCCACAGCACTCTATCTCCCACTAAAATCTGCCAGGAACCCCTTCAAAACACACTGACATTTAAGAAATATCAATACTTGAGGCTTCTGATTTCTGTACAGACTCAAGGTGATAAAGACAACAACAACTTCTTTTGCATGAGTTGTGAAGCCATCATGTTATAGTTACATGCAACCAGTTGCTTCATTTATTGCAGGCTCTCCCTTTTCTGTTAAAGTGCAAGCCTGTGTGCTAAAGTGCAGTGAGTGAAAGGAAAATATTCAAGGCTGAAAGTGAGTCATTCGGTTTTCCACGAGTCTTTTTCTCTGACATCGATTAGCACAATAGGAGTTTTAAATCAGTCCATGAATTAATTGACTTACGATGGGAATAGTCGGAGGGGGTTCTGCCTGTCATGTGTGGCAAGTGGAGTGAACATACAAAAATGAACCATGCAAAATTTCTCTTTTGAGTCTTGCCATTATTACAGAGGAAAAAAGGGGGGCGGAGGAGTCACTGGGTAGCAACGGTCCAGCACCCCAACTCCTTTTGACACTCCACTCCCACCCTAATGCTGTCCATTTCTTATCACTCCGCTCTGATGCCACTGTCAGTACAGCTGTATTAATCATCGACGACATCGCAGCCAACATTGTTATCGGTGCATCCAATGCCCCACCATCCCCGCTCGCGCCCATCCGCAGTTCGGGGCGTAGCGCATCTCCTACGGGAGGGGCAGGGCAGATGCGGAGTAGTGCTGGGGGTTATAGAGTGTGTGCACGTACTCCCCCCAAAAGCTTTCAGCTGCGTCCTCGTGGTTGTGTGGAGAGAAGGGCATAGAAGTGAGAGAGGAAGAGAGGGTGAAAGAAGGAGAGATGGGACCGTCTGTGTGTGTGCGCGTGTGCGTGTGTGTGTGTGTGTGTGTGTGTGTGTGTGTAGTAGGGATGCCATGGATGAGTATAGCTCTCAGATGATGGCTCAGTTCTGAAACATTGTGCTGCGATGCGTCCATGGAATGAGGAAGTGGTGACACAGGCTTCTGAGACTTCTGAGAGGAAAATGATACCTTGGATGATTAGGAAAAGAGTGTTGCCTGTGTACTCGCCCTTTTCATCCCATCCCTGTTAATTTGGAGGGATCTTTTTTTTTCTTCTTTTCTATGTCTGCTTTTGAGGCATGAGCTTTCGGTGAGAGATAAACCTGCATTTCAGTTGTGTTGTGTGATATCGTGGTACTTGTCACTATAATGGAGGAGGTGCCATTGTCAGTGATTGGTGGATCGTATCTTTGGAAGAACATTCATAGCAGCGTGTTGATGAATTTGGATTGCTTTCTCTCTTGAAGATGTGATGATAAGGAGTTCCTCCAGATCTAACATGCCCATTTACCAGTGAGATTCTAGTGGAAAATAGAGATGGATGTCACATATTTTGGTTTGGAAATACACATTTTTGGATATATTACTCATCACTTGTGATTCACCGCAGTCTTCTAGTAGAGTGTTTGGGCAGCAGTTGCATCCTACAGGGTAATTTGATGTTATCAAATTTTAGGTCTGCTCTTGACGTACAGTGAACTCTATAAACGGAATCATCATTAAAGTTGGAAACAAGCTATGGAATGAAAGGATATTTTAAGATTCGTGGAGGCCTACATGTTTTCTAGAGTCGCACCGATAGCTGGCCTGCTCGTCGGCAATGTGCCAGCAGTACTCAAGCAAATAGGGGAGGTGGAGGGCCGCTGGGCGGAGGTTGTCGTTGGCACGGACCGCGGCGACACCAGCTGACAAACACCGGCCAACCACCATACCAGCAGCATGCCAGCCATGAGTGCCAACGAGGTGATTCCCATGAGGGAGATCCCAAGTGTTAACAATAAGGACGGTTGCTTAGACGACGGCGGCAGCCGCAAGTCCAAACGAGATGGAGGAGGTGGTGGGAGTGTGAAGAAGAGCAAGGAGGAGGAGGAGGGGGAGGAGGGGGGCGAGAACAAACCCCTGCCCTGGCAGAAACCAGTGCCTTCCAAGGCCTTGCGCACACAGGGCAACTACACCCTGAGGTACAAGTGCAGGAAAAGACCTGGTGGAGGTGAGAAAGGATGTAACCTTGGTAACAGCCACCCTTCTTCTTTCTTTTTATCCTTGACATTGTACAAGTTTTGTTCTTTGATCAAATCTCCCTGATGATGTTTTAGAGCTTGCAGTTAGATGTAGTATAGTAAACATAAAGTCTCTTATAAAGTAGTTGCATCAGTTCGTCACAAAATTTGATGTTATTTTTTTTTTCCCCTTCTTATGAGTGGATTTGGTACTACCTTTGTGAACGTAGAAAAGTTGTACGGTTACTATGAGTTGAAATTTGACAGGAATATTCTTTAAGTGTGATATTTACAATTTATCTAAATACATGTAGGTGTTTTGCTTTGAACTTTGCAAAGTTTTGTCAGTAATGTCATTAGTATAATTATGTCTAAACAACTTCATAGTGTACAGAGTGAATCTGTTTGCTAATGAGCTATTAAAGGGAAGATAAACCCCAAGAGCAATGTGGATTGAGTGAAAGCAGCAACATTAGTAGAACACATCAGTGAAAGTTTGAGGAAAATCGGACAATCGATGCAAAAGTTATGAATTTTTAAAGTTTTGGTGTTGGAACCGCTGGATGAGGAGACTACTAGAGGATATGACGTATGAGTGGACAACAAAACAAAGAAACTATAAAGGAAATTCAACAAAAATTCACTTTTCTAGAATCATGAAAGAGCAATGGACCAACCTCTTTCAGAAAGCAGGGGGAATAATTGCTACCCTTAACACATGTCAATATCAAGTTGATGGAATTTGTAATTTTCATGAAAAATGGATTTTTGTAGAATTTTCTTTATATTTTCTTGGTATTGTTGTCCACTCATACGTCATAACCTCTAGTAGTCTCCTCATCCAGCGGTTCCAACACCAAAACTTTAAAAATTCATAACTTTTGCATCGATTGTCCGATTTTCTTCAAACTTTCACTGATGTGTTCTACTAATGTTGCTGCTTTCACTCAATCCACATTGCTCTTGGGGTTTATCTTCCCTTTAAGCAGACAGAAGCATTGTGCAGTTTGTTTCTCACAGTAGTCTTGATCAAAGACTAGGCAGGAACTACTTTCAAAGATCAGAGTGGCATGTGTCACGTGGGCAATGTTAACTTCCTGTGTCAGAGACGTTGACTTGTGATCCTGAGGTCTTCTGCAGCGTTATGGAAACACGGTATTGTGTTTTGGTTTTTTGTTCGTCTCAGAGGAAGCGTTCTGTTGAATCACAACTATCTCACTAAGTGGGACTGTATTGCTACTTCCTCGACTTTCACTGTATCTGATGTGCATGTGTGTGTGTATGTATGTCTGTCCATTGTGATGGTTTGGAGCTGAAATTTGGCCGAACTGTGCATGTATGTCTCTTATGTGGGAATCTCCCCTACGCCATACATCAACTCTTGCTTAGGATTGCTTTCATGCTTGCCTGTGTCGACCAGATGTTTTCCTTGTAACCAGCGAGTGAGAAACCTGACATCTGTGTTACACATTCAGTACCTTTGACACTGAGGAAATGGGGACAGTTTGTGTAAAACTTTGGTGCTAGCTCAGGAGTTTGAATTTCACCCGCTGGACATGTTGAAAACGAGCGACAACTACACATTAAAGTACAAGTGCAGAAAGAGACCAGGAGGTGATTATGAATTAAAGTAACTTCTCTTTGTGTGTGGGTGAAGATGCAAAATGAACAGAGAACGCCATTTTTCCTGCACCAATATACAGTGTAGTAATGTAGGTTCCAATGGTGTTCACATCTCAGTGTGATTATCATGGAGTTATGTCTTTGAGTGCTTGTTTGCGTCATGAGTATGGCAAAAATTTGTTTGTGGCTGAAAATTGTGTTTCCTCTCGCTCGATTGCAGTGACATAGTTAATATTCGGGGGAGAATACAGGATTCTGGTCACGTGTGATCAGCAACCTTGCACAGTTTAGTGCAACATGCCTTCTGGGAAATCCAACGCAGCGAAACTGTCATAGTCTGTAATGGACTGACATGGACTGACGGAGGAAATGTCTGTTAGGCAGTAGCTGGATTGTCTTACCACATGGCAGGTAGATCAAATGTCCCTTCCAGTCTCTTCATAGTCCTGTAGAATGCCTGTACTACCGACTTCTAATGATAAATCCCATGTACACGCGTCATGGAAGGCCCCTTGCCAACTCCAGTGGTGTGGTACATGTTCCCCACTCTGTGAGTGGAATACACTCTACATTGATAATGCATTCTCTACAAGTTTTACGTAAATCGTGCGCAGAATGGATACTGTGTGTTCTGCATATTCACAATGGCAACCAAACCAAAAATGTTTCAAGAAATGATTGTAAGATTGAAATGTGGTTTTCCTCCAAATGAGAGTGACTAATTTGGGAATGGAGAACTTACTAAATTTGCATGTAGGAAATGAAGTAGCAGCTCATACTTAAACGTAATAATATAACATCCTTTAACGTAAAAATATAACATCCTTTTAATCTTTAAATTTGAAGGAAAAAAAAGTACCTTGTCGCATTACAGTAACAAAAAAAAAACAGTTTCTGTTAAGTTCTGTTCTGTTCATTTTTCATTCTGAAAATAAACTGGCAGGGTCTACTTTGACTGGGAAAGATAGTGCTTTGAATCTTTTTTTGTTTGGTTTTTGTTTTGTTTTTGGGAAAAAATGCTGAATGCACTTTGTTGTCATGTTACAGCAAGTCGATAAGATTTCTATTTGTTGTGCTCCATCACTGTTCCACGGTACAGGTGATGCATATCCTGTTTGACAGTTGACTTATCAAAATTCCTCGCCAAGCCGGCAGACGCACAAGAGAGGGTTGCCAATTTTGTGAGGAAGGAGATACATTCCGACTGATTGAAATTCAGATATATACAGCTGGTGATGTGAGAAAAGGTGGTGAAAGGGATGATGGGAAGAGAGAATATTCTGTGGACCCCCCCCCCCCCCATTTTTCTATATTCATTGATTAATGAGAAAAAAAAAATGACTCTCAAAGAAACAAGATATTTCAAGGAAGAATGGAAGAACATACTTAGGTTGTTTGATATGTTGTTTGTTTTACTGACCTCCTCTTGCTTTGTGAGTATAAAATTTCATAGTTATCAACCATTTATTTAACCTTGATTCTGACGAGTGTTCTAAGCCTGCAAGAACTCACTGTCGTGCTGGGCTTTTGTCTGTGCATCTACATACTCAGTTGCTTACTGCAGTCACATGATCATAATGATGATGATCATCATCATAATTATCATAATTAAAATGTCAGTACATTATTTATTAGTGTGTCTCCAAACCCAGATTAATCCAAATGTTGTGAAGCTCCGCTGATGACCTCTATTTGTGCTCAGACATCACAGCATGTTGTACATGACTTTTTCTCTCCCTCTCTCATGCGTGCGCTCTCTCACTCTCCCCCGTGCTCCGAAGCTATTAGCTGCAATTACGCGCTGGGGCCGCAAGACGATTGTAGTCCATCTCATTAGCGTGGCAAGACCTTCCCTTTGTCACACACTAATGCTTCATTTGTGAGGCCCATTGTGAAACATGGATGGATGTGGATGAACAGCAAGGGTATGAACCATAATAAAAGATCCCATACCCCACCCCGACCCTTCTATACATCCTTTTGACGTCAGGAAAAATGTAGCATCATTTTTCTTCCCCCAATAACTTTCAGGATTCGATAGATTTTGCATCCTGACAACCTTCAAAAGAGTTACAGAAATTCACCGTGCTAAAACAGTGGTTGAGATATACTGTGGCTACCAAGTAGGATATTAAACAAGAAAGTATATCATAGTATTCATTTTGAACAGAGTGACAACTCTGCCTTCATTGGTCAACATCCTCAGATTATACTCTATATGTCATATATTTCGCGAGTCTAAATTTTTCGTGAATGGGGACTTCCCGACAATATGGCGAGTGGTTCAATTCGTGATCGTGGAGTCCTGTACCCAATGGAGAATTGTATATGCGTACGTCACATTCATATCGGCATTATGGTCAATATTTGTGCGTGTTTTTACTTTCGTGAATAGCAGCTGACTCGCGAAATATTCGGCGTATACAGTAATGGAAACATTTATTTCATGAGCACACAACTGTAAATTTCATTCCAGTAATCAGATGAGAAATGTCTTGGTGCGCTTATATCTCTTACGTTACTCCCTGTCCGAGCTATAATTTATAGCATAGTACTGAGTACATATCTCATGCTTTATTCCCTGTGTAAGCTATGATTTATAGCATGGTGAATCTTGTTATGAAGATTTTATGAAGATGTTATGAAGATGTACCTTTGTATTTGGCCTGTGAATGAGTTGATAGTAGAAGGAGCTCCATATTTAGGCGTATGACACGCATGAGTCTCATGATATCTATTAGGCACTGTGGCAACCTCTGACAACGTATATAGCTCGCATCTCTGAGGGGAGGGATTCCTTGTCGGAAAACATTTCATTTGCCCTACAGCTCGCAAGCAAAGCCCTGCTGCAGTCTTTAAAAAAAAAAGAAAAGAAGAAGAAGAAGCAGAAAAAAAAAGAAAGCCCCCCAAATATGAATTCATCCATGTCGAGTTGATTTGATGGGAGACAGCGCAGATCCTGCTGTTGTATTTGAATGAAGGAAAGCAATTTCCTACGCGGGATGATGGGAGAAGAGATACCACTGGTTCATTCATATAGTCAGTCATATTCCTCTGTCCCCCTTCCCCCTCCCCCCCCCCTTTATCCTTTTCCCTGTGCACCCTATGCTGCTGCAAGTCACTGCCGTTGGTGATCCGACAACCACTTTGAATCAATGACACAGGCACCAAAGCAATGCCATAGATGCGTGTGCTTGTTAGTAGCTATTTGTGGCAAAAGGCCATTAGGCTTGATTACCCTGAAGAGACCAAAAAGGGAAAGGGAGAGAGAGGGAGGGGGAGAGAGTGAGAAGAGCGAATGGAACCTCAAAACTGAAATACAGTGCATGCCATAGGGCATTCATAAGAGACTGTTGGTGTAGTTATAATGATGATGATGATGGTGATGATGATATCAATAATGGTAATGGTAATAATAATAATAATAATAATAATAATAATAAATAATAATAATAATAATAATAATAATAATAATGATAATAATAATAATGATAATAATAATAATAATAATAATAATAATAATAATAATAATAATAATAATAATAATGATAATAATAATAATAATAATAATGATAATAATAATGATAATAATAATAATAATAATAATAATAATAACAATAACAACAACAATAATAATAATGATAATTATAATTATATTACCATAATCATTATTTTTATTAGTGTTATTTTGATGATGATGATGACTATTATTATTATGATTATCCTGATTATTATGATAATTATTACAGTCATCATCATTAGTAGTAGTAGTAGTAGTAGTAGTAGTAGTAGTAGTAGTAGTAGTAGTAGTAGTAGTAGTAGTAATAACATTATCATTGTTATTATTAGTTAATGGAGCTGGTTTTTGTTTGTTTGTCTGTTGATCTTAAACTGGAAAGAGTTTGATGCAGTTTGTCTGCCTAACATGCAACATGATATATGGTTCTTTGTGCACGTTGAAACAATGTTCAATACAGCTGTAATCAGCATAGTGTATTGACTCATGCCTTTATTGTATCAAACAAATTTGAGTCGAATAATATCATTTATCTACCTACTGTATGTAATTGTGCCGAGTTTGCCGTGAAATCTGTGCTACCTAAACAATGCGGAATATGTGTACGAGATACAAAATGATATATAGGTTTGCTACTTTTTGAGAATGCTTGTGTCTCTTGCATTTCTCATCATCACACGTGCTGCGTGCAGTGGCTCCTGCAAATGAAAATATCAACGTCAATTCATCTGGTTAGCTTTCCCCCGCGCGTCTCTCGCTGTTGACATTTGTGGCTGGAGACAGGTACAATTCCCAAATGACCCTAAATGGGTCGTAATTACAAGCTGGCAAGTATTTTCGTTTGCTATTGTTCTCTGAACAGATTACAGGCAACTGAGATATTATCTCTGTGTGTCCTAGGTTCGCATCGAGGTCTGTCTATACAGCTATTAATGAGTGTACCAAAACTTTGATTTAAGGCTGATTTCTGTACTTCAAGCACCCCAAAGGATGATGTTCACCTTATTCATTTCTTAGAAACAGAAGTAAGGATAGTCTGAGGTGCACTACATGTTCATGGAATTGAATTCCATATTCATGGAATTCATGGAATTGTATATAGCAAGAAAAACATTCACATACTGGCACGCACATAATTATACATACACCTACATACATACATACATACATACATACATAGCCATGTTCATACATATTTCTAGTCGTAGTAAAATATTATGGCGCAGCAATTAAAATTCAAATTAATACTTCTCTTACCACGACCCTGTGTTCACATGACGGTCGTGGGAAGAAACTCTGACCAATTTACCACGGCCTTCGCGGGGATCACCGTTTAGGGTCGGTGTAACTTCCGGAAGTGGTAGCGCCGCTCACGTCGACCATATGATTGTTTTTTACCAGCGGCATTTCTCTTCTCCATATTTGTTCATGAGAATTTCTGAGCGCTATGATTTTTCATAGCTTCTTCGTTGCAATCGGCTAGGTTAGAATGGTGCTGCACATTCACGTGTCCTCGCAAAATGTCAACATTGCGATATGACCCCGGAAGTTTTACCTAGGTCGTAAGGTATGTAAGTTCATAGATACTCCGAGGGCTTGTCCGCACGGACAATTTACTCTGACCGGCTAGTCGTGATAGCAAGATATTCCTGAGAAAACTCAGGAGTATCTTGGTCAGAGGAAGAGCTCGTGGTAAGTTCCTCCGACCCGGAGGAAGTTACCACGACCTTGTTCAGACGGGCACTACTCCGACCTTTCCTCCGACCCTTCCTCCGAAGTTACTGCGACCCAAACTGCCCTCGTCTGAACACAGCTTTACATACATATTTGTTTATGAATATATTATGTATGTGTGTGTGTGTGTGAGAGAGAGAGACTGTGTAATTGTATAATGATTTTTAAAAACTGCACATCCTTGAGTCCCATGCAAACATACCCAAAGTTGTGCTGTCTTTAGACAGGAAGACATAAGTCAGGCCTCTCTCCGTTATTATGAGGATGCTTAACCCAGATCTATCCCATGGGGTGCAGAGAGCATATTTCGGTGGGGGGGGGGGGGGGGGGGTGGGGAGGGAGTTGGTGAATTTCAGAGAAATGAACGACATAAGAGAAGGAACTAAGTGGTGGTTGGAAAGTCATTCTTATGATCCAGACATGTTATTTAGAGATTACCTGGAGGTAATTCCTGGTAGACCATAGAAGTGATTGAAAAATGCGGTGGAGAGAGTGTCTTATTGCCTTGCCGAGTGTCAAGTGTTCGATTAATCAGCTCAGCATTACTTGCTGCGTGTTAAGAAGGATTGGGTTCTCATGGCACCTGACAGCACTGTGGATCTGTCGATTAATGGCTTCTTGCTGTCCACATGATACGCCTATTCTGACCTTCCCCTGTTGCCATGGTGACCAGCATCCTGGAATTGTAGGAGCAAGGAGACTGGACAGGAGATAAGGTTTGCTAATGGCACGAGGGGCTCCAAACCAGGATTTGGGGGTAGTGGCACATTTACAAGTTGATTATAATGATTTGATGCCTGCCCACCGAAAAAGGAGGAGCTTTGGGGAATATGACAACACCTCAACCCATTTGGAGAGGATGCACAACCATTTGGGAGCTCTGGTTTTGCCTCTCACCATCAATCTATTCCTCTCTGTCTCTTACACAGACACACAAACATACAGAGAGACACAGACACACAGACACACAAACATACAGAGAGACACAGACACACAAACATACAGAGAGACACAGACACACACACATACACACACATATGCACAAACACACACACACACACATCATTTTCAACATATTTTATCCAGCAGAAACACGGGGGGGGGGGGGGGGGGGGGATGGACAAGCTTGAGTGCATATCGATTTTGGTCGTCTAAGAAGCACTTGTCAAACATTGAGTGTGATGGAGTTAGTGTTAGATGTATTTGAACTGGAGATGCTACTTTTTTTCTTCTTTTTTTTTATCTTCCCCCAGAACAGAAATCTGGGTTAGGAAATATTTGTTCGACCAGTTTGTCATGGTGCAATACATGACATTTTCTGTCTTGGAGAACAGAAGGGAAAAGACAACTTCTCTACAGTGCACTCCTTATATACAAAAGTTGTTTATTCACATGTTCAAAATTTGCTTTATGAAAAGGTCAAGAGAGAATGAATGTATATAAGAAGCTTCTGGAATAATGGGTAATATGAAGAAGAGATGAGAGTTGTTCATGTGCGCCAACTCTCAGATGATCAGCTTGAAGCCATATAAAACCAACTTTGTGTTAAAAACTACTCTCTCTGCTCAAGATGATCTCACATATGCTACAGTGGTCTATAATCATTATTTTCTTTTAAAGAGAAGCAAGTGGAATGTTGATATTATTGACTAAACAAAAATTTGACAGCAGAGTGTGTCGAGCAACGTAGACAAGACCTAAGGCTTATTCATGGCTATGGTGATTAACTAGTCTTTCTGTAGGCAGGAAACATTTATCATTGTGAATAGTTAATGCAGATTTTTGTGTTAAAGTACTTTAAATGTTACGTCAAGTAGACAAGTTTCTGACTTCATGGCGCATCATCTCCTGATCTTCAAAGAATTTTGCATCACTAGAAAATGTACAGCGGTGCTGCACGATGTCCATCATAAATGTCGAAATTTGGAATGTAAAGTAGGTGACCACTTCAAGATTTTCGTTTCGCTGCCATATATCTCCCAATGCGTGCAATGGAGTGGAGAGTTCCCTCTTATCAGCCATTCGGGGAATGCGTACGGAGCAAGCAAGCCAGTGTTCACGTTATCACTCCTGTGGCCCATTGCATGCCCCGCTGGCAACACGATACGCATCCAGACCCCGTTGTCACGGTTCTTCCCGTATCAGGGACAGGTGGTGTTGGAATGACGCGCTGGCATCTTTTTTCCACCCATCTCCGGTCCCCAGGTACTCTCCATCAAGCAGCATCTCGTCTAGAAAGGGGGGATGTGATGACACCAGTCTAGGAACCATCTGGGGGGGGGGAGGAGGGGGAGGGGGCGATGGGGTGTACCAGAGGTGTTAACTACCCTTTAAATTATATAATAATTCTCATGGGTGCAGGGATGTTACACCTCAAAACCAAAATGGTTGCCTTGTACCTTGTTTGGATTACAGCCCACTTCTCACAACCTCATTCCACAGAGTCATGAAAATTGCACGATTTGGGGTCCTTCTTGTACAGGTCATGCATATGTATGATTGACTGCATCTTGAAAGGGGAAAAACTTACACTAGTTGTAATGTGCGTATGTATGTATATTATATTAGTGTGTGTACATAAGTGTATTGTATGTATGTATGTATATGATAGTATATGGGTAGATAGATACTATGCCTTGATATGTGAGATATATAGATGGATGGATAGACAGAGAGAGAGAAAAAAAAGTGAGAAAGATGGAAAGATAAGGTGGTATAGATGATCTCATGTTGATATGTTATCCTCGTACTAGAACAGTAATGTGTAGGCAAATTCACTGCAGGGTGAAATGTTGGGCACTATCTTAATTGCTTGTTCGTAGAATGTGACTCCGTAAGAGCCCAGTCTCCAATAATCCATAATCTATTTATTTGCAACTTAATAGCAGTTGGCCTGGGTGTCTTATGAACTCCCTACAGAATATGTTAGCTTTAGACATTAAATTAAATATTGTGTTCACTCAGTGCTGAAAGAAAGAAGTAGCAAGTAATAAGGAATCCCAATGGTAAATTGGATTTGACAATTTTTTTCTTATAAACTGTTCCTCTTTTTTTCAGATTTTCTTAGAATTTGCTTGTAGTAGATAGTCTGAAAGTGACAGCTAATTTTTAATAAGTGAAGTTGACCTTTGACACAGGAAGGAAATGTGGTTGCTAGATGCTTTGAGGCTGAGAGAGACAGAGAGAAAAAAGAAATAAATGTGGTTTTGCTAATCTCTACCTCCCTTTTGCATCAAGTTGCAATAAAAAAAAAAAAAAAAAAAAAAGGATGACAAGCATACGATGAATAAGGATGTTGCATTCGGACAGTCACCCCTGTTTTATACAAGGGAATTTGAGAAGGAAGTTTAGCAAGCCAAGATGTTCTCTGAGAGGCCGCAGACATATTCCACGGCAAGAAATCTCATGTTCCCTCAAAATGCACGTACCGTCTGCTCCACATCAGTCCTACGGATGCCTTAATGTATTAAACATCTACCGCTGGGGGGGGGGTCTGCCCATTCCATAATGCCGATAACGGCATAACTCAGTGCGGCGTTATCGTTTTAATATTCATCATTTCCAGCCCATGCAATATGGATGGCAAGGAGGGGAGGAATGATCACATCCTTCCAGCCAATTGGCCGAACTCGACGAGAAATTCGTCCCCATATTTCGGGGAGGGTGCGCGGCTCCGAAGGGGTTAACAGAGAATCTGCGACCAGTAATTGATGTCTTTATCAGTGGCTTATAATGCCTGACCCTGTCCATCCTATCGGGTTCCCGCCCAGGGGGATAGCCGGAGAGTGAGAACGTGCAAAGGAATGAATTCAAGACGGAGAGAGATGCTGTGACGGGAGGCCCGAGGCCCAAACCACCCCGTATTGAATCTGGCAATGTTGACAGAGATTTCTGTGTGGAGTTACCCATCTCCTCGGTCCATGTCCCTTTTGGCATCCCTGTGCACAATTTTCCTAGGCCTGCCTCTGGACACATTGCTGTTTTGTAGGTCCCTTTCATGTTGAATGGGTTCTGATGATGCAGGCTCCAGAATCCCAATGTAATTTCCTGGATGTGTATGGGTCTTGTACCCAAAAAGTCTTACATGTACCAGGTTTTTCCCTATAAAGGTATAAGGCATGATGGGACCTTTATAACCATTATAAGGTGTACAAATATGCATTTTTGTTTGTGTATGTGAGTGTGAATGTATGTATGTGTATGTATGTATGTGTGTGTCTGTGTGTCTGTATTTCTGTGTGTCACTTTGGTTTGTTCTTGAATTTGACATGCTTGTTTGTATGTAATGGACAGATATGTTTACAGCTCAGCATTATCAAATGCATTGCCTGTTCGGAGGGCTACAATGCACTGCCAGACGGTAAGTTTATATATATATGAAGAATTTGAATGCAAAAACAGATGAACACCATTTTCAGAGTTTTTAAGTAAGGTCATCATCAAATAGAGAAAATTTAATATTTTTAATGATATCCCACTCATTGCATACCATATTTTTGAAGATGTTATGAAAATCATCACATAAATTTTGATTACTTTCTTTTTATTTCAGCATTTTGAATGTCATATATCTCAAATTGATAAAAGCGAATATATCGGTTTTTGCATTTAAACTCTTCACATAAACATAGATATATGTATACTGCTATATACTGCTTGGACAAGGCAAGCTGATGGTAGATTTATAGCTTCCAAGATGATGCATGCTTATCTGTGCTTCAAAATGAGAGGTGGCAGGTGAGTCTATCCAAATACTCTCACATGACGGGAGAGATTCACTCGGCCGATATTTCTTTCGTTGAGGGGACATTACGATAGCAATCATTTGCTTTGGTAGCTCCGACTCATCCTTCTACATCTTCATTAGATTGCCATAAACATCTTGGCATTTACGGTAAACTGCCCTGGGTGCATCTGTTCGTAGCACTTGGATCAGCGACGGTAAAGTATCATCATCGTCGGCTCCTCGATAACTGCTCCTCTTCCGACCAAGGACACGGCCGAGACAAACTTAACGTAGATTTTAAAGACTTGCATGTGCGTTCAGAGCTGCGTCCTCATAAGACATCACCTCATTTGCTCCTGCATTGAAACTGTGATGTGGTTAATGACCACAACTTATTCCCATATGATATTCCACTTCACATAGCACATCTGCTGCTACCACAACAACTGCTACTACTGCTTCCTCTACTATGACAAGTACTGCTGCTACCACGTCAACAACTACTTCTCCTTCCCGTACTGTGACAACTACTACTTGCTACTACTATTGCTACCATGCCTACTTCTACTATTGCCACATGCAACATTTACTGACACTTTCATCACTACTCTGACCGCAATTACCACATTTATTCATTTTGCAACTTTTCCTACCAACTACTCTTTTTTAGTCATAACATGTTGTTGAATAAAAAAAAAAATATTCATGCCACTTAGAAAAGTTAAAAACAATAATTGATGTGCCAACTTCATTTGCTGAGTAAAACTGATAATTGCTGTCCTTCACATTGACATTGCAAACATACAACATTCATAATAAACTCTTTCTTTTTCAGTCATCATAAAAGTGAAATTGACATTTAAAATGAAATTTGTTTAAAAAAAAAACACTACAAATTAAATCAATAAACATGTAATTCACGCATCCACACTTGTGAATGAATGTATCCAGTGTCATGCGGCGGGGTCTCAATTGAATCATTTCCCTGGTAGAATCATTCCGGCAAGCAATAATTTTGAATAACCTCGTCACTTCAGTGTCCCTTGGCTCACCCAAAAATGGTTGACAAATTCAATCTTCGCCGTTTCTCGGCGATGCCGACACATCCTCGCCATCACGCAAGGTGCCAATGGCTCCTTATTTCCCCATTCATATCGCATTTTTACCACTCCTGTTCTCACCTTCTTTTTTTTCACACTCCTTTTTTTTTTCTTTCACATGTCCATGAGCAAACCACCCCTTCACCTTATTTCCCATGGCAATAATCCTTACCCCAAAGGGGGGGGGGGGGAGGGACAAAATAAACAAGGGCCACAATAAAGGTGGCAGAAAAAATCAGGCAGGCTCAGAAAGTGCGGTGACATAAATGTCAGCATCATGTTGTTGTCTTTGAGATGCTGCACTCTCCTTTTTTCTCTCCTTTTTTTTTTTTTTTTTTGGTGTTATTCGAAATTTAATATGTTTTGTCAGTCCGCTATGCAGGAGTAATGTGGCCCAAATGCATTGACCCATTTACGACCCGCTCACAACGAGGCGCCATCCGCACAGCAATACACGACTCTTGAGAACACCGCTCGTTCCACCACCCCTCAAGATGCTGTTTAGAGAGGATATGAAAATCTTTCTTCATCCTCAGTACTCTTGATTCGCCTCACTTCATATGATTTTGCATTTTTATTTTTATTCTCATTCTTGGAATTGATGTTATGTTTGTCTCTTTTTTTGTTTTGTTTTTTCTTCTTCTTAAATGGTGGCTTTTTCATTTCTCTGTTCTTGTAGTGATAATTTGCATCATTTTTCCCTCTCGTCTATTCTCTAGAGGATTCCCTTTTCAGTCAGTCACATCCTGTTTATGTATATCTATCTTTTTAGTTTTCTTGGCTCTGTCTTAATTTGTATACCTTGTATTCTCAATTTGCTTTTCAATTGTCATCTTTGCTTTAGTCATTCTTACTTTGATTTTGATCTGTCCCATGTTGTGAACATTGTTTTATTTTGGGGTTTGGTTGGTCTGCTGTTTCTTTTCCCATTTCCATATATGCAAGAATACACTTTCCCTTTTCTTCCTCATGATGTGTTGGTGCTCTCTCGTTTTATTTGAAGTCATGACCTTTCTATTTTGGCATTCATAATGGTGGTGGCATTGTCAATCATCATAGATTGTGAATTAGATATCCCAAGAATATATATGGTTTTGTTTTATATTGTCTTCCTTTGTCACAAAAGTATCATTTATGTGTGTACACAAATGATCCGAGATTGCAGAGCTACTTGTACAAACAGTAGTCTGGGTAGAACATTCTAGAACAAGAATGTCAAACTATGTAGTTCATATGTGTTGGAATCAGTAGAAATACATAATTCTGTGGGTCCAACATTTCTGACATACTTTTAACACAAGAAGAGACATATAAATTGAAGGAAGGGTAAAAACAAGATAGTGTACTTGAAAACTCTACAGAGACAAATGATATGGTCACCCATCCAGCTTTGTTTTAACCCCACTGCATGTGGGAACTGCATGATGTTGAGCACAAACCCTGTGGAAAATGACAACATCTCCACAGCAACAAGTTAAATTGTGCATGCATTGCACTCTCTTCCACCACAAGAGGACTAGGGTATGCACCATGAAGCAGATGTATATATATATTTTTTTAAATGTCTCTCTCTCTCTTTTGGCCTCCCCATGTCCGTCAGATCACATTTGGGTATATAAATACTGGCCCAGAAAAGTGGGGATAGAGCAGGAAATTCACCCTCAGCTTTGTGCAGACAATTTCCTCCATACTATTTTGAGTTGGCCTGTAATACCCTCTTGCGTACCCGTTGCCTAGCAAGTAGAATTAAGGGTGGGGGGAAAGGGGGTAGTCTTAAAGAATCTCCATCCCTTAACTTTTGAGTGTTTCTTGCTTGACATGAGGATGGAGATGATAAAGCTTCACATTAGCTAGAGTCAGTGTAGTTAAGTCGCTGTGTTTGATATGTGCCCTTTACATCCCATCTTGGTATTGTGTGTTGTTATGTGGAGGCTTTTGCATAGAGAAACTTTCATTAGATGCAGACATAATTTGCCTGCATGCCTCACTGTTACTGTAAAAATGTCTGCCTCCACCATCGGCTTTCACAATTCATTAAATCATCCAAGGCGCTGCTGTTGCATTGGAAGAAAGTTCATCTCACGTTGAACAGAAAGCATAGAGAAAGCAAAGACAACACAGCCCCGACGATGTGATTTACACTTTTCAAGATTTTCAGAATTAACGCTGGGCCTCATACAGTAAATACACTGATGAAAAACCAAATGGATGCCATTGCAAGTGCAAGCATTCAAGTTTGATATTAGAATTCTGTGGTAGAATATATTGTGTAGACATCTTGGCCCGAATTCACGAAGGTGGTACAAATGAAACCATGGTTTAAACCATAGACAAAAACCATTGAGCGCCAAGTGTCGCATTGAATATTTTTGCTACGAAATCAGTCTTTTGTCAATGAAATGATTATTTTGTAACGAAATGACAACATTTTGCAACTAAATGAACATTTCGTCCACAAAATGATAATTTCGTTAACGAGACGGTCATTTTGTCGCCAAAATGACCAATGTCGTAACGAAATGTTCCATGCGACACTTGGCGCTCCATGGTTTTTGTCCACGGTTTAAACCATGGTTTCATTTGTACCACCTTCGTGAATTCGGGCCCTTGTGTCTCGTTGTGAAGCCCATGCAGTCAAATGATGACAATTTGCTTAGTAAATTTGGTATTCTTTTTCCCCTCTCTCTCTATTTGTCCAACAGCCCGTGGCCCTCACGATGAAACAGCTTTGGGGCGGGGCATTATCTACCCAGCGGCCTACCTGGGCTCTACCCAGCTGGTCACAACCAAGCAGCCGACCAAGAAGGTCCGCATGCAGCAGGCGCAGGAGGCCGTCAACAGGATCAAGGTAAGCCGCCAGCGTAGCTACGCTTATGCAGGGTTCGAAATTGGCCATGGTCCACTGGCCATTGGCCACCCAAAATCACATCGGACTAGCTAAAAATCATAAAATTCTGAAGTTACTAGTCCGTCTGGCTAGCCAAAAAATCGCTTCATTATCAAAATTGATTCTAAGTAGTCCGCCTGGCTAGTTAAAAAAAAAGTTAAGTGCAACCCCTGTTATGCCAGGTGTAGGTCAAGGTGTCAGGGCAAGACTGTAAGGTGCAATTCACCCTTGTGGGGTGTAAAGCACCAGTGCTTGGTGTAGTGCCATAGCAAAAGGTGATGATGTAATACACTGACATGTTTTGTATTATAACTGATGCTTGTACTCAGTTACACCTTGTAAATGTATATTGAAATATTATATACGTTCTGCAAGACTGTCGTTAGTGTGTTATGAAAAAAAAAATGAATTCATTCTTATTTCTATCCATCGCTCCTTCAGACCTGCAAATGGATGTTCATGAGACACCATGCAGTGTTGTAAACTCATCCTATTGAAACATGTTCCAATGAAGCTTTTGCAATGCACATATTTCAAATTTAAAGGACAAGTTCATGTTACTATGCGTGTGGATTGAGTGAATGCAGCAATATCAGTAGAACACATCAGTGAAAGTTTGAAGAAATTTGGACAATCCATTCAAAAGATATGAATTTTTGAAGTTTCTGCTCAGTCACTGCTAGATGAGAAGACTACCACAATTTGTGAGGTCACATCTCGTAATATACTAAAAGGAAAACATTAAGAAATTTCCCCAAATTTAAAATTTTGAAAAAGTACACATTCCCTCTACCTGTTCCTGATGAATATCAGTGGTGATATTATTCCCTCTGCCTTCTAAAACAGGCAAGTCAAGTGCTCTTATCATGGGAGAAAAGTGAAAATATGTTGAATTTTCTTTATTATTTTCTTTACAGTGTTGTACGCATGTGACATCACAAGCCATAGTAGTCTTCTCATCCAGCGATGTCAACACTGAAAGTTCAAACATTTATGACTTTTGAACAGATTGTCCAATTTTCCCTAAATTTTCACTGATATTTGTGTCCTACTATATTGCTCCTTTTTTCTCAATCCCCATGTTTAGAAAGGTGAACTTTTACTTTAAACAGCTGAATGAAATGTAACTGGAAGACCCACAAAGAAAACTGAAATAGAAAGTCTGTGTTGTCAGGCTTTTATTTTATTTTTTAAATTCCAGGATGGATGAATAAGGAGAAGGTGTTTGCAATGTATTTAGGGAGTGAGTTGAATTTTAGTGCATAATGTGTGTGCCCTTATGTGTGTTTGTGTATGTGTGTGTGTCTTTTGTGAGGACAGGGAATGCAATGAAAAAGTTCATTGCCATGGATAGATATTATATTAATATGTATGTGCATGTGCATTGAAATTGTTTTGTGTGTGTATGTGTGTATTAGAGAGTGTTGAAGTGAATGACTGTGCAAAGTTTACTTCTAAAATTAAAAAAAAGAAGAGACTTTTACAATGATTTGAGGTAATTCTGGTCATAGAAAGTGTGCAGAGTGATCTGATCAGCAACTGAGGAAGATCAAAGTGACCACAAAATATCTCAGAAATATACCTGGCAGTAGTTGCAAGAGGTGCAACCATACATTGTGGCGTTGAGGTCGGAAAAGGGAGAGAATGGCTGTTTGGGGTGTGATGTTTCCCCTTAAGCAAGCAGAGGATCACGGAGAGACGGTGTGGGTATGTGCAGCCCTGTACCGAGCCATCTTGTTTGGATGCGCAGCCAGCCGCAGCATTCCATCCGTCTCTCTCGTTTTCTCCTACTCCGCCTGTCTATCACGCACTGAGGCTTGGCGTAAGTAAAATAGGAGCCGGCACGTGCCGTGTTGATCGTTAATCCAAACCCTCCGCGGAGATGGCAATAGAAGATGTAAACAAACTTTGCGACTCAAAGTTTACCCAAGTTTACGCTTTTCGCACGTCCAGAAAGTGACAACAATTGCCCCGCCTTTTAACCTGCAAATCCACCAATATATCCAAGAGCCAATGAAAGACATCCCGCCAGAGGAGATTTTTTCCTTCAACCTTAGATTTGTATCTCGCCCAATATCCCAACAGTGAGTGTGTGCATTTATTACATGTCTTATCTTCCACCTTGCTGTGACTGGGCAGAATGACTTTTTTTTTTTTTTTTTTTAAACCAAAATACCTCAATTGTTATGAGAATTGATATTTGGTCATTTTCTTTTGTGGGTCTTTTATGTCACAAAATATTGTGGGTATACTTTACTAGATAATTAAAGACATTTTTTTTTTATTTTTTAGACAGGTATCTTTTAAACAGCAGTAGACAATCTATATAATGTCAGATTTGTTCCTTTTTTTTTCGTTTGTTGTGGGCTGTGGAATAATTTTATCATTCCATAGTAAAAAAGAATTAGAGCATATGAGGTCCCATAATAATATACTACCTTGGCTTTATGCCTTTGTTCACAGTCTATCTTGTAAGATTAACACAAACTGACTCTCTGGTTTGTTTTGGAGTACTTCTTTTGCTGTATAGTAGTTCTCATTCTTTAATTTCATACACTGGGCAATTTGTCAGAAACCATGAGAAATTTTACATTTACACGATTTATCTAATAGTAATTTCCATTTATTCAACACCAACCACTTGGGTTCTAATGAAATTACTATCCAAAAAATTGTCCTAGATTTCTCAATTTTTGCATGGAGAAGTCATGACTAAATTCATTATGTTGAATTTTTTCAAACAGTGGAGGAACCCCGATTACAGTAGTCAACAAGAAATTAACCCCTAGTGCTCGTGTTTATCATAATCAGGATATGATTTCTGCATATATATATATATATACAGTCAAACCTGCCTTAGCGGCCACCTGTCTATAGCGGCCACTGCAAAATCCCCCCGAGAGAAAAGCCCTGTTAAAGACCCCGTGTATAGCGGCCACCTCTCTAACGCGGCCAGCGGCCACAAATTTTGTTTCCCGCGGGAGATATTAACCTGTCTATAGCGGCCAAAAACCCAATGGAGCCGTAGCCAAGCCGATAATTCAGCGTATTTTTCTGTTTGGTAGCCGTGCGAGCAACGTTCAGTGATCACCACCACTGCATTCATCCCTCATTCAGTCATAATAATGCACGATTCTTCACGACAGTAAAAATGCTACTGTGCAACAATTTCATATATACCGGCATAGTTAAATGCATGAAACACACGGTGTATGCATACGTACACACATACACTGTACATGTACAAGAATACAACGATGATACATGTACATGTAAGCAATGCACACAAAGTTGGATTACCTGTCTATAGCGGCCACCTGTCTATAACGGCCACTTTTTCCGTCTCCCTTGGGTGGCCGCTATAGACAGGTTTGACTGTATATATATATATATATATATATATATATATATATATGTATAGATATTCTGTTTCTTTCATTATAACATGAATTACCTTACCAGAACATGCATGTTTTATAATGAAAAGAAAGTAATAAATGAAATAATGAATTGCTCTGCCTTGACATGAAAAAAACAAAACAAAAACAATACAAAACAAAAAACAAAAACAAAAAAGCCCAGTGACTAATGGCAACATTTGTCATAGTAAATTGCCCTGCCTGGATGACACTATAGTAGTTGACAAGCAGATTGAGTTAGTTTATGCTATCCCCTCGGTGCCAGCCAAGCTAGGTTTGATATATTGTTCTCTCCCCCCAGTTATTTAAGTAATGGGTTCAGACAGTGCCGTCAGTGAGATAAGATTTTTTTTTTCCTTTCATGTATATAGATAGATTCATTCTTCTTTTCCTATAATGTAATATGATTTAGTTGCCAAACATTTTACAGAAACATTGCCCACATGAAAGGTCACATTTGGCAGATCGCAAGAAGAGCTGCTGGACTGCTAAGGCGGCGAGCTCATTTAGAATAACAGAGATTAGTCATGGGAAAGATAATTTATGATGTTTTTCTTGCTTCTGTGTACACTTAATTTCACAATCTTGCTGTTCCTTTTTTATTTCTTTTGAAGTCACATTCTTTAATTCCTATAATGCATTGTTCATACAATGTTGCTACCGTTCAATTTGACCTTTCTCAGTTTTATTCAAATGTTATCAAGAGGGATTTAGTATTTAAATAGAGACAAAGTATTATTTATGTCAAATTGGTTAGATATGTCATTCTTCCCTGTGGTACAATGCTGCATAATTTCTCATAAAAGTCATTTATAATCCAGCGCCTACAGTGTGTACTGTACAAAGTGTATATGGCTTTCAGAATCCGACGGGGTATGGGTTCATTGTCATTCCTAGAAGTGATAACTTAGAGGTGTTAAAGTAATTACTATCAGCATGACGTGCTCTGACTGTCAAATTTGATAATTTTCATATTGTGTTCAAGGCTGGCAGTTTCATGTACCCATTTTTGTAAATAAACCTGAACCTGAGTTTTGTTTTGTTTTCTTTGGTCTTTTTTTTTTTTTGGGGGGGGGGGGAGGAGGTTATGACTGTTACTTAAGATAGGATAGGCATGAAGTTCTGTTCGCTTTGTCAGGATGTCCAATTCAATTCAAACTTTATTTTTATTTTTTTCAACAGAATATGCAAAGTATTGATAGAAAATAGACATGCACTTCACTAGAACACCGGATGCAAAAAATAACATGCTCATGCCGAGATCAGTCAGTGAATCCAATGAATGTAACAATCACACAGTAGTCAATCTGATTGTCAGTGTGGCGTAATAACTTCCAGGAATGACTCCATAAAGCTACGTAGGGTGTATCACTGTTTTGTTGTTGTTGTTTCTCTTTGGCGATTGAGAATCCAGTGGTGTGTCACATCCGGCTCCGGATGGTATTAGTGTAATAGTGCACTGACGTCAAACAAGGTTGCTTTTATCAGCATCATCTTCTTCAACCCTCTTACGACCATGAGCCGAAATATCAATAGGTACCATTGACAATGTGAATATCGCAGGGTTACCTGCGGGAATCCAAGGGTTAAATTGTTGGCTGGTTTAATCTTATTTCTGCTCTGTGTAGCTCCTGTCTTCTCAGATGTACAATTCAATATGACAGGTGGAATTTTCTCTTCATTTTTCCCTACCTTTTTGATACGAAAACGCACGGTTCTCTTTGGTGAATGTAGAAAAGCTCACAAGAAATATTCAAGATTTCTGTTTCCAATGTTCATTTTTTTTTTTTTTTTTTTGTCTTTCAAAGTGGAATGAATTCATGAGTGGGTGTATCTTTGCAATAGCCAAATTGTCTAAATGCCTCTAAGATTATGGGCTTCAGGGTTTACACATTTATGTACGAATGATATGAAGACTATCTATCAAAAGCTTTGACCAATAATGCTCACATCAATTCATATTTTGGTCACTGCTGCCACAGGTGGCAGTCATGGATTATTGCCACTTTTGAGATGTGTTGCGCATTATGTCCACTCATATGTCTGTTTATGGTATACCCCACAAAGAAAGTGTGACGATTGACTTCGGTTGATGCATGCTACATGCTTCATCTGGTGGTAATGCTATGATATTGGCATGACCAGCTATGACCAGTATGTACATGTGTATGTAACTATGTATGTATGTATGTATGTATGTATGTATGTTATGTATATGTCCCCACCCCTCAGACTGCCAGTTTGTTATTGCCGTGTCCCACACTGACCCCAGGTTACAGTTAAAGGGAAATTCCAGGCCAGTTTTGTTGGTCTGGTAAGAAAGAGTAAAATCTAACAAGCACAGCAGTGAAAAAATTTAATCAAAATCGGATAAATATTAGGAAAGTTATGAATTAGTGAAGTTTCACTAATTTCTGCAAAACAGCTCTCGCACCATTTTATATGAATATGCAAATGAGTGAGCTGATTGTGCCATTACCTCATTGATCGTGTAAAAAGAAATGATGAAAAATAAAATTTTCTGGTACAAATGTAAAACATAATGTTATTCCTGGCTGACTACCTTCAAAATAATGATCAGTCAGATATATATCAAGATTTGAGACTGGAACATAATTGCAAATTAAAGGCTGGAAATTTCAAGTTTTTGTGTGCAAACTGTATAGTATGTTGTGAGGCTATGACATCATCATTTCACTCATTTGCATATTTATAGCAATTTAGGGGCAAGAACTGTTTTATGAAAATCAGCAAAACTTCACAATTTCATAACTTCCTTAATTCTTATCCGATTTTGATCAAGTTTTCACTGTTGTACTTCTAATACGGTACTTGTTCTTTTCAGACTAACTTTAACTGCTCCTTAATTCCCCTTTAAAAAAAAAAAATCCCTTTTAAAAACAACAAAAAAGAGGGTTTAGAGGGGTGGGGCATTGCTGGTAGTGGATGAAACTCTTGTCTGCATCGTGGCTTGGGATGTGATGGTGATCCGATTGAGTCTTCTTTCACAGTGCCCTCCTACTCTTCAGAGATGCATTTTTCGAGCAATCAATACCTCACATGATGGGGTTCTCAATATCAATAAAGTATGCATCTGTGGGAGATATCTGCAGCTTTTCTCTGATCAAGCAGCAGAAAAAAAAAAAATTGCTTAATGTCTCTAAACAATGTTTTGTTTTCTTTCAAATAAAACTATAGTTGATTTTTTTTCTTTTGATCAAATTTAAAAGCCATGTTGAAATGAGAACTTGCTTGTTATGAAAGTTTAAAGAATAATATTAGCAGACCTCCAGTAAAAGTTTTCCAGCTGGACAGTTTGAAATGATCCAGCATGTTTTGCTCTGATGCAAGCATGATACTGGTTGCCATGGTAACAGCATTATTCTGAGAGACAAGGGAGTGGAAGAACTCCAAAACATCCATCTCAAATTTTAAGCCTTGTCATTTCCATACACTCTGTGATGTTTCCATAATATTGTGGCATTCCTGTTTCTTGTTTTTTACCCCCTTCTTCCACCCATCTCCTGCATCGTTATAGACTCGCCTTAGGAAGCGGTGGTACAAGGTTGGAACTCCTCACTTTGCATTTTTGAGCTTGTCTCTTCACCTCCAGTGCATACTACCCCATCATGTTTTCACTCCACACACACACATTTTTGTGACTTGGTACAGGGCAGAAAGGGTGTAACTCACATGCATAAGCGTCACTACAAATGTTGATGTGTAAATCTTTGGTGTACATGTACTTTCACTCCATGTCCTCATTTGATGATTGAGTATGTGTGTGTTTGCTGTGTGTTGCTTTTTTGTGTTGTGATGGCATTGGCTAAAGCGTCTTTTTTGAAAGTGTCATCGTTGTTCAGTTTTTATCTTGTGGTTGAAACAAGGAAGAAGCCTGGTTTGACCATGAAATCACATACATGTGCCTAATTCTCTCATTAGATCCTTGGAGGCCACTGAAACACCAGGAATTTGATATGTAAATGAAAAAAGTAGAATTTCACTTTTGCCTCATTGGTAAAATTGGCAAAAGTCCTAATTCGCCATTGACATTGAATTTTGTTTAGGGTACATTTCATTTTTAACTGCAAATGAAATACAATTGAAAATAGTAAAAGTCATATTTTCGATGATATGAGTATCTGCTCTTTCAAATTATTGCATGCTTGTAGAAAACCAAACAAATATGTCATAACATTTTATTGCATCCCATCTGGTATAAGTGGCATCCAAAGATTTTTGTGATGAAACAGAATTCAAAAAATAACATAATTATATATGGGCATCTTACTCTATTCGCACCAACTATGTTGTACTCGGACACATCTCCTATAACGGTTCTTCTATTCCGTGATCCGTGGGTATTGTACCACGGTCGTTCTCCGTCCATTTCCTTTCATCCATCGTCTGACCTTACACGGGGTAGACAGAGCTACAACCGTATGTATGTACATTCATGTGACTGACAGCTGCCATGTTGTGTTTTCTCTTTCTCATCATCTCTTTTTATGTCTGATGTCTCTCTCTCTCCTTTCTCTTTCTGTTCTCTCTTTCTCTCTCCTCCCCGTATTCCGTATTCTCTCTCCATCTGCCTGCTTCTATAGGAGAGACCACCGCCAAAAGTTTCTAAATCTAAGACAAATGTACGCCCGTCTTTCTTGCGTCAAACATGTACTACTTTAATGGCACCTCGAGTCTTTTTGTGTCCCTTCAACTGGTCTATGTCCCCAGTAGCATGCTCTGTCTTTCAGGCATGAGTCTGGTTCACCTTACTATGTGTAGTGGTCCCGCTCGAACTCTCTACTTAAACGCCCCCATTCACACTCGAAAAATAAGAGCGCTCTTGTTTGAATGCCATCCAAGGAGACCGGGTCAAAAGCCGTGTGTTTTGCATATGTGCTTTGCAACACTCGTGGGTCAGGTGCACATCTGTTTAAAAGTTTTGACGAGACCAAATGGGAATGTTGATGGCAGAGTGTCATATGGCATCTGGTTTCAAAACCGGTGCTGTGACTGGTGCGGAGGGTGGCAACGGCAAAAACGCTCTTAACGCAGATGCGCCCCTGCACTCTCTGTGTGTAGAGTGCTACATATGAGACGCTATCATGCCAAGACCGCCCTTATTTTTGTGAGTGTGAATGAAATCTATCCTCCGTGCCCTCTCTGTGTCCTAGAGCCCAACCTACATCATGGCACTACCCTGAGCCTATGTAACCCACACCACCATGAACTGACATCTCACAGACTGGTTCTTGTTTTCAGTACCTTGCCATAATCTTGTAAGGGCAAGAAAGTAGCAGTAGTTGTCGCTGGGGAACACTAAAAGGCAATTCCTAATTCTCATTAGATGAAGCTGCCATTTCATTACATTCTTCCATTCTACTTGAGATGCGAGGATGTTTTGTTACGGTTTTGCTGTCTAGCGTATCTAATCAGAAGCTAATCTGGGTATTACCTTAACATGACTCACAGGTTGGTGCGTATTATATACCATGGACATTTCATGGGAGATTTTTCCCCCATTTTTTCTGTATTAATATCACTGCAATGACTGTAGTCCACAGCAGCAGATCAAAATTAACATATTATCCAAGCATTATATCTAGGGGTGGTGCGTGCAGCATGATTCATATTTATTAGTGACAATTCTGCAGGAGACAATTATTCCACGTCATAATCATCATGCATAGATAATCCTTCTGTCATTCTGTATATCAGTGTCACTTCACTGCAGAGAACAATGTCACAATGACAGTATGAACACTCCACATGACATCAGGAGTATGGGAGGAACTCATGACTAACAGTCTACATGGGGACAATCTGGCTTTGTGACTGTGCAACTTGCATGCACACTGAATTGTTAGAGAAATACAATGTACATCTTCCATCAAAATAAAACAAAACAAAAAAGAAATGGAAGGGGAGAATGTGTCATTATCATCATATTAGTCTTAATATTGAATATGATGCAAGAAATAGGTAAACTAATTTATAGTAAGTGTATTTGGTAGGCTGAGATGAGTTATATTTAAATCAGTGTTAAGATCAGTATGTGATTATATGGTGCAAATAATGGCTTCAAATATACTCTTTTGTTTCATGATGGACATTGTGAACCTTTTTTTCTATATCATTATATTCTTTGTTCCTGCAATGCATGTCGCCCTGTTTGTGATATCGTGCATCGGTGAATAATTACTTTGTCATATGATACAAATTCTTGCAATGTGCCTGTGCAGTGTTAGTGGTTCAGTTTGCTATATGTGATGCATATAATATACTCAATATATTTCAATTCTGTTCTAGTTTGTATGTGTGTATATATAGCTGTAGAATACAATTTATGTTTATTACTATTAAAAATGGGATGCATTCTTCCCTATAGCTGTCTAACAGCTCTCTCTGACTCAAGCTGCTTTCATAGTGAACACTTTGCCTCTTTCTCTTTTTTTTTTCATTGAAGAGATTTGAATTCACTGAATTAATAGGGGAAAAAATGGTAGCCCTAGAGGATCTGCTTGCACTTGCAGATATCTTTGCTAACAACTGAAGCTGTCATTTATGTGGTGAGATAGATGGTCCAGTTTGTGAGGGCACAACAGAGTGACCTCGTTATCAAGCTTAACCCGTTGAGGACAGATTGATTTTTGCTATAACGTGCATTTGCAGTAGACACCTGCCCAAGTATTCTCGGGACTCGTCTTCAATGGGTTAATACATCAGTGATCCTTCATCAAGGAAGAGTGATTGGAGATCACCTCACCATTATGATTTGTAGTTTGCATGAGCTGCACACATGTTTTTGGTAGTTTTGTTGTACAGTTGTATCAAGATATTTATGTTGCGTGAGATCACATTGGACTTGTGTTGAAAGAGAAAGGAGGATCCACCAAGTTTGTGAAAGTGTAAAGCAATTAAGTTCACCAAACAAACAGTGGTGGAAGAATCATTAGAATCAGCCTAATAAGAAAGATCATATTATATACTGAAGTTGGAGTCAAACTTTTAAAGTTGGAAATATTTTCAATAGAACACTGGTATCTGGTGCAACCACATTTAATGCAACTTAGCTGAGTCAGTGATGCATCACAAGTTTCAAATTACCACGGTAACCTAGTGTGCAAAGATCTTCACCCTATTTCCTTCTGAGGCATAAAAAATACCACACACACCTTCAGGTGTAATATTTGTTGTACTGTGAAACAGAAAAATGTTGTTGTATCATGTAGAAAATGTAGTAGACCAGTCCGAAATATTCAACCAAAACACAACAACAACAACAAAAAAAGCATTTTAAGATGTACAAACATATTAGATTAATCATGTCATCACCTAAGATTTTTGTGCATATGAAGTTTTGACCAATACTGTAGGGTGCCGTGGTGAAACTGTAAAATTCCATGACATTTTCATTTAGTGTCCAATTTTGATGAAAATTCTGCCACATTTTATGACAATTTTGCAATTCTGTTCATCCAACTTTGCTTTTGTTTTTTTTTTTTACAAAGTCAACTAGGACATGTCATGGAATTGTACTTCAGCAAATCGTTATTTTTTCTCCTGCGCTAATGGTATATTTCAATCAATGCGTACACGTATTCTTTACATATACATCTTAGGCATACATATTGTACCCAGTATGAGAACTGTTTTGAGTGTGTTTTCTTTTCTTTTTAAGTTTGTTTGGTAAAATACTGCTATTTTTTTTTTTCTGAGTTTGTAGCTTTCAAGATGATCCTGAGTGCAAATTTCTTTTATCTGCTCTCCCCTTCAATATGCTCCAATTATCATTTGTTATTTTTGCTTTTGAAGTAATTGTTTTACAAGGATATATATGCAGTATTAGTACATTCTGTATTATCTGAAGCTAGTTCAAACAAAACAGATACATATATGCCATGAAAATGCCATGAAAATTTGTTTACTGTTATCCAATATGCACTGGAGATGTTTGAGCAGGCTGCTCACATGTACATTGTATGTCATAATTATATGTTTCATGTTTATACAACGACAAGTAGTTAAGTGATTTTAAATCTCACAATTGTGTGTTTAATCTTATTTTTTTTTCTTTCGTGTTGCATTTGTTTCTTTGCACAATGATGTGTACCAGCGATGTTTGTATTAGTTTGTCACAAGTTACATCCCCCATGTTATGTGTACCCTCGTGTTGCCCCCAGTAACAGTCATGTAGCCAGTGAGATTATTGGCCAGTGTAGCCAACTTACTGAAGGAGTAGACTTTATGCACAGACATTTGTGTAAAGTATGTTCCAGGATTACTGTGTATGTAAAGACATTCAAGTGCTTTAAGGGAAGGATAAAAGATATTATATATGACTCATTTAAAAGAAGAAAAATAAATATGTTATATGAGCCTCAAAGCAAGGGAGTATCTCATTACCTTCTTTTTTTTTTCTTATAGAAATGCATGCATGTATCTTAACTCATTCTGCTTATAGAATTGATCAGTGATGGCAACTTCTGTGCAACCCAATTCCATTTATCACCATGAGAATAATAACTTCTTTTTTTTGGGGGGGGGGGGGGGGAACTGCCCTTTCTTCCTCTTACCTCGAAAGTCATGCAGTAGCAAACGAGCCTCCAACTTTTAACCCATTGCCTCAAGTCCATACTCCATCAATTTCTTGGTCATCCACCCTCCCCCTTCCTTTGGTGTATTCCATTAATCCTCTTTGGCACTTTTCCTCCTACCTTTCTCCCTTATGGTACAAATCACTCTAGCAATACCTCTTTCTCACATCGAATGATGGATCCCCACCCCCCCCCCCCCTTTCCTCAATCAAAGTGTCAAAAAAGAGAGTTTAATTCTTTGTCTCCCCCCCCCCCCCCATGACTGATGTACTAATTCCCCTTGATTCATGTTTTCTCGATTGTGTACCTCTCCGGCCTGACACCTAAACACCTAATCTTTGCCCACCTTCCACGAGTCACCTGATCCCAGTCCACCTGATACTCTGCCTTGTTTGTATCTTCTTCCCCCCCCCCCCCCCCCCCAGGCTCTCACACACAATATTTTGTGTTTCCTTCAAGTGATCATAACCACATTCACCTAGGTAGGCTACGTTTTCTTAAATCATTTGAGGCATAGTTTTCAACCAGACAGACAAAAATGTGATACATTTTGTGCACATGCGAAACATGGTGCTGCAGATTATAGAATCCCCTCCCAACCCACCACCCCTCCCCCCCCCCCCAAAAAAAAAGAACAACCCAACAACAATTTTACAGTTTAGGAGGCAAACATACCTTCCCTATCATATTTTTGTTTGAGTCTCTTCCCCCAAAGAAGTCAGTTATATTCAAAGAGCGATGAGTTAGTCACCTGATCAGTCTTGTTAACCATTTTGTTACCCAGTCATGTGACCCTTTCTTTTGTCTCACCAGTCACCTGATGGAGAGGAGCAGCCTAGTACAGAGGTAGACCTGGCCATCTCTAATGAGAGGATAAGGGTACTTAATGCAGACACTCAGGTGAGAGCAATGTCTCCGGTGTTCATATAAAGTTGTCAAGCTTCTGAGCGCAGACACTTATAAGGGACAACCTATCCTCCACAGGATCATATTGTATTCATCTGTAGGAGTTTGTTGAGATTCCAATTACAGGCACTCCAGAAAGGGCAACCTCTTCTCCATAGAATCATACTGTGTCTGTCTATAGTTATTTGTAAGTGTTCGTATCATACCCCGTTTATACTACTAGCAAAAGTTGGTTTCTAAAGCCTCTTCAAGTAAAGTCGAGCAGCCTTTCAGCTCAGTGTAAACAGACGGAATACGGCAAAGGAGAATCTATTCAATCAGGTTCTGAAACCACTTACCAGGGGGGTTGTTTCAGAACTGCCGATAAACGCTCTTGGTTTTGAGGAAAAGCTTTTTACCGACCCGGAAGTTCAAAATTCACTGCAGGTTATCACTGACATAATCGACTTCTGCTGATAAACATTGCACAAGGCAGGTGGGGGGGGGGGGGTATAGAGAGCTAGTGAACAAAGGTAGTATTTTTGTTTGAACATGGTCTTCAAAAGTGCACATCGTTCGATCAGAGGGGAACTTAGTTACCATGAAAATGGAATTAGTCATGGCCTACTTGGTGAGGTCTGAGCAGGCGGCCGGAGCAGTATAAACAGACAAGTGTTAACGATTTTCAAAGCTTTTCAAAATGGCTCAAAGAGCCTCCAAAATTTGGCTGCAATATAAATGGGGATATCAAACACTCTGGTGAGGGTAAGCTCTTTTCCATATTATTCTGACTTGGTGCAATTGAAGTAGTTTTTTTTTCTTTCTTTTGCGATGCCCAATACACCAGCTTTGCAAAGAACAACTTGTCTGCCATCGAATCACAGTGAGTTGATTTTAAATGGTAGGTGAGTTCCTAATGTATGTAGGGGTAACCTCAACTCTGTAGACTCACAGCTGCAAAGTGACATTGGGGTTTCCCATTGCAAACAGTGAACTAAGGAAATTTCTGTAGAATCACAGTTTTTTTCACCTAAATTATATTGTGATATTACAATAGCCAATGGGATTATAGAGACAACCTCAACTCCAAAGACTTTGGGATGTGCCATTGGACATAATGGATTTATCATAACATTCTTGTCAAACTATGAGGTATGCATTTTGACACAAGTCTTCAAATGTTTCACACAGGAAACGATGATGGACCATCCTCTGAAGACCATCTCGTACATTGCCGACATCGGCAACATCGTTGTGATCATGGCGCGTCGTCGTCAGATCACACGGACACTGGACGAGGCCATGGAGGAGAGTGGGGTGATGCTCGATGCAGAGGGTCGTCGCCAGCCCAGGAAGATCATTTGCCACGTCTTTGAGACGGAAGATGTGAGTCATACCAATCCTCCTCCTCCTCCTCCATTTCCTCTCCTTCCTCCTATTCCACCTTCTCCTCCTCTTCTTCCTCTTTTTCCTCCTCCCCCTCTTCCTCTTTTTCCTCCTCCTCCTCTTCTTCTTCTTCCTCCTCCTCCTCTTCTTCTTCTTCTTCCTCTTCTTCCTCCTCCTCCTCTTCTTCTTCTTCTTCCTCTTCTTCCTCCCCATCCTCCTTCTATGCCTTGCTCAGCTGCTTACAGCTTGTGTACTAGACAATATTTGGGGGGGGGGGTGGGGGTGGGGAGGTAGTCTTGACAGCTAATGTCAAAGACACGGAGAGATGATAGCAAGCTGTGATAGAAATGGAGCAAGGAGCCGGTAGTGTGGCAGGACATTGAATAAACAAAGTCTAAATGCTGTGTCTACATGTATGTGATGACAACAGCCAACAAGTGCTTTTTCCCCCCAGTATAGAAGATGTCCTTCAGCCATTATCCATGTTTTCCCCCCCATCCAAGTCGAGATAGGACATCACCACAGAAAAGCGAAAAAGTGTTATTTTCTCCAAGCCTATTGATACAGCGCAGCACAGCAGAGGATGTTGCCTGGGCTCTGCTATCATGGCGTTGGTAGCGTGTGTGTGTGTGCGCCATTCATTAAGAACCAGACGTCAGTTCCGATCGGGGGCGCGTGGCGCTGTTTGGTGCAAACTCCTGCCCAGTGGGATATTAAGTGAAATAAAGGTCACCGCCGCTCATGATTGCCAGTGCCTGTGACTGAGCAATTTCTTTCGTGCCAAGAGAGTTGAACCTGATTTTTCAAATCTTCCATCACTCAATCAAAATGAACAAGCTGCAAATTCTGATAACGGGCGTTTTAAAGATGCATGGATAGGGTGTATCATCAAGATTCCTGTTTGCGTGTGTTTTTCACTTTCTTGACTGCATAAACTACTCTGATAGCAGACAGTGTAATGCCAAAGAAGACTTAACAAGGTATTGGTGAAACAAAAAGCAACACATTGACATTATACAGGATCATACCCTGGTTTGACTGACATCCAGTGATAACACAACAGAGTGATTCAATAACCATTTGCTCTGTAGGCCACAAAATTCTTTTCAGGTTTTTTATTTTTTTCAAATGTTCTAAAATTGCACGGGACAACAAACCAACAGCTCAACTTGTTTGTAAGAGACAGGACACAAATTTTGGCAACACCATTTGGATTTTATATTTTACTCCCTTTGAAGCAGTACTTTGTGAGTACATTCATCAAGTAGGTCTTAGGAAATACACAAAAAGTATTCATGTCAAAAGAACTGTTGTTTCGATGCACATGTTCAGACTTTTAACTTATGAGCACTGTAACATCTCACAAATATCAGAAGTAACTTAACCTTAAAACAATGTAATTGAAGTGTGTTTTATATGCTTATTTGCTGATTTGTCCCCCATCACCAGGCCCAGCTAATAGCACAGACAATAGGCCAGGCCTTTGCACTGGCCTACCTGGAGTTTCTCAAGGCTAATGGCATCGAAGACCCACACGCCCAGGAGATCGACTACCATGATGTTCTCAACTCGCAGGAGATCTACGGAGATGACCTCATGCTCTTCTCCAACAAGGAGTGCGAGAAAGAGGTAAGAGCAATCGTGACATCATCATCATTTTCATCGTCATCATCATCATCATCATCATCATCATCATCATCATCACCATCGTCATCATCACCATCATCATCATCATCACCATCATCTTTATCATCATCATCATCATCATCTTCATCATCGTCATCATCATCACCATCACCATCATCTTTATCATCATCATCATCATCATCTTCATCATCGTCATCATCATCACCATCACCATCACCATCACCATCACTATCATTATCATCATCACCATCATCTTCATTATCATCATCATCATTGTGTCTTGCAAGTGACACAATGTGTTTGGTTGAGGTGGCATCAAGGCTGTCTCCAGCTCGCCATCCATCCATGAAGTCACAAGAACAGATCAGCAGACATGCTGGACTTCAACTAATATCCAGCACCTCTGTTTTAGTAGCCTGTTGTGTGGTTTGAGTGCTGTGCCTTGAAACAAACAAACAAACAACAACAACAACAACAGGAAAATCATAAAAAATCTCTTTTGACAAAATTCATGTACTCTGCACAGCTAAGGTATGCAACTTCATTGAACATCATCAAAAAATTACACATGCAATATTTACATTCTCCCCTGAATTTACATGCCTCTAAACATGCATATCAGTTTATATTGAGAGGAATATTTAAGGAACTCAGAAGTCGATTGTCCAGTTAATTACTTAAATTGCATGTAAATACATGTATGTTGCTTTGTATGTATTTGAAGAGCAAAAGTCATGTTTAGAGATGATATCAAGTACTAAGGCATGAAGAGAAATATTACAAGAGTTTATCGTCAGCTTCCGCCCTGTGTAATGCAGGACGTGGGAAGGACATCCCCATGTCCTAGAGAGTTTCCGCGTGACCTTCATTAGCTCATGAAAGAGTGATGAAGGATGGGACGGGAGTGAGAATTGGTCGAGGCAGCCATTCTGTGCCAGGGAGACTCTGTAATTGCCTACTGAATAAGCCAACTGGTCAAGCGTTGAGTGGAGAGAGGGCAGGGTGTGAAATTAGCTAATGACTCTACTCTCTCTCTACTAGCTTTCATTAATAAGCCACAAATTGCTCTCTGCTCTAACTAGGAAGGGGAAAAATGTGACAGGGTCTTGTCATTGTTGTCCGTTGTAGGTGTTTACCAGTAGATCATCTCTTTTCATAGGCAATTTGATACCTTGATGGCTTTGTGTGAGAGTGGCAAAAAACAAAACACCTTCAATTTTTAATGCCATGCCATGATCTAGCAGCAACTTTTTTTTTTTTAGCTGTTGTTGTTGAAGTATGGGTCATTATGTGTCACATTTATCCAGGGAAATGCTATTTTTGTTTAGTAACTGTTGTGGAGATAATTGACCACTGTAAAATAACTATTTTTGCAGCATGAAATTTTTGTGAATAGCCAGTGATATTCAATACATGTAGCAAAGTGGAACTTTCATCTGCATTTTGATTTAAAATGAAAAAATGTAGATTTAAATGCATGCAAACATTTTGGCTTTACAGTATCTGCAGGGAAATGGAAATAAATTGAAAATTTGATTTACCAACTAGAATGCAATATTCTACCTACATTTCTGATGGAAATTGCTGCTGGAACATGTAGATTTTATTTCATTTTCTCATGTCATTTATTTCCAAATTCTCATTAAAATACAAAGGAAAAACATCATTATTATCATCATCATCATAATTGTTGTCATCATCATTATCAATGAAGACGCTGGTGTTGTCTTTTTCCCCCGTTAGGTCTTGATTGAGAAGGAGCGTGGAGAGATCATGGGGATGGTGGTGGTGGAGTCAGGGTGGGGCTCCCTCATCCCCACGGTGGTGATTGCCAACATGTCTCCCTTTGGTGCCGCCGCCCGGTCAGGCAAGCTGAACATCGGCGACCAGGTGATGTCCATCAACGGCACCAGCCTTGTAGGGCTTCCACTGCAGCAGTGCCAGCAAATCATCAAGGTGAGATTCCCATAATATTTCAGACCCTCTCAACCCCCTCCCCCCCCCCCCCCACCTTTGATATACACTATAGGTAGCCTGTAATCTAGGCGGAGGATGCAGTTATTGTCTTTGCTGTCACGCTGAACGTGTGATGCGGCGAGACTATTGTCTTTGCCAAGGGGTACGCTTGATGCGGCAAGACTACAAACAGTGGAAGCATCCACCACCTATCCACTTGTCTTGCTTTATTTGTTGTTTTCTCATTATCAATTATGAATTGGTGGCAGTTTTCCATACGAAAACTGCTACAGATTCATAATCGGTAATAAGAAAACAACAACTACCAGTGGATATAGGCAGTGGATGTTTTGCATGCATCCACTATTCGTAGTCTTTGTGTAAATGAGGGAATTCACGGACTTAAAATAATCAAAGAGACATGTGACCAGGGCCTGGTTATATACAACGTGTTATCAATATCAGGTTTACGATAGTTGTTAAAAGCTACTGAAATCCTTGCATCTGATTGGCCGAGAGCAGATTTGTCATAGAAATGTGGCAGTTGTTAAAAACTGATGACAGGTTTTATGAAATGGTACCCTGGATGGTCAGATTGGATTCTCCATAGGAACCCTGACAAGATAACTTAGAGGCATAAACCAGTATTTTCAGATTTAAGGTCAATATTGCTTTTTCTTTTCCTTGCCCCCCCCCCCCCCTTTTTTCAAGTAATTCCATGAAAGATGAGTTTTTATATGTTGATGGCATTGCCTCAATTAAGTGATCCTAATAAATGTCATGTTATCTCTCCTTGTCTCTCTGTGGCAGAGTTTAAAAAGTCAGTGTCTTGTAAAATTCAACGTGGTGTCCTGCCCACCGGTCACTCAGGTGCTGATCAAGAGGCCCGACACCAAGTACCAGCTGGGATTCAGTGTCCAGAACGGAATTGTGAGTAGCCGCTGCTTAACCTTGTCACACTACTGATCCACTAGAATCTTCGTGTCTGTTTTATTCAGCTCACCACCAAGAACAAAAAGCAAACTTGAGTACTTACATAGTTATGCTCTTGTCCTCTTGGAGATGAAATAGAGACATAAATAAATCGTCGGTTGAGAATGATAAGGGCGTTAAGTTGCCACAAAACCCATAGTGTTCGAGACAACTTAAAGCCCTTCTCATTCTCAACAGACGAAATGTGCAATGGGATTTTTGTTTCTTTGTTTAGGTTTTTGTAATGGATATTTCGCAGATTTTAAGTCTTACAGGTATAATGTGAGAATGTGAGAATGATTATCTATCTGTGCAATAGATCAACAAATGATCTTGGAAAGTTGCACATTGATATTCTATAAATCCACAACAATGCACAAATTTTGAATTAGCTAAAGCTTTCTGCGCAAGTGAATGACAGAAATTTAGTTTTCATGTCATTCTTTACAGTGTTCTTTCGATTGTTAGCAGTCTTTGTTGAAGTTGACACAGTTCCTGTAATATATTCTACATAAACCTTGATGGTGTACAGGTAGGTACTGTAGCACACAGATAGTTGCATCTACACTTCTTTACAGGCTGCATATCCTATTTTGCCAACATCACAAAATTTGCATGGTTGAAGAATAATGGCTCCCCACATTGTGTATGAAATCTTACAGTAATACACCACCAAGATTTTTTTTTTAAAAATAAAGAAATTAAAAACTACATGTTACCCCATGTTACTGGAGATATGCACCCTTTTTCTATCGGGAATAACACTTGGCATTTTTTCAGGGTTCGAATAAATTTCAACTGGAAATTTATAGTATTCATTCCCCATCCATTTTAAAGAAGTTTCCAAGTTTTATTATTCTGAGGAAAGGTCTGAATTACCTACCTCTACAACTGTGCTACTCGACCTTTTTCAACACGAGGCTCACTTTGGCTCACTGCAAATATTTTTGAGGCCCAGTAAGATTGAATACAAATCTTGATCTTTTTTATTTCTTTTTTTGGCTGATATCGCGGCCCACCTGCAAAAGCTTCACAGCCCACTGGTTGAGAAACAAGGCTCTGCAATATACATACAATATACCAGCTTATGAAAGGAATCTAATTTTCAGGTGTGCAAAAGAGACACACAAACTACTCTGTGCCGCCTGCCTTGCCTCCCCTGTTAATTCTTTACTCCTTCTTCTCAACCCCCAGATCTGCAGTCTGATGCGTGGAGGTATTGCCGAAAGGGGCGGAGTCAGGGTGGGGCACAGGATCATCGAGATCAACGGCAGCAGCGTCGTGGCCACCGCTCACGAGAAGATCGTCGAGATGCTCTCTACTTCCGTCGGGGAGGTAAGAGACTCGCGAACTTGCTGCAAGGAGGCCCTCACGCAGCATGTCATCACTGAGCTTTAGATCTGCGATGTGAACGCTAAGACTGGAAATGTATTTTGCATGTGTGTGACACAGCCATTGCCAATTTCCAACCCCGGAGGCAGCATCATTGTGGTGTTCGCATCACAAATCTAAAGCTCGCTAGTATAGTTGTGGTGGTGTCACATATGATATTTAACAACCACAAAATTTTGAGTGCTACACAATGGTTTAGCATTTCCATCTAAAATCATCAACAAAAAAGGGGTATATGAATGAGTGAAAGTTTCATATAGTCATATAACAACAGAAAAGGAAGGAAAGTGAAGTGAACCTTGAGATTTTACCTAGGAAGGATGTTTTGACTTTAATAATGCAAGACAACATAACTTGATAACAAAGTAAATCAGGGCAGAAATTCACATGCATTGTGGCACTCATCATAATAAACCCTGAGCTTGATATTGTTTAGCTTCAGGAGCTCCCAAAATTCAGCAGCAGCATTTTATGCCGAAGTCTTTTTCATCTGTAATGATAATTCAAAATTCATATTATCATACATAATACTAGAAGGCATGTAAATTCAGCCATCAGTTTGGTTTGGTAAAATTCCCTGTGAAATATAATTGGAGAGATTGAAAGGAGCTACAAGTGTGCACTTTTCAAATGGCACAAGTTTTCTCCCAACAAAGTTGGTCTGCCTGCCTCCTTGAGATCTGTAGATTCTGTCTGCCTTTGGAAGGCAGGTCACCTGTCAAACGATAGCAAAAGATGTACATTAGACCAAGAGTATTAGTTTTAACCTGGACGTTTCCGGTAACAAGCTGTTTTTTTTTTCAGGATAGCTCCAGGATTGTGTCTAGAGTAACACACTTAAAGTCCTCATAGATCCTCTTTGAGGGTTTTCTGAAATCCAAGATGGCGGCCATAAAATGGCCGCCATTTCCTGAAATTCTTATAACTTTTCAACGAGGTATCCTAAATACAAAATTTAAATGTCTAAATATATGTTTTGAAGCATGAAGAGCTCAGTTAAATACATATTAAGAGATGTTGACGCACACAAGTTCCGTAATCCAAGATGGCGTCCAAAATGGCCTCCATTTTCTAAAATTCTTAGAACTGTTCAACCAGGTAACCCAAATACAAAATTTAAACGCCTAAATATATGTTTTGAAGCATGAAGAACTCAATGAAATACACATTAAGAGTTGTTTAAGTTTGAGCGGTTTTATCGGTACTTGCATGCTTAACTCTTTATGTGCCATGGTAGAAACCCCCGTGTGCCGCATTATTTTGAGACACCAATGTAGTCATACGTTGAGAAAACAATCTTCTTTTCAAATCAACATAACATTTATAAATTTCTGTTAAATTGTAGACGAAGTTAGTAAAGTTGTAGAGAAAATGCCAAGCTTTGCATTGATGTAAATTCTATGACAAATCTATAATTGCTTTTCTTTCAAATGCCTGGTAGATACATTACTGTGAATGTATGACTTTTGCACACAAAGCAGAGACAGAAACTTAGAATTTGCATGCAAATCCAGTATGAAACACTGCTTGTTTGTCATTCACCACATAAAATGCAAACTATAGATGAGAGGAACGGAATTGCGTGAAACGCTTTCATTGTACTGTGGCATTTGGCGATTTATCTATCGGTTTGGGCGGGTTTGTGCGTTTGAGTGGAATATGCGAGGTTGGCACGCTGTCGACTGAGTCGGACGTGCGAACGTGGCACATAAAGAGTTAAACATCTCTTAATATATATGTATTTTAGTGTGTTCTAGTAGATCTGCATGCTTCAAAACATATATTTAGACAATTAAATTTTGTATTTGGGTTACCTGGTTGAAAGGTTATAAGAATTTCAGAAAATGGTGGTCATTTTGGACGACATCTGGGATTACGGTACTTGTGTGAGTCAACATCTCTTAATATGTATTTCATTGACTTCTGCATGCTTCAAAACGTGATATATTTAGACACTTAAATTTTGTATTGGGTTCCCTGGTTGAAAGGTAATAAAAATATTCAGGAAAGGCTGCCATTTTTGAGCCATCTTGGATTACGGAACTTGTGTGAGTCAACATCTCTTATTGTGTACTTTATTGAGTTCTTCATGTTTCAAAACATGATATATTTAGACACTTTAATAAATTTTGTATTGGGTTGCCTGGTTGAAAGGTAATAAAGATATTCAGGAAATGGCGACGATTTTGTATGCTATCTTGGATTACGGTACTTGTGTGCGTAAACATCTCTTAATATGTATTTTATTGAGTTCCTCGTGCTTCAAAACATATATTTAGACTTTTAAGTTTTGTATTTGGGTTCCCCAGTTGAAAAGTTACAAGAATTTCAGGAAATGGCGGCCATTTTGGACGTCATCTTGGATTGCGGAAAATGCTCAAGGACAATTTTTGAGGACTTTAAGTATGTTATTCTACACATATTTCTGGACCTATCCTGAAAAAAAAAATCAGGTTGTTACCAGAAATGTCCACGTTTAAGCCTATTTTGACCTAATGCTCTTGGACTACATTGTTAGGGACAAACAGAGAGAGAGAGATGAGTGTGTCATTAACCACATCACAATATTTTTGTCCTGTTTTGCATCAAATTTGACATCCAGATCCGTATGAAGACCATGCCCCTCTCTATGTACAAGCTGCTAACGGGACAGGAGCAACCGGTCTACATATGAGCGCTGGGAGTGATGATGCCGCCGCTACTGAACTCAACAACATCCACTCCGAGGATTTTGGAGATGACTGTCCGTATGATTTCATTGACATGTCTCGATAAGATCGCATCCGGTCTGGACCAAAGCAGCATGCCCAGATGATAATAATAAACAAATGTACGGGTGGCATGGCTAACACTAGATTGACAGTGGATTGAAATATTGAATTCAAGGACAAGAATTTCATTAAACTTTACTGTAAGAATATGGAGTTAATGCTGAACTGGTGCAAGAATCAATGGTCCAAGCTTGCAGCAGTTGTGTGTTTTTGTTCATATGGCATATTCAACTCTTGATTGTAGACTTTTTAGGGAGGGAAAAAAAAAAGAAGAAGAAGAGATATTTGGATGTGCAGCACTGGATTAAACAATTGCGTTTTGCAGACACATTGTAAAAAGGCATATGTAAAAGGAAGTGCAGATGTTTTAAGAGTTTGTAGGAGCCAAACCTCAAGAGAGTACTAATGCTGTGGCAAAACGTGAGTTGGAGCAGCCCGCAAATCCAAGCATCCCAAGCTTCGTAGGCGGCTTGAGTCGATGAAGCAGCTTCCATGTTGAGGAGGGATCGTATGTCGCTTTAAAGGGACGCGGCGTAAACCAAAGACGATGAAGGAAAGGAGTGAGCAAATAGCAGCCTGCACGTGAGGCTCAACTTCAAAGCTTGAGGCCTCGACTGGCAACGGAAAGATGGAGAGAGATGGGAGAGAGAGAGATGAGAGAACTGGAGAAGATGAGCGGATTAAAGGATGATCATGTTGGAAGAGACCAGTGAAAGCCAAAGACGTCGGGGAGTCCCCCCGCAAGGAAAAAACAGGGAGGACGACCGAAAGACTGGTGGGGGTGTTAGAAGGAAGGGCGGCAGCTGCTCGCATTGAACCTGGTACCCACGCTGGCAGCCAAGAAATCAATAAGAGCCGGAGGAAAATGTAATTACCACGGCAACGGCTTGCCAACAGTGTAAGAAGACCAGGGAGAGGCGCCATGGTGGGACCCAAGGGCGTGGAAATGTGGTCAGACGTAAGGAAAGACAAATCTTGCAGTACTTGTGTTGTCACTTCTAGAGAAAAATTAATGTGTATCCTATATTAGGGGATCAAATGGCTAAAAAAGAGAAAAAAAAAAAGGGAAAAAAGGAGATGAATATAAAATGATTAGGAGTTGAGGTTTTCAGCTTCTGAGCAGGTGTGGCATTTCCTAAGCTGAAAAATTACAATGGAATCTGTACTTTTTCTGTGAATGGAGTGTTTGTATCGAGGCCTTTTACTGTAGATATCTGTTCTAGAGAGAATTGTGAAGATTGTCATATGTATTGCTTCAGCTTGGAGGAGACTGATTTAAAGTGTGTTTGAAAATATCCAGAAACAAATTAAGAGAGAGAGAAAGAGAGAGAGCGAGAGAGAGGGAGGGAGAGAGATACTTACATAGACAGAGAGAGAAATGAAAATTATAGCAGAACGTAGAAGTGGAAGAGAAATATAGCTCTAATGTACATGCAAGTGACTGTGTGTTTGTCCATGTCGTGTTTAACATCTTTAAATACAGTCCTTTCTAGATACAACAGACCGACTAACCATTATGCTGGCAGCAGCCAGCGACATTCTCGGCTGCTTGGTAGGTAGAGGAGTGTTGGGGATCTGAGGAGGAGCCATTGGAAGTGGGTTCATGGTTTGTAGGAGGGGATGGGGGCGTATCAGGTCAATCATCAATTTCAAATTCCTAAACTTCTGGTCCAAGATTGGACGCTGCAAAGTGTATAGCGTAAATAGGTCTTTATTGTTATGGCCTTTTAAAATTGTGTGTTTGTGTGTGTTTGTCTGTGTGTTTGTGTATGTGTGCATTTGTAAACACCTTCAGATGTGGTTTGTTTCTGGAGCATACATTTGATGGCTATGAAGATATTCCAGTGGTGGATGTCGTGGGTCTACTGAATAGATGCTTCCTAAAAATGCACTTAAAATGGGTTCATGTTTGTACAGAAAATGGGACATCACAGTGTAAGGGTGGAAATTTTACTACAAATGCGTGCAGCGCATGGTCCCAGAATGAATGCATTGCCTCTGGGTCCCTTGTTGAGCAGTAACAAAAAAAAAAGGGCATCAGAACCGATGGGTCCGTGTCTGAAGGCCTTTACAAGTGCATTTGTGTGCTGGTGTGTGTGTGTGTGTGTGTGTGTGTGTGTGTGTGTGTGTGTGTGTGTGTGTGTGTGTGTGTGTGTGTTAGTGTATGTGTGTATAATTGTGACCTGAGTAAAAGAGTGAAGGGACATTTGATGACATTACGGTAAAAGGTCAGATGTTGCATCCATATATAGATATCTTTCTCTTTGTCAAAATATGCATCTTTGAATTTTGATGTGCTGCACTTGATGATGCTAAGAAGGACAAATTTCCTGGACATTAGCTTTGGAAAAAAAAAAAATGGGTTGCTCCACACAAGTTTCCTAGCTCTTCATTCGATACTAATGTGATGATTATTTTCCGGGATTTCTCACATTACACGGAACTGAATAAGGAGAGTTTCTGTCTGTCTGTTATGGTTACATGAGTAATCTCCTTTACATTCTCAGTGAATGATCATCTCTTGCTTCCAAAGAATCATTGATTTCCTGCTGTGTGATTGTGGTAAGTTGCTTCCGCACTCACACAGATAAACCGTAAATGTTTTGGTGTCTGTCATAGGTAATTGTGTCATTTATTAGCTGTGTTTTTCTGCAGCATTTTAGAGCAAAAAATAAAAGTGAACGTTATTTTTTGGGAGTCAGTTGTGGCGACTCTGTATGTGGCCATCCTAATTTCACATGTGTCCCCTCTGTGAGACTTCAAAGTTTTTGAGGACATATGTGGAGAATAGATAATGGTCCACGCAAGATATACGGTAACCCACGCCCTTATAAGAAGTTGTGAAAATGTCTGATATATGTTTACTTTATCTATTAACTAGTTTTAAAGGTCACTGACAACAACAGGCACACTTGATTATAATGTATTCCAAACTAAAACCATTCATATCTGAAAAGGCCTTTGATCACAAATGTAGCATTTCCCTGTATTTTGTTTGCAGTTGGCCAGGCAGCATAATAAAGTAATAAGATACAAAATTCTGTGCCCGTATAGACCCTGTAGTCTCAGAGGAAAGTGTTTGAGCTCTATTGTGTGACAAAACTAAAAAGTTTCAACTGAATAGTCAAATCAGCAATTGTCTGCTGGCTTTACGACTGACCATATATATATACATTTTGAAAATGTTGTGTGAAAGTTTGTATTTGGGAGTGAGGGATTGTATGTTTGCCTGTAAGTTTTTTTTTTTTTTATAGTCATGATCTTTTCATATTGTATTGATGAATTTGAGAATAATTCTATGTCCTTTAAAAGTCTTTTGTTAGGTCATTCACCTCCATTTCCAAACACAGAATACAGAAGATTCCAAGCCACTTTATTTTGTTTTTTCCTAATTATTCTTCAGTGTTGTTTATAGTGCTCCATTTGAAGAGATCACATCTTGCTGGTGTATTCAAAATCGCTGCCTACTGGAACTCATGTTTACGTCAAGTCAAAGACCAGTTCACAATTCATGATTTTTACAGTGCATACTCCATAGAGGAACAGACAATGTGATGTGATTGAAATGAAGATATAATCCTATTCAATCTTTCTATGTTCACTCTTCCTGTATGACGTACTAGCGACTCTGATTCCGTGTTTTGCCCATGTTGATTTGAGACTAAAAATGGTGCTTATGTACATGACAATTGATATAATGTAAATTTCAGCTAGAATAGAAAGAGAAAACTTGAGAAAGTAACAAGAGAGTCTTGCAGATTTCTATCATTTTCTTCTTTTTTTTTCCATGACAGTTATGACATGTATTCTGTAGAACTTTGGCTCTTTTTTGTTTGTTTTGTCAGCACTAACTATAAGTGAAATCATTTCTTATGATGTACAAATTTGTATATGAAATTCATTTAGCATCGTGCTGCTGTGTCGATGCAGAGCTATCATACAGTGCTTCTGATAATAAGTTGCGACAATTTCATCACTACAGTTGATTTGTATTATGATCAGGACTTTCTTTTGTCTTTACATCGTAGCTAGTAGAGAAAGAAAAAAGAGTAAGAGCATGTATTCACATATTATATAGCCACTAGTACTAGTAGCACAGTTATACTTTTCTACATCCTGTGTTTGTCCCTGTGTATAGTAGTGTTTTCTATATGACCTGAACAAGAGATTACTGATTGATTATTGAGAGTATTTATGGACTGGCTGTCAGCCTCCCAGATCATTATTTTTGTAATTACTGCACAGTTGTAGCTTTATGATTTTGTAGATGGATATGAATGAAGGTTTTGTTTCCAGGAGCACTAACATCACTTTTTTCTTTTCACTCAAAAAAAAATATGGAAATTATCTCATTGGATGGATATACATTGTGACTTCTACTGATAGACCTCAACTTAGAAATGAAAGTTTCATGCATTGCTCTTGCTTTATTAAGTGATATGTAGCTCCCTACTGTCACAAAATGCGCATTTCCATTGTAGATCATGAAACTAAGCATAATTTTGTTTGTGTTTTTACTTTTTCATGTCAGAAATGATGAATGTCAAACTGTGGTGTTTTGCACTTGTAAGCGAGATAAGACCTTTGATTATTCTAAAAAAAAAAATTTAAAGAAATAGCAACCGTGGGTATGTATAATGACGTTGCCTTGCCACTTGAGTTATATAGAAGGTGAAGTGACCCATCGGTAATGTGTTATTGTGGTAATGCTGATCTGAGTGACAAATGTTAACCCGTTGAAGACTAGTCCCACGTATACCTCGGGCTGGGGGTCTATGGGAATGCGTGTTGTAGCAAACTCAGCCCGTCTTCAATGAGTTCAAGTTTTGGAGTTGCCGTCGTTAATCCGTTGCTCGCGAGATGTTACAGAGATTCAAACTGAGAGGGACCGAGATGCTATCTGTCCTATCAAGATATCAATGAAACAGCATTCATGAGGTAAATGGTTACAGTTGTCAGAAACGATTTTATGATTAACATACAGTATCATTAAAGCATGCCATGTTTGTTTTTTGGTTTTTTTTTGTATTTGTTTTTGTTTTTATTAGGATGAAAGTTGACATGATTTGACCATGCTGATAAGCATTGTGAAGATATTGTGGGTAGTCTGTGAATACTGTAGCTGGTTCAGCTTTGATATATCTCTTTTCTAGATGTGTAAAAATGACTGGTAAAAATATATTGATCATAACTTTCCACACTGTGAGAGTACCATTGCGAGACAGAGAGAGAGAGAGAGAGATAGAGATGTAGCAGATATATATATCTTGCACTTTAGTCCATTTTCTACAATAATACTTGAATCTTTGAATTCTCGTCTTTTTCTTTCTTTTCTTTTGGGTCATATCTCGCATTGTAGAAAATAAACCCATGTGTGTTTGTCTTTAAGCCCAAATGTGACATGTAAACAGAAGATGATAGCGCCAAGTCCCCCTCACAGACTGATTCGCTTGTATGATTTCTGCTGATCGTCATTTCACGATTTCTGTGACACGTCTAGGATGTGACCTACAAAAATAAATTCCACTGTCTCTCAGAAAGAAAAGAAATGAAAAACTCTCAAAAGAAAAAAAGGAAAGTAACTTTCATCTCGAAATCATGAGGCAGGCGAGATGACGGTTTCTCGTGTAGCACCATTGTTATACAATATTATCATTGCATATTACGATTATGAAAATATCATGCATATTAAAATTATTGATGAAAATGATTTATTCCATTTTGTCCACCGTTTGTTCCTCCCTGTCGCTTGTACAGTGTGCTATAGAGTGTGCGCGTTTTGAATCGGTGGAAGAAGAGAAAGGAGGAGTGGTTATCTGTGAGACGGCTTCAGTGATGGAGACCACTCCCTCCTCAAGGACAAGTCTCCTCCTTGATTAGGTGATATGTAAAATATTGAAGACAGTGCATTGTCCTCTTCCTTTTTAGTGCCATTGCATTGTGCACACTGTCCACAGTCCCTGGCACTGAAATGGTTATACTGTAGACCTTCAGTGTGTACCTGCCCAGTTGGCCAGAATTTTCACTGATGGATGGTTGTTGACAAAAGAGCAGCCCCCATCAAGTTTTGGTTTATACTACCTCCTGCTATTAGACTAAAAAAAGAATTCAAATTAAATTTGGTGATTTCTGACCTTCACATGAACCTTTTTTTTTCATGAATAAATACACATACTTCCTTTTTTTACTATTATTTGGTAATGCCATATTCCTCGGCCTCAAGGTTCACCATTGCTATTCAAAGTTTGTACCTGTACCAGTCAACATACAATAAAAGTGCCAAAGGTACTATTCTGCCTTATGTCATGACATGAAGAGAAATTTAATACACATGTGTATTGTAGTGTATGGTGGCCTTTGCAAACCCCTTTTAGCAGGATAACTGATGGGGATGACTGCTGTGAATATATCGGGATTGGCAGGGGTACATTGACAGCACGATGAGTACAATAATCTCTTATTGGACACGGTCTTCCTTTAACAGTAATAATATATGGATACACATGGATAGACAGTCAACCTTGTGCAAGTCGACTCTATTTAGACTGAAGAAATAGCTTCGACTTAATACAGAAAATTTGACTTACGAGGGATTAAAAATCATAAGAATATAAAGAGAAGAGGACTTAATAAAAAGACCTTCGACTTAGACCTACGCGAAGTCAACTTGGGCAAGGTAGACTGTACATATAACCATATATACATACATGTTTATACATGTTGCAAACACAATACACAAACGGATCACTATAAAATAACACAAACATACACATACTGCATATGCCAATACATTGTATATATATTTAGTGAGCGTATTTTTTCTTAAATCAGGACTAGTCGGGCAATTTTGTGGGTGGTTGAAATTGCAATCCAGAAATGAAGCTATGGAATGAGAAATGCCTATCTCGTATCAACAGCACAGTTAGCTACAATGTACTAGTATTTCTCAAAATGGGGATACAATTCGACCTCGATTATCCGGCCTCCTTTTATCTGGAAATCTCTATTATCCGGACGCGTTCATGCAGTGAAGGACTCTTTTTTTTTCATCCAAAAATTGAGAAAAAAAATGGTGACTTTCATGTATCTATTTCACTAATTTCATAAGATGTGCATGATAGGTTTCTCAATATCTAATGAGGTAAAACATGTTTGATTTTCACGTAAAGATATACTTTTTTTTGTGAAGAAAGGACTACAATTTTGAGCAGGCTAGCATAGATTACACCACCATTGTGGGGTACGCTACCTGCCTAGCTGCCAGTGCACTGGGACGGCAGCTTGGACGGCAGCTATATATATAGCATTGTGTCTCCCATATCCGGCCAATTTTCTTATCCGGATGAGCACCGGTCCCGACATGTCCGGATAATCGAGGTCGAAGTGTAATGTATACCGCAACATTTTCAGTGTTCGTCTTTTCATGAATATCGGTCAAGACAAAGTTTGCAAGAGTACAAACAGCCCACTATATGGCATTATACATGAACAGACACTGAGACACATTCCATTATCAATCCATAAATTGACAGCAAAACACTTCCGTCTCTAATTTTAATTGAGAATTTTAATATTCATAACTGTTTGAGAATTTTCCACTAATAACACATGCTTACAGCATCTGATAAATTACACAATTATTTTCAAAAAATAATTTTGCAGTAAAGTTAAACAACTCTCTTCTCTTCATTGATTGAAAGCCTGAACATGGCTACTACATCTGTTTCTACACCACGAATATGAATTATTCGGAAAATGTTCGATTTTCTTCTTTTCAAATTAATCCTCAAAATAACAACGATTACTTTTAAAATAGACATTTTGAAGATTGTAATACTGATGGTTAAAACTTTGGTGTCTTCTAATAAAATGTTTTACCTTTCTAACTGATATTACTAGACACTTGGCAGTGTGCTGCAATTTAGATTTTCCTGAAATAACTCACTTTTCAATCACAGATGATTCATCCTGTGGCAGCACAGATTTTTAAAAAAAAACCGAGATCCGGGGGTCTCGCGCTCACCCGAGTATTGCAAGTTCAGCTTCCATGCAATCTTGCAGACTCTTACCTGAGAACGTTGGAAACTTACGGTGGAGGGTAGCTTTGAGAGCTGGCATGCTACCTGTCAAGTTTGGTAAATATTCATCAAGGGGTTTCCAATGATTATGAACATGCACAATTTACATCACCATTTGGACCCATCTCACCCCACTTCCTTGGGTCCCAAGGGGGGGGGGGAGGAGTAGGACACCCCTGATTCTGCCATGAACAAACTTGAAACAACAGTCATCAATATACTGACTCATTGTATTAAATTAGCTCAATCACTTCTGGTTCTAGAGAAAATCTTTAAAGATTCCTTACTTGGGGAAGGGGGGGGGGGGGGGGGCTGGGACCCCTGGGGGCCTCCCAAGTGGGGTATGGTGCCCATTTGATGGAATTGAGATTATATCTCCCGCGGGATGCTACCTGCCAAGTTTGGTGAAAATTCATCACGGGGTTCTCAAGAAAAAGATGAAAATTCACAATTTAGGTCCCAATTTAAGCCCCCTGGAGCCCCCCCCCCCCCCCAGGTGGGGCATGGCGCCCATTTGATGGGAATGAGATTCTTTCCCCCGAGGGGATGCTACCTGCCAAGTTTGGTGAAAATTCATCATGGCATTTTCAAGAAAGAGATACACGTAAATGTACAATTTGGGACCCCATTAGGACCCCTCCAAACCCCCTCCCCTGGGTCCCAAGGGGGGCACCCCTGATTCTGCCATGAACAAACTTAAACTACAGTCATCAATGTACTATCTTATAGTATTAACTTAGTTCTATCACTTCTGGTTCTAGAGAAGAGGATTTTTTAAGATGCCTTAATTTTTGGGAGTTCGGGCCCCTCTGGGGCCCCCCAGGTGTGGTATGGTGCCCACTTGAACAAACTGAGATCCTATCCCCCTAGGAATGCTACCTGCCAAGTTTGGTGAAAATCTGTCATGGGGTTCTCAAGAAAAAAGAAGAAAATTTAAAAAGTTTACACACGACGGACGACGGACGCTGGACGAAGAGCGATCGCAATAGCTCACTTCAGGTGAGCTAAAAATCTTCCCACAAGCAGGCCCCACACATACTGTAAAACACGATATTTTCGCGGCATGAAATTTTCGCGAATTGGGGCCGACGACCTTTTTTGCATCATGAATTTTTCACGAGTTGCCTCTAACATTCAATGCATATAGTGTGGACAAGAACTTTCGCGTGCATTTTAATTTCACGAATCTTGGCTCTCGCAAAATTTGCGAAATTAAAATGCACACGAACATTCATCGGTTTACAGTATGTTGACACTCAACTCAAATAGTTTGGCAGTATGTGCTACTAGCATGCACTATATTGCAGAAATGTGATGCCCATAGTGTGAGCAAAGAACATCAATGAGGCCATTTTATGATGACCTCTCACAGCAGTCGTAAAGCTTCTTGCAATGAAGGAATTTTACTCTGATCAATCTTTGCAGTGATTAGAATTTATCCGTATATGGGCAATTACCCCCAGAGGGCAATTACCCCCTCCCCCCCACCAGCTAAATACTGGTTAGTGGTAAGGTTAGAGTAATGATTAGGGTTAGGGTAAGGTTTAGGGTTAGGAGTTTGGGTTGAGGTTAGGATTAGGTCCAAGATTAGGATTAGGATTAGGGCCAGGGAAGGGTCCGCGGTAATTGACCAGGGGATAATTGCCAGAGACCCTAATATTTTAGATGGAGCTTTTCCTGCAATCAGATAAAAATAGGTCATCATTTTGAGAGTGAGATATATATACGACGGATCTTCAACAGTAAGTTAACATTTTGATCTTCAATCATAAGTTGCAACATGTTTACAATATAACTCCAGCATCACTGCCTTCACTCTTTTGTGCCGTGGTGTAAACCCCCGAGTGCCACATTATTCTATGACCGTATCACATGAGCGTTTTTGGAAAACACTGTTTTTCATAGCCATGTGACTTTTTAATCAAGAGTTTATACTAGAAATGTAGAAAAACAAAGTTGTAGAGAAAATTTGCGATCTTTGTTGTGACATAAATTTTAAGACAAAGCTATGGCTACTTTTCTTGTAAATGGCCAGTATTCAGAACACAACCAAAAATGGGGAAAAAATGTATTCTTGGTCACGATTACACAAAATTTTATGAATACCGGTAGGTCTGGAAAGCATGACTTTTGAAGACAAAACCTGTACAGACAGAAAATCCCAATGGGGCACTGCTATTCAGTCACTATGTACGGCAAGCTGCCATGTATGTTTGTGAGGAATTAAAATCCCACATGAACCTTCAATGTACTGTGGCATAATGTGATTTATTGTTTGTACAGTGCACTCCCGTTATAACGAAATGCTCGGGACCGGCAGTTTTCTTTCGTTATAACAAAATTTCGTTATAACCGAACAAATACATAGGTATAACGAAAACAAGGAAACCACGCATATTATATATCATATTCTATATCATATTCTGTTTGCTGAATACTCATCATACCCTGGAAAGCTATGTGAAATGGGATGGGATTATTGTATTACAATATTAAACGTAGGTTCCCCTCGGAAACTGTGTGTGACACAAGGAGCGAACACACAATGATGTGAAGCGTTCGCCCGTGCAGAGACGCTAGTAAATGCTTGTTCCACTACGTTTTTTCGAAAGCAATTCGCATTTCGTTATAACGGAGCACATTTCTTTTGTTTCTCTTTGTCAGTGGCGCTCGGAAGAGACTTCATTATAACGAAAATTTCGCTATAACCGTGTTAGTTATAAGCGAATTTTGTACCATAGACTTTAGTGGTGTTAATTTTGGGACCTGAAGTTTTACTTCGTTATAACAAAATTTCGTTAAAACCGTGTTCGTTGTAACGGGAGTGCACTGTACATGGTTATGCATTTGAGCAAAATACGCAGTTGGCAAGCTGTAGACTGAGTTAAGGATGTGATCATGGTACACAGTGAGTTAATCTGTACAAGACCCAATTCTTTTCCTGACACTAAGTTGAAGTAAAGTACTGTACAACCGCTTCAGTTGATAGGAAAAGCTTTAAATTCAGAGAAGTCATAAGAATTTTCACATCCATCCATTTGAACAAGTCCAGTGCTCACTGTCAGTTTGGCTTGGAGCATATGTAATGAGCTTGCACACTGGCTGCAAGCTTTACTATAGCATCTATACTCAGACCTGCATTACTGATGTATTCCTTGGCTTTGTCCCGGCCCCACGCTGTACCCAACCCCACACTCCCATCAAAATACAAAGAAATTGGTAAGCAGTGAAAGAGACTAATTGCGTACACTCGAGACAACCTGTCGAGTCCAACATTGCACGACTGCTTCGTCTGGCAGTCCGGTTCGATCATGGAAAAGACACCGCCCGGTTTGAGGATGCGGTGAATCTCTTTCAAGACTTTGTCTGCTTGGGCGAGGTCATGAATGACATCGTAAACATAGACATAGTCCACTGAATTGGACCACTCACTTGGAAGCTCTGCAGCATCACACTGAACAAATTCCACGTTGGCAAGCTTCTTTTTCTCGGCTTGCTCCCTAGCAAAGTTGATACACTCCTCAGAGATCTCAAGGCCGATGACCGAGCTATTTGGATAGTTTTCTGCAAAGACCAATGTGGATACACCGCGACCACAGCCAAGGTCCAGCACCTTTACTCCTGATTCTGCATGGAATAGGAACAAGTCATAAAACATAGTCCTTGATTTAACTGAACAAATTAATTCTTTTAACAAGTTCAAGCAGACATGGGTGGTACCTAATCACATCTAAAATCATTCATATTATGGAGGTTCCATGATATTTGCTCCTGCAACAATTGCTCCCATGAAATATAGGCATGCTATTAAAGCCAAGCATAAATTCTATCCACAAACATAACCCTAACCCTAATTCTAATGCTCACATCAAACTAAACCTGAAACTCTAAAATAACCGTAACTCTATTAAAGACCTTGAAGAAAATAAGACCACAGCAATTATCTCAGGAGCAACTGTCAGGTCACCTTTACAGAAACCAAAGAAATGGATATACATCTTACTTAGTTTCTCCTCAATTTTTGGCATCGATGGTATAAAGTCTTGGACGAGGTGGTTGTGAACCCATCTTCCACTAATGGATGCCATGAAGGAGTGGAAGAGTGTGTAGTCAGAGTATGGTAAACCTGAAGAAAAGCATACAAGAATCAGCAAATATTTGTGAGGTGTTTTTTTTTTTCCTTAAAAATGCAAGTCATGACAACTAACCTCTCAATTCTGTTACAAACTTGTAACAGGAATTGACAGAACCAAATGTAAATAACAGCACGTTGGTCAACAAGAACATTCTAAAAAGACAAATTATGGTGCACTGTCAGATGATACTTCTGTATACATGTATATAGCCTTTGCGACTGATGAATATCCCCTCATACACTGTTTCTATGACTGGTAAAGGGTTCCACTTTGTTGTACATGTTTCTTCCTTCAGAAATACACATTTCATACAAAGTTTACATTTTGCTTGAATATCCAACAAAGAAATACTAATATATATTTAAAGCATATAATAATCTACATGCAACACTGTGATTCGGTATGAAACTTCCCTCTAGGGGTAATCAATTTTTCACAAACACACACAAACACACACAGGAAAAAAAAAAAATCTCATAAATAGATGAAATACAATCATGTAGATCTAATATACACTGCCCCCCTCCCCTTCCCTGTCGCCCTTCCCAGCATGCCTCACCGGATGGCCCATCTTTCTTGAGGCACTCCGCCAGCTTGCTGTACACCTCAGACAGCATGGGCAAGGCATTAGAGAACAGAGCGAGGTCATGTACATCAGTTCCTCTTGTGAAGAAGGGCGCACGGTGCTCTGGAAGGCGATAGTTCTCCGTTTCAGGGTTGATATCGACAAAGCGAGCGACTGACATGCAGCCGAGCCATTCTTTCACGTACCTGAAGTTTGAAAGAAGAGAATCAAAGACTGCTATTTTGACTTTGCCCACAATTCAAAAATACGGGCGTGTCAAGCGAACCAAGGTATGGAAGTCTACTGAGGCACAAGAGAAACAACAACAAAAGCTTTTCAGCAAGTATACATGTACAAAGTAGTAGCTGTTCCCCATAGCTACATGTGATATGAAATATAGACATCCTCTTGCCTGTCTTGATTGTTTGCTCATTGCATTGGTCATCAACTCTGGGAGAACAACGTCAAGCACTCATACTAACACAACACCACTGCAAAACACAGAAGAACTTTGATTTTGTCTCATTCTTTACACACCACTTTCACTTATTTGACCCCTTCACAAGAAAGCTTGCATTCCAATATTTCCCCCAAACAAGGAAGTGTATAAACCAATCATTCACAATTCTAGAATGAAGAGCAGAGTGCAGTGCATTGCAAGTTTGATGTTTAGTTCAAAATCTGTAACCCTATATTACCAAACTCACAAAAGGTCACACAAATTGATTTTCCAATATTTTTTTAAATACATGTATGTATACTCTAGGTCAACAAGGCTGAGTTGAGGTTTGGGGCATTTTCTGATAGTGTTACATTCTTTCTATCTGAATTTTCTGTTGGATATATATAAAACTGAATTACCAAGTGTATATTTATATTTTTTAAGACCAACATTTTGTTTCTATCTCTTGTTGGTTGGGGGAAGTATTTAAGTGTGTATGAAAAAACAGAAACTTTACTGAGTAAACAGCAGCAAGCAATATATACTTTTGGTATATTCATGAATCAAATACTCTTAAATGAGTGTGCTAAATTTTCAGTTTATCTGCTAATCCTTTCACAGTGGTTCAAGGTTGCCGCTGAGTTTCAAATCCCATCGTTGTTCCACATTGACAAAGGAACAATAAGTGCCTTGAATAGACATTTAACGTCAAAGCCCAATTTTCCTAAAAAATAGAATTCCAATATGTTTGATTCTCCATCATTCATATTCATAGGGTTAGGAACATCCATTTCATGGGTTATTTATCAATTCAGCAATAGAAATCTCCTCTTTCAGAATTCAACTCTGACTTTAAAAACAAAACAAAAACAAAACAAAACAAAATATGCTGACTTTTTGACAGTTTTGTAATGCAGGGTCCAATGTATGAAAAATCGAACCATGTATGAAAGTACAGTTTGTCCCTCAAAAAAAAAAATTATAATCGGATTTTGCACTGATAACTTTCAAAATGATCAAACAATCCTGATGCTATTTCAGGGTATAAAATCTGTACTTCTTAGTTCTTACCTACATCTTGCAGAAACCCCATTTAATATGGTTAAGTGCTCACAGAGAAATGTGGATCATTGTAAAGCATGTCACGAGTCCATTTCTTCCAAGTTTAGCACTTGGATGCTTTTGGCATCCATAACACTATGGACTACAACTTGCATAGAAGGGATTCTTGACATGCTCCACAAGGATCCCCATTTCTCTGTGACCACAGAAGCAAATTGGATAGGGTTTTCTGTAAGATATCAGTTATGAGATATAGTTTAATACCTTGAAATTGCATTTTGGTTGATTCACTTATTTTTAAAGTTAACGTTGCAGAAAGTTCCATTGTTATTCTTTTTTTTTCTCTTTTTCTTTTTTTTTTCTTTTTTTTTTTTTTTGGGGGGGGGGGGGGACATACAGTAAACAGCAAGGCAAAGGGTTTCATTCTAAAATTCAAACAAACAGATATGCCCCATACCGCTCCTTGAGTCCTGCAGCATCAGCGATCTCCTGTGCTGTACTCTCTCTGTCCTTCAAGTGTATCAAGGCATCAAAGATGCCAGTCTCAACTCCAAGGGACACGGCCAGTGCGACAAAGCCATGTGTTAGGATGGTGCTGAACCTGTTTGCAAACGCCTCGCTCGTTTCTTCCTGAGCCCCTGACTCAGCCATAATGCGATCTGCTGAAGCAAAAACAATCAAACATACAAAGTCAATTGATCAATCTAAATTTAACGCTTCAGCAACTGATATTCTGTAGATAATGGCCTGTGGTTCCCTGGAAGGTACACTGTACAGCAATATCGCTCTCACTCGAGAACTTCCTAAATGACAAACTAGTACACTGAATGTTTATTTTTGTCTATTACAAGTTAGGTTTATTTTTGCAGATGAAGACTTTAAAGAAAATGGTGTGTTACAGAAGTAATTCTGACATACTTCTGTTGAACTTTGACCTCTCTCAAGTTACATTATTATATAGATAACCTATTCTACATGAAAACAAAAAATAAGTACAGCATAAAACTATTTTTAAAAAACGGATGGGTGGTTTAGGGTGTTTAAGGGAGTAATGGTTTTGAGACATTTCAGTGGCTAATGGGTTAATGAAGTTAGAAAGATCTGCTCTCACTGCTGTAGCAATGACATCAGAAGGGCTGCCGACATTGAATGAGTTTATCATTTGAAAAATGCAAAGGAGCTTGTATTGGGGGGTGGTACGTGGTAAATCAACGCGAGAGTGTGAGAAATTGGTGAAATGCAAGCAAGTTGGCAGCCCCGCATCAGTCATCCTTGACGGCACACCCTCATATACTGGTAGCATTTCTTTTCTCTGATACACCTTTCTGCAGGGCCACAACAACTTCCTTGACTTTCATGTTTGAGAAGGCTTTCCCGACTGGTTGAAGATGGGGAAGCTTTTTCTCACTAGATTTTAGTTTCCTTGCACCGTCGGCCAATCACAAATGAGTTTATAGAGTGGTAGCCACCAAAGCCTTTGCAGTATTTATAGTAGTAGTAATCTGTCAATCAAAATACAGTGTAGTGCTGATTAAATCGGAAGGGGCATTTACGTACAATGCAGGCTTAGGTAGGGCCCTACCCTAAATCAGCCCATGAAGAGATGACGGATCTATTCAACATGTATGTGATATTTCATTTTTTAGGTCTAGGGTCCCACCGGTGTACGTTTAGCAGGTTAGCATGCTATAGTAAATTTCCGTAAACTTCTGTCATATGCCTCGGCCTATAGTAAAAGTTCCTTTTGGAACAGCCACCCCAATTACACTGCTGTTAATGTACAATGCCTAAAAGCTAAGTCCGTGCTACTACTAAGGTACTACAGTGGGCGGGTCAATGACCTAGCCTAAACCTTGCTTGCGATACGCACGGATGCACGCACTCATCATGTTTTTGGGTGGCTGTCCCAAAAGAAAAGGAACTCTTGCCTAAAACTAAAATGGGGGCCCCATTTTTTTCACAAAACAATGGTGAATATTCCTGGAGGTGCAGGTGCGGATCGACGCATCGATCGAGCGAGGTCAGATTGGAGCTGACGGAGGTGGCGTAGCCCGACCAGACGCCGTGCGATTGTCGCGGTACATGAACATGACATTGTACAGCGATTGGGCTAGCCTAGGCTGGCTGTGTAGTATAAAGAGGGGGCGGTGAATGCAATCAATGTAAGAGCATGAGTAGGGGACCAAGTCAAGTCATGCTGTCATCTCTGGAGGTTCTGTAGATCTACCCAGTGCTATGTAGCTAATGACAGTAATGTTAGAGAGGTGTTAATTACAAAGACGTTATCTTTAAAACACATCAGACCCCTAAATCCCAGGATAGCCCATCATTGTTTTTCCCCTCAATACGTACCGGTACAACAAGTGCACTTTCTTGGCGACCCGTACCTGCCTGATTCGATGCACTGCGCACTGCTGCATGCACATGGGCTAGCTGGTCTCAATTGATCGATGTTGACTCGACCACTCTGTTCCGTAGAAGGCGCGGCGGCTTGGCGGAGATTGCATGCAGTTCGTGTTCAAATAATCGGCCCAGACCCTGGGGAATGGGGATGCGAATGGTCCGCAATGTGGTCGATGCAAAAAAGTTTCAGGAGAAAATTCAGAAAGCCAGCTCTTCAAACAAATGCACGTACAACCTCCCCTAAACAGGCAGATCTCACTGAGTACCTAGTCCTACTCATTCTGCATTCACTAAATTGAGTGTACGATCTTTGACTATACATGTATCTGTATCCACTGGCGTAGCCGGGGGGGGGGGGGGCGATGGGGGCGGTCGCCCCCCCCCCCCCCCCCCCCCTAAGATTTGGACCGGGGATTTGGGAGGCGGAAAAAAAAAATGCGTGTATTGACCGATTCGGGTTCGTTGAGGGCAGCAGACATTTTACGGCACAGGGCGCAGCCATAGTGGGTGTATCAGCCGACCCCCCCTGCTCTCCCCCACCCAGGGGCAACATGTTTATTACGCACTTGTAACAAAGGTTCGCGCACTAGCAAGCATTCGCGCACTCAGTACGAGACGCCTATTGGCTAAAGCAGTTTTTCATTCTGCGCGCGTGCTAATGTAGGGAGAGGGGTGGGGGAGTGCGGAAGGGGGGTCGGCTGATACACCCACTATGGCTGCGCCCATGCCAAAAATACACATAGCGCGTCACAGAATCGGTCAATACTATATGCATGCACATGAAGCCGGTCTCCTTTGCAACCTTTCATCAAATAAGATATTTTTGCGAATATTTCACTCAAAGTGTGCACCAGATCGTTGAATTTCAATTCAAAATATGCAAAATCTCTCGTGCTTGGGAGGGGGTATCCCCCTCCCAAACCCTCCCCCTCTGTGCCTCTTTCCCTAGCCTAGTACACTTTTTAGATTTACAAAAAAAAATTATGAATAATTCTGAGTGCACAAGACTTATCACTTATATTCCGAAAACTGAAGGTTCCCTCATGTATAAGGGGAATGTCCCCTTTTAATCGACCCTTTCCTCCCTCAGTCCCCCCTACCCCCGATCAGTAGGGTTTGTTTGTGTGTGTGTGTGTGTGTGTGTGTGTGTGTGTGATTTCCCAAATGTTGAATCTATCAAATATACGAGATATCTCAATTTCACCCTTAAAAAGGCAAAAGCTCCATCGGAAGGGAAGGGTGGAGATAACACTCGCCCACGCCTTCTCCCTGCTCGCCCGCCCCTACCCCCCCCCCTTCCGCCATGCATAGAAGTAGACGCTTTATTTCAATTCTACGGGGGAATCCCCCTTCCCCTAAGCTCTACCTCACTAGATTTTATACATACACACAGATGGTGCACATTCGGAATGAGAGCTTTAAATTCCGTGATTTTAACACTTCGATGAAAAAGTATTGCACCAAAAATTTGCACCAAATCGCTGAATTTCAGGTCTGAAAACGCAAAATCACCTTCGTGTGGGAGGGGATATGCCCCTATCTACACCCTCGTGTGCATGCTTTTTCTGCTTGATTGCTGAACAGACAGCGTTCATGACATTCAGTGTAAGAATAAATACAAGAAGATTATTTAAATGATACCATTTTATAGGCAAATTGTTCAATAATAGTCTACAATAATATACTGCAACCTAAAACAAGTGGGACTGTTTCAACTCGTTAAAACACGCAAAAACATGCATCAAATTGCACCATTTGCAACATCAAAATGCACAAAGTTCTCACCGTGGGAGGGGGGACACCCCCCCCCCCCCCCCACACCCTCCCCTTACCCTTCTTTCGCTCCGCTCGCTCGGGTTAAGTGGCGTTCATGATATTCAGTGAAAAGAATTAATAAAAGAAGATTATTTAACTGATACCATTTTATAGGCAAATTGTTCAATGATAATCTACATCAAAATATACTGCTACCTTAAACAAGTGATACTGTTTCACGTCGATAAAACGCGCAAAAACATGCATCAAATTGCACCATTTGCAACATCAAAATGCAAAAAGTTCTTACTGTGGGAGGGGGGACACCCCCCTCCCACAACCCTCCCCCTTCGCTCGCTCCGCTCGCTCGGGTTCAGTCGCGTTCATGATATTCAGTGAAAAGAATTAATAAAAGAACTGTATTTAAATTATACCATTTTGTAGGCAGACTGTTCACTGATTATCTACACTAAAATATACTGCTACCTTGAACAAGTGGGACTGTTTCACGTCGATAAAACGCGCAAAAACATGCATCAAATTGCACCAATTGCAACATCAAAATGCAAAAAGTTCTTACCGTGGGAGGGGACACCCCCCTCCAACACCCTCCCCTCCCCCCTCGCTCGCTCCGCTCGCTCGGGTTCAGTCGCGTTCAGTGAAAAGAATCAATACAAGAAGTGTATTTAAATTATACCATTTTATAGGCAAATTGTTCAATAATAATCTACATCAAAATAAACTGCCACCTTAAACAAGTGGGACTGTTTAGTTCACGTCGATGAAACGCGCAAAAACATGCATCAAATTGCACCATTTACAACATCAAAATGCAAAAAGTTCTTACCGTGGGAGGGGGGACACCCCCCTTCCACACCCTCCCCTCCCCCTTCGCTCGCTCCGCTCGCTCGGGTTGAGTCGCGTTCATGATATTCAGTGAAAAGAATTAATAAAAGAAGTGTATTTAAATTATACCATTTTATAGGCAGATTGTTCAATAATAATCTACACTATACTGCTACCTTGAACAAGTGGGACTGTTTCACGTCGATAAAACGCGCAAAAACATGCATCAAATTGCACCATTTGCAACTTGCATCAAAATGCAAAAAGTTCTTACCGTGGGAGGGGGGACACCCCCTCCCACACCCTCCCCTCCCCCCTCGCTCGCTCCGCTCGCTCGGGTTCAGTCGCGTTCAGTGAAAAGAATCAATACAAGAAGTTTATTTAAATTATACCATTTTATATAGGCAAATTGTTCAATAATAATCTACATCAAAATAAACTGCCACCTTAAACAAGTGGGACTGTTTAGTTCACGTCGATGAAACGCGCAAAAACATGCATCAAATTGCACCATTTACAACATCAAAATGCAAAAAGTTTTCACCGTGGGAGGGGGGACACCACCCTCCCACACCCTCCCCCCCCCCCCCCCCTCGCTCGCTCCGCTCGCTCGGGCTCGGTCGCTTCGCTCCCTCGCAGACTAACCGCCCCCCTAAGATAAAATCCTGGCTACGCCGTTGTCTGTATCAATCGCTAGATATCAATCATGTTTATTTTAATGTTTGACAGGGGCGTCACCAGCTTCTTTTTTTTTTGTATTAGTAAGGGGGGTGCGTTTTGACATTAATAGTAACCCGCGAGATTTTTTTTTTTTTTTTGATTTATTGGTTTCTGTATTATCTATACACATACACACTGGATGATACACTGCTCAGGGATGCCAAGTTCAAAAAATTGAGTGAGATTTTCACGACTCGGTATATTGCGGTGCGAGGGTGTGGGAGGGGTTTTTCCCCATCGATCCCACAGTAGGGAGCTTTTTCAATATCATATACCTCATAAGTGAGATTCGTGCACTGATTGGTCAAAAGTATATCACGTGACAAGGTGTAGTTCCGTCTATCTTGCCTTAGGTTTTCAGGCAAAGTGATAGAAAAGCCAAAACCCTTGTGATAAAAGGCAAACCCCTCGTGATAGAAAGTCAAAACCCTCGTGATAGAATTCGTAAACCCTCCGCGACTTTGCACACAATAAGTACCGGTACGAGTACATGACCCCCCCCCCCCCCCCCCCCCCCGCGTTGGGGGCCCGTCGCATAAAAGTTACAATTATGGTAACTTTGCCATCCAGTGGTAACTTCCATGGAATTCTTGATTTTGATTGGCTGTTGAGTATTGTTGCCATGGTAGTTACCATTGGATGGCAAAGTTGCCATAATTGTAACTTTTGTGCAACGGGCCCGGCCCGGACATTCACTGTATACGCGCATCGTACAAGCAACACATGCACAATTATACAAATGATGCACAGGATAGAGTGCATTAGTGTAGGCGTAGTGCACTCGAGGGTATTTACAATTGTGAAACATGCACGAGGCGAAGCCGAGTGCATGTTGCACTACATTGTAAATACCCGAGAGTGAGCTACGCCTACACTAACGCCACGAAATAATCCTGTGCATCATTTGTTTTATAAAATGGGTCGAAAATTCGAAAACTAACATCATTTTTCAGCGTTTTTCACGTACCTTTGTGGGTCAAGACGTCCGAAGATGTTCGTCCCAAACTTTTACGCACGTCGCACTCGCGGAAGTCCCGCACAAACAGTATAAGTATACGGGGGTTGGGTTTCCGGACACCCGCATGAAAACTTACTTATTTTACATAGAACATGCACCCTTTACCTTAAAGACTTGATATAGACTCCTCATATAGGCCTACTAGACAACATACTCTGAAAACGGCGTGAGAATTAACCTGATAAATCGTTGGATTTGCTCTTCAAAGTGACTCCATGTACGCGTCCGGTCCCATAACGCTTGGTCTACTGTACTGTACAAAGTGTACGTATAAACAGTATACGTACGTACGCCACATATGTTATGCACAAGGGAAGACGGGCGCAGGCCGGCCGGCCGGCAGCCCGAACTAGAAGTTGTTTTACAGGATTGACAGCGCGTACGCGTATGCATGCAATTCATCAAAGGAGCCGCCGCGCGCACAGACGATCGGCAATCTACCATAGGATTACAGGCAGTGCAATAGTACTGAAGTAAAGGAAGGAGGTGTGTCTCATTTCAGCGCTTCCTATTGGCTACATTCTTGAACCCATTTTATAACATATCATAATCACATCACACCACGGCCACGTCGTCACACGTACACGTACACAGCTACTAGATATTCTAGTTAGCGCACAGCATGCAGGCATATCGTGTTTCAACATGGTGCATCAGTATGGAGTTCGTGCGTGATTGAAGTGAGTTGAATGCACGGAGCCAGAGAATTTGGAGGAGTCGTAGGATCCCGAAGCAGAGACAAATCTCATTATACAATGTTCTAAATATCGAATTGAAACCCGAGCGACGGGAAGCTGGATGATAACATACAACTGTAATTTTCTGTCAAGACTTTATGCAGGAGCTCGCAGAAGGCCGCGTAAGTACTGATATAGAAGGTAGTCTACGAAAATGTAAAACCGTGCAAGCGAGCGCTACGCTGTGGCCTGTTTCAACGTTAGGCCAAGGGCTAACTTTGTTAGGCCTAGAATCTACTTCGTATATGACTATAGCCCCAGATCTTACCTAGCTAGTTACTAGTAGTATATAGTCAAATGATGACGTATATAAAACAAATATTAACTGCTCTGTATTCGGATGGTGGTGGAAATTATCATTCCCTCGGTGCTTTTCATACCGACCCTTCTGCTTCTAATATCTAAAATCACCCCACGGCTAACGCCTCGGGGTGATAGAAGGGTCGGTATGAAAAGCACCTTGTGTCCTTGGGAATGATAATTTCCACCATCATCCTCATGAGCAGTCAATATTTGTATATTAGCTCTTAATGGTGCGATCAGGTGCATGTATAATTAAGTGACTACTTTTTACTTATTTTTAAAGACAAAGGAGAAATATACCTTCAATTGCAACTATCACTTTAATAATCCTTTGAGCGATGCTCATTATTATAGGCCCAAGTTGCAGACTTTGCCCGATGCGTGAGAAAAATGGGTGCTATGCGTGAGATCGTGAGATGGCGCAATCGATGTACCGGTACCGGTATATAAAGTGCATTCACTCGAGGAAAGTTTTGTTTACATAACTAAAAGGGGAACACCCACTTCAATATTGTTAAAATTGACGTAATGCTTTGAGAATGCATGCCATAATATTTATGAGATTAATACTGGGCCCTTCCATTACTGTGGATAGATTTGTTTTATTTTCGTCTTTTTTTTTCTTTTTTTTTTTTTTTTTGGTAATGACTATTTTAGATCTAGACAGTATCTACACAATGAATATCTCTTTATCAGATTGGATATACTGTGTGTATGTTATACGAATTGTGTGTCGCGATCCAGCTACATTTATGGCATCTTGTAGCCTCGATCTGAACAATAATAGAAATGAAATTCGTATGGCATGGAAATGAATTGAATAACATGTTTGACACATGCATAACATTCAGTTGTGAAAATTATTATTGTAAAAGTATTTGTTCCTCACGTTAGTCACTATCTTAGACCTAGACAGTAACACGAAATACGTGCTGCTTGCATATTACACCCTACTTCGTGATGATAATGATTATTTGAGCCTTAATTCAAAGATAAATGCCTAAGTTCCCAATAAATCATTCTCTTTGATATGTCCTTCATTTTAACAGGACACATCAGACCTCAATGGCAGACCGCTTCTCCTGTCGGCTAGATGTACAAACATATCCTGCAGCGGACCAAAGAAAGTTCTGATCATTGGAGACTCAATTTTACGAGACTTAGAAGAATATCTCCTACATCTTGACGTTGACTACATTTTCAGTGTTCTCTGCTTTCCAGGGGCAACTGTAGAGACCATTCGTACATCAATCAGAGAGAAATTCCATGATATTTGTATTTGACGAAGAACTTGATTATGTCTTTGTGCATGTTGGAACAAACAACTTGAAGTTCGGCGTATGGGAGAGAGAGGAGAAGCATTGGCTGAATCTCTTTCATACACTTTCGGAACTATTCATATCTGCATCTATTGTATTCTATGAAATTCTTCCCCGTTGGGACTCGCAGGAATTAATGAACGCTCACTAAAATCCAGTTCTGGACTTGAATTACTATGTAAAAAATTAGGATGTGAGTACGTCGACTTTTCTCGCGACTTTGTCGATTCTGATTATTTGTTCTTTAAAGATGGACTGCATCTCCTGCCACTAGGCAAAGCATTTCTAGCGTTTCTTTATATAGATTTGTACTTTTTCCATAAATTTCGTGAATGTTCGTCAGCTAGTAGGCCTACTTCATTTCGAAAATGGATACCTAATGAACTGAAAAAACAGTGTGCAGATTCGAAGCAAAAGAGCAAGAAAGAGCCAAGGAAGGAGACGGATTTGGACTTGTATGTGTACACGAGGAAGGAGAGGAAGGAGAGATACGGCAAGCAGCGGCTTAAGAGACGCCAGAAAAAGAAAAAGAAAATGGACTCAAAAGAAACTACAAAAGAAATTGACATCCCCAGGGTTTATCAATCCACGCAGGTATGCGAATGTGCCAGATCCGCCGAAATTGCCACCACATCAGCACATCGGTAGGAAGATAGTTTCCTTCATCCCCTTCCGTGAAATCAATGTCGCACGTTATGATAGGATAATCTCAAAAACACCACTTCCATGCCAAAGAAGATCTCCCTACATCCAAAGAAAAAGGGCAATAAAGCGGACGAGGCGAAGAAAGCAAACTGTCCGTCGGCGTAGGAAAAGAAAGGTATCTATGTTTTTCAATAACTTTAAGAGTTCTAAATATGATCAATGTTGACACATTTTGACTTCTTAAATTTGACATGAAAGCAAAGTTATGTATTCCAGATTAAATCATTTAATTATTGAACATTTTTAATGCCTTTATTCACTGAAAGAAAACAGTGGTAATATAGGGCCTTCTCCAATTTGATTTTATGCAATCTATTACAATTCTTTTAAATAACTAAATTTAGAGTTTTCAGGTTCATTATGTTGCTGACTTACATGCAAATATTACATTCATGTCAAGTTAGAGGGAAATTGCCAAATCGATCACTCAATATTTTCTTACCCATTCATGGATTCCTCCAGCTCCACTAGTACGGATACGACAATGCTGAGAAATTTTTTGAGTTTACAACCTTTTTTTTTTCACATTACTCTGCACACTAATTACTAACGTCTTTGGGTAACTTATCAAAAAAAAAAAAAATACCGTAAACACATTGATCCTTCAAGAACAATTCATCCTGCAATTGATATTCAGTACAATAAATATAATATCATCTCACAGCACGGTTTTTTGAGCAATATCATTCTCCATCACAAGGTAAATTACTTTGAAATATTTTGAAGAGCTATACCGGGTGTATTAAAATTCTGAAGAATTACCGCGAGTACTTTATGTTCTTTTTGTATGGCATAGCACCCATCCAACTCCAGTAATTCTTCAGAAATCCAGCCAGTTGAAACGAGCATCTTGACAACTTCTCCATCGCCGACCATGATGCCCAGGGACGTTGTCCAGCCATCTGGTAGACCACCAGATTCATCCTCCGACACCGTGCCAACTTCTCCATCGTCGACCATGATGTCCAGGGACGATATCCAGCCCTCTGGTACGCCACCAGATTCATCCTCCAACACCGTGCGAACATTTACATCGTCGACCATGATGTCCAGCGACGATGTCCAGGCCACTTGTAGGCCACAAGATTCATCCTCCGACATCTTGACAACTTCTCCATCGCCGACCATGATGTCCAGCCACGATGTCCAGCCCTCTGGTAGGTCACCAGATTCATCCTCCAACACCGTGCGAACTTTTTTTTTTTTTTTATCGCGGACCATGATGTCCAGCGACGATGTCAAGGCCACTTGTAGGCCACAAGATTCATCCTCCGACAACTTGACAACTTCTCCCTCGCCGACCATGATGTCCAGCGACGATGTCCAGCCCTCTGGTAGGCCACCAGATTCATCCTCTGACACCGTGCGAACTTTTAAATCGCCGACCATGATGTCCAGCAACGATGTCAAGGCCAATTGTAGGCCACAAGATTCATCCTCCGACAACTTGACAACTTCTCCATCGCCGACCATGATGTCCAGCGACGATGTCCAGCCCTCTGGTAGGCCATCAGATTCATTCTCCGACACCGTGCGAACTTCTCCATCGCCGGCCATGATGTCTAATAGTGACGATGTCCAGCCATCTGGTAGACCACCAGATTCTTCCTCCGACACCGTGCCAACTTCTCCATCGCCGACCATGATGTCCAGCGACGATGTCCAGCCATCTGCTAGACCACCAGATTCACCCTCCGACACCGTGCCAACTTCTCCATCGCCGACCATGATGTCGAGCGACAATGTCCAGCCCACTTGTAGGCCACCAGATTCACCCTTCAACATCTTGACAACTTCTCCATCGTCGACCATAACGTCCAGCGACGATGTCCAGCCATCTGGTCAGGCCACCGGATTCACGCAGCAGCCAGGCTTTATCTACTTCCTTCCCGTCACACTTTCATGTCTGTACTATCACCGGAGCGAAGAAAAGACCCATACCTACTTGTGAAAAGCAGGAATGCGGTCTGTGTGAAATATGTAATTCTAAATCTGTTAGACATTTTCATTTATCAGCTATTAAATCAAAAGAATTAGTTGAACTCATAATGCATTTATGTGTTGTTGAACTAGAAAGTTGCATTTGTTTAAAGTGCATGGCAAATAAACTAAAAAACGTAAGATCCCACCTACACTCCAAAAAAGCATAGGAAGAAAGAAAGGACAGTGTTTCTTGTCATATCATGATATTTGCTCAAACACGTCTCAGAGAGACTGTCACTGCAACATTGAAACTTTTAATGCTTGTTTATCTTTAGAATCTAATTCTATTCCAGACACAATACCATTATGTATGAAACACAGAACGTAATTATCGCATTTTGTAGACTGGGAATCTTGCTCAGTTTGTGAAAATAACCTTAGAATTGTAGAACACAAGACAAAAGATATTCATGTTCCTCCATAATCGATATAGATATGGACAGACTCTTGAATATCAATGAAAATTTTACCTTAAATGAAGAAAGCATATTATGTAGCCCGTGTTACAGATACTGTTTAAAGCACATGAATAAACCAGCATCTTCAATTGATGAGCTACAAGATACTCTACAAAAAGAGGCTGCACAATATGCAGAAGGTGACCAGGAAACAGTATAACTGAAAGTTATGTGTGATGTTTTCCTTTATGTATTCAAATTATGCAAAGATGATGGATGTTTCTTGTTGGTAAAAGTGTACGACTACTATGTGTCCGAAATTAAGAAGCTCTGTAAGGAAGATTTTAATCATCACAATATGCCAAAAAGCCCATAGTATATAAATGGTCGAATAATTCATAAGTTTGCTGATCTGTTGCATTCACATCAAATTGCACGAAAGCACGGACTGTTTTATTATCCTTCGAATCTATGACATGATGATATATAAAATGCCTGGCATTTGTCATACTCAAAACTTCACATGATCCAAAGAAGCGAAGAAAGTGACGATGTCGAGATGACAGAAGGAGAATCTCAGTCATGTCAGTTGTCTGCTGATACACAATCTGATGTTAACACACAGTTTAGAAACATAACATCGCGCACTGCAATGATTTTTTACACAAACAAGGAAAGCGCATTACCAGCGCTTTTGTCTCAAACCAAATGTCCTTAGCTGAATTCGAATTTCAGACTGCATATTATAAGTTATTCAACCCCCTTATTTGGAACATTGTTTGTATGATAACAGCTTCTCCGGAGGAGACCAAATTTTTCAGACAGTCAGATATAGATATATGCAAAGAATGTATCCAATTTCCTTCTGAAAAAGGACATTCCTATCATAGAAGAAAACAGAGAAGAGCTGTAGCTATATTTCTTTTACAATTGGTAATGCATGATGACAATAACTATCCCCTGCAAATCATAGTTGCAAACTGCGTAAAAAGAATGTCCCATTCAAGACAAAGTTACTGAGAATTTTAAACCATATTGGATTTGCTTGCTTGGAGAGCACTTTAGACAGATTCTTGCAGGACATTCATGACAAGCGCACTGAATCTGGACCTTTAACTGAGCTTAAACCTTCTGCATTTACCATAGTGTCCATAGATAATATTGATGTTCTCACTCCATATGCTGCAGTTACGGTTGACAAATCTCGAAGTTGGCACGGGACGTCAATTATATGGCTCAGCAACCAAAACCCAAATCTGAATGGTTACACGAACATGAGCAACTACATGTACCATGCAAAGATTCTGACAGGTTGCATGATGAGGAAAACTCCTTTACACCACTATATAGCATAGAGAATAGTCAAACACAATCTTCCGTTCCAGTTAGAAAAAAAAAAAAGTTCGAAGAAGACTAGCCGAATTAGATGATTTCGATGTGCCATAATCGTCAAACATTTGATATTCAACCTCAATCAGAATTCAGAACACAACTTAATGTGCAACACTTTTCATTAACTGATTCAGAAATTAAATTTTATAAGGAAGCATTTTCGAACCTTGTGGAAAGATTCTATTACGTAAGAAATAATATTCCTAGTATAGTTCCAAGTTTCAAATGCAAATTAGCCCTACAAGATTCGAAGGAAGTTGAGAAATCAAAGTTTTCTTACATGTACATACTTAATGAAAAAGCAGATTCTCCCGAAACAATGAAACGTTCACTTGGCCTTTTATATGATACGTTTAAGTTGGAAAAGACATAAATCACCTAATTGTTGGGGATGGTGCAACAATTCAACTTCTTGTTAATCTTAAGAAAGAATTTGGAGAATTTTTAGATTGGGTTATCCCTTACTTAGGCGATTGGCATGTACTCGAGAATTATCAGGAAGTTTTAATGAAGGTATTTTGGGACGCTGGGTTAAGAAATGTTGCAAAGTTAACACACAAACAGTCCACATTGTCAAGCTTAGGAAATTGTTCGAATTTTAAAAGCACACACCAATTTCTGTTACAAGTGTTTGAAGCCATTTTTTATGGTACAGCTCAGTTGTTTTCTGTCATACAAAGAAAGGAGATGTGATGGCCTCAGTGGAGAAGAATTCATTCAAAAGGTTGGCGAAGTTGTTTCTTGTCTAAGACGTGAAGATGGGGTATAGAGGTGTATCTGAATTTCTAAAACAAAGAAATTTTCAGACACAAATTCTAAATGCTCTTCATGACGAATTCCTAGTATTTTGCAAAGAAATGTCTGCTAAACTCGAAACAAACCACAAACCCACTCCATCTGCTCTCCTGGATCACCAAGACCTACACGAAATCCTCCTGATGTTATGAAAATTTGGCTCTCATTCTGCAAATATGGTCTAACACGATGTATGAATTGTTGCGACAGATATCTGCATAGTTTATGCTTATTTGGGCGGTGCTTGAGAAATTTTTCCACAATTCTTAGGTAACGGTGCATTATCGTCTATTGATTCGTAGGCTGGAGGTTTATATCCTTATTTCTCGTGTGACGACGCATTCTCTCCAAGTATTTCGGAGAGATCCCTTGGGTGTTGTATTGACCAAAAAGAACTCGTACTTCTTTGTATCCTCTACGAAAATAAAATCCAATGTATCTTCGGCATAAAAAGTCAACATATTCTTTAAATATCTTAAACTGATGTAAGGGGGATGAGTGAATCGTGTTCATTCTTTCCAGTATTACACACACAGATGAACTGTCACTAAATGCAGTTTAATGTTTCCAGGTTAGCATGCCTGTACAGTGACGGGGCATTAAACTGCACATTACTTGAATGTGAGACCGTTCTGAAGCAAATCATTTTCACACAACAATAGATATATAATGTACTCTTAAATGAATCCCACAAGAATTAGAACAATCATCCCCCAGCATTCCCACTGATTCCCACTGATCAGTTACTAGCCATCCCCTATAATGAAAAAACGCAGAAGCTCAATCTTTCGGACATCTCTTTTTAGCATGTTTCTTAGCCCATGATACAGCGTAAACAATACGTACATTCAATGAAACTATGATTTCGTATTGATGCCGAGGTCAATTTTATACATGTACAATATTTGGGTGTCATAAACATAAAGCATGTAGAGCCCAATCTAAATGTGCTGTAGTAATTCTGGATATATAAGAGCACGGTACTGATTAATGGCCACGGGATACTCCGAAATTGTTAGTGTCTGGATCGGACAAATTTTGTGAACCTTCACGACATTGGAATGATTTGACAAATAAGAAGTTATCCAATTTCAAAGTGTCATTCAGAGCATAGAGGTGCTTTAGTCGTTTCTACCACGTGCACTGATCAATAATATTGCAGGGTCAAGGCTGCAAGTAAAGTCTCATAACACAATAACCTCTTTAGTTCTCTATTTTACTTTCTAAACTGAACTCCTGCAAATGTTTCAAAACTGTGATAAAAAAAAAAAAACAGATTGAAATGGGCTGTAATACATTATCATGCAGATCATTGTTGTGATGCAATGATCTCATAAGTGAGTTGTGAGATGAACATGACTTTGCTAGATCAGACAAATCCAGCAAACTCCATGACTGCAGCAGAGTCGGGATTATGTGCATTATCCACTCAAGATTAAATCTCCAACCAAACAACTCTCCGCGAGGACAGGTGGAGAGTTTGCTAATCAACATGTGCGGGGGCGGTATAGATGATCAAGAAACGCAAAACAAAAGATGGAAAGAGTTTGGTGATGAAACAAAACATATTCTTGTATTCAAAAGAATGTACATCAAGGGGTATATCTGTGAGAACATCAAGTCGTCCGTTGACGTTGTGTGTTATCATACCGTCCCCTCTAGCAAGAGGCAAAACACTCTGTCCCTCGGATAGAATGGAGGTCCCGTGTTTGAGAGAGTCACAACTCATGCACGTAAAAGATCCCGCTTCATTCATTCATCGCAAAGAGCAGGGTGTTTAACCCGGTGAAGTGGTCCCACCTCACATCACTGGACCCCATGGAAGACCAGCTTAGTGTAGCTGAATATGGGCTATCCAGCCATCTTCACAGATGGAAAATGAACAATAAAAAAATAAATAAATAACGAGAATACCTACCCCACCTCCAGAACAATATGCACTTGAAACATGATGGAATTCATATTCTTAGGTGACCCATTGTGTGTTAGTATAACACTTTTTTTTGACATGTAATGCTGGAATTGTTAAAATTTATTGTTTAATGAGACAAACTCTAATTACTTGGACCAATGAACCTCATTAGATGAGTTACACATTCAAATTATTCGTGTAACATATCACATACGTAGTAAACTCACATGTACACAGTATGCGCATCACTGCACTCGACAATGAGGTTAACGGATTTATCTATGCTTGTACAAGATGCGTACAAGGTATTTTGTCTTCCTATGTCAAATATTGCGTCTCGGAATGTTTTGAAACGTTTCCTGCTTTAGAATAGTAGCATTTTTTTTCCGGAAAGCGTTAGAAGCTGCTGAAATCTGCATGCGCGAGTTCAAATTTATGTACATACAGATATTTTATATAAATATCTATCTTGTATGATAAATAAAAATTGTCATGTTATTTGTTTTATTGTCATAGTCTTGTTTGATTGATAGTATTGTTTTGATTGAAGAAAGCCAAAGATGAATATGAGATTTAATAACTCGCAGTATGACAAATGCTTATTTTTGCTGATAAATATATTTCATCAACATGATCAGCGACAAAAAGTTTTCAAACTACAAAACAAATTTTGTGTATGTACATTCTGAAGAAAGAACCGCATAAAATTATCAATGCACCATGTAAAACTTGTCTTTTTCTGTTTCTTTTCCAAGATTGTTTATTTTTGCGTTAAAAGCAATATTCCTTGCTAAGTTTTGGCCTGAATTATGCTTGAGTCTTAATGTTTATGGCTATATAGATAATTCACACATTTTACTTATACATTATCATGATGATGTCATGTTGCTTTCTAGTGCACAATAAGTATTGCGAATATTCGTTGATAAATCAACGCAGAAAATTTACCGATCAAAATCGTTTCTTGTTTTTGTTCTGAGTCCTGAGAGAGACGAGTCTGTTACCTAGTGTGTGCTTGTATCTTCTTTGCTGATGACACAGCGTGGGTTTTGCTCTCTGATAAATCTGTTGGTGTTGCACGTTTGCCGGCTGGCTGTATAGGTCCTACATAATATTTGTAGGTATCAGGTCACTACAAAATTCTGAGTGGCATAAGAAAATATCTGTTTCCATTTATCCTCAACTTCTTGTTCACAATTCACAATTAACAATTAAGACGCAAAATATCGACGTTCATGAGAACTTATACCAGAGACATCATGCGATCACAAGATCATGTCAGTTGCAAACAAAGGGAAAACTGAGCATAAAACGGGTGTGTTTGATTTCAAAACCGAGCGGCGTGATAACTCTTGTACTTCAGCATGTGCTACACTTCACGAAATAGTTTCCCAACTTACAAAACTATCAATGGAAATCTAATACTAGTAATAAATTCTTAGACTGTTTAATAAACGTGCAACACACACACACACCACACACACACACAAATAGACACACACACAAGTAGGCCCTAAAAATTATACTACAGTACTGCAAATGGTGCATTAAACAGACGCATTCGTTCGAATCTCCGCTCTTAGGGGGGAATTAACCAATCAGGTACGCGCATTCACGGCAAACTGAACTCTTGTCATATTCGTCAGAAATTAACTGTACGACACAATGATTTATTCGATCACCTGACCCGTTCCAAGAATCAGTCAACATGAAGTCATTATATTTTCATGACATAATATTTCCTCTTCCATTTCATACCTCTTCCATTTTGGTCCACGTTTATTTCATTGGTCTGATGTACCCCCTAAGAAAAATGAAACATATGCACTTTTTATGTTTTATAATTTCCTTGTTCAGCATATTTTATATGTCATAACCTTTCAAGTGGTCGAATTTCATCAAAGTACAGCTCATCAGCTTTGTATCGATGTACATGTATAAATCATGTAGATTGCTAATGTCGTTTAGATTTACAGGGACTCTAAAAATGCGGTCTCCCAGCTCATTACGTATTCATGTCCGCGAGGTCCATGCATATACGCGTACATCACGATAAATGCGAAGGCTTTTCAGGGTGTTGCGGTCCGACTGTATTTTGGGATGTGAAATTGTGCAATCTGGTGCACACTTGATAGAGTATCATTTTAAACATCATACTTAGAGACATTATTTTTGTATAGTGTCGGATACTTATTGTCACAGGAAGTTTACATGTACATTACGTATGGAACTGAAAATAAGCCACAGTTTAATTAAACACACAAAGTGACAAACACACCCAAGCGCGCCGGAACACTTCTGTTTTTGTTTTTGTTTGTTTGTTTGTTTGTTTTTGTTTGTTTTTGTTTTTTTTGTTTATTTGTTTGTTTGTTGTTGGTTGATTTTTTTTTTGGGGGGGGGGGGGGGCGGCAAAATCTCGACGGGGGCACATTAATGTGACGGTGTGAGATCCTCGGCGAGGGAGCGAAGCAACCAAGCAGGGGAGGGTGTGTGATACCTCCCTCCCAATCTAGGGACTTTTTGTAAAAACAAAGTACAACAGTCGCGTTTATAGAGCATTCTGAATCAAATTTCTAGGTTATTAAACATAATTTAAAAAAAAATCACTGCGAAGGACTAAGATTATAATATACGGGGATACATTTATGTGACAGTGTGAGATCCTCGGCGAGGGAGCGAAGCGACCGAGCGTGGGAGGGTGTGGGAGGGGGGATACCCCCTCCCACGGTAAGGCCCTTTGGTAAAAACAGAGTATATTTTAAGTCGCGTTTAGAGAGCATTAAAATGTACTAAAAAAAAAAAAAAAAAAAATCAGTGCGAAGGACTATGATTATAACATACGTGGGTACATTGACGGTGTGAGATCCTCGGCGAGAGAGCGACTGAGCGACCGAGCGGGTGGAGGGTGTGGGATACCCCCTTCCACGCTAGGGACTTTTTGTAAAAACAGAGCATAAAAGTCGCGTTTATGGAGCATTTTAAAACAAATTTCTATGGAATTAACCAAAAAAAAAAAATCACTGCGAAGGACTATGATCATAACCTATGAAAACTATCCATTTGACTATAAGTACGGGCAGAGCGAGCGAGCCACTTTACCATTCGTCTGAATGTAGGCCTGCTTATTAAACATTTCAAAAAGACCTCTCCGTCACATTCACAGTATACATCGCACTATTAGAGCGCGGTACTCCATGTACTCCACGCTGTGCGAGAGATTCAGCGATTAACACTTTGCGATCGAACCATGGCGATACCACGAATTCTGGTACGGGTGGCATGCAAAATATCAATATCGCGTTAACGCTCAAGTTACCTTAGAAACAGTGGCGTATGGGGGGGGGGGGAGGCACGTGCCCCGGGCGCCACTCCTTGGGGGCGCCAAAAGCGGGGAAAAATGTTAATAATTATTACTTGAATTATCAACCATATTATCTTGAAGAGAATCCCGTATAAAGCAAGTTACCCACTTTTCGATCGCATAAATTGCAGAAGCAAAAGAGAGATTTTGCATTTTCAGAATTGAAATTCCAGCAATCTGCTGCACACTTTGGATAAGATATTTGGACAATTTTCTATCAAAAACGCAAGAAAATTTTCCTCATTTCGGGAATCAATGGGGAATAAAATGATATGTTTGCCCCCTCCCCATACCCCGTCCTCCAGGATCGACGCCCCTGCATACGATGGTACTTTTGCATGTTTAGAATTCAGATGAAAATATCTCGTAAACACATTTATGATGTAATCTGGGAAAATTTCAGTCCCAGAAGTGTACTAAATCTATTTGGGGTGGGTGGGAGGGGGGGGGGGGGGGGAGAACCCTCCGTTAATTGAAAGTGCATTGTATCTAGATATCTCCTCCCACCCGACGGAACTTTTGCATTTTTGTAAAAACCGAAGTGACAGACCTGGTGCATACTTTAAGTGAAACATTTGAAAATCTGTCAATCTAAAGGTGTATTAAGTAGAAAGGACCGAACGGGGAGGCTATGGAAGGGAGTAGGCCTATCCCCCGCTCGCGCGAGGGAGATTTTGTATTTTCAGAATTGAAATTCAGTCATCTTTGCGTGAAATATGAAGACAGTTTTCTATCAAAAAAAAGTAAGAAAATTTCCACATCTCGGAACCATCACCCCTCCCATCGACGCCTTTGCATAATAGGGAGCTTTTGTAAGTGAAAGATCTGCTACATAATGCAACATTTTCAGTGTTCTTATTTTCATGAATATCAGTCAACAAATTTTGCAAAAGTACAAACAACCCACTATAGGGCATAGACATGAACAGACACTGGTACACGTTCCATTATCGATTCATAGAATTAATTGACAGCTAAAAAACAAAAACAAAAAACAAAAAACAAAAACAAAAACTCGGGTTTCCATTTTTAATGGAGAATTTATTCATAATCATTTGAAAAGTTGCCCACTAATAACACATTATGCTGTCAGCATCTGATACATTACACAATTCATTTTCAAAAACAAAATTCAAATGAATAGAAACAACTCAATTCTGTCCATTTATTGACAACCTGAACAAGGCCACTATAGCTGATACTACTCCACAAATATGAATTATTAGGAAACTGTTCAATTTTCTTCTTCCCCCGCTCCCCCGCAAAGTCGCTTCGCTCCCTCGCCGAGGATCTCACACCATCACATTATTATGTACTCCCGTATGTAATAATCATGATCATAGTCCTTCGCACCGATTATTTTTCACTACGTTTAATTCCTTAGAAATTTTCTTCTAAATGGTCTATATAAACGCCACTTTTGTACCCTGTTTTACAAAAGCTCCCTACAGTGGGGGGGGGGGGGAATCCCCCTTTCCACCCACCCCTCCCCCCCCCCCCCCCGCTCACTCGCTTCGCTCCCGCGCCGAGGATCTCACATCGTCACAATGTGCCCCCGTTGAGATTTTACCCCCCCCCCCCAAAAAAAAAAAAAAACAAACAAACAAACAAACAAACAAACAAACAAACAAAAAAACAGAAGTGTTCCGGCGCGCTTGACAACACAAGAGCGCTTTTGGAAAACACTGTTCTTGAAAGCCAGGTGACTTTTTAATCACGAGTCTATGCTAGAAATGTAGAAAAGCAAAGTTGTAGAAAAAATTCGCCAGCTTTGTTGTGATGTACATTTTATGACAAAGCTACGGCTATTTTTCTTGTAAATGGCCAGTATTCAGAACACGACCCCAAAACTAAACTAGAAATGTCGCTTTGGCGACTGGTATGCCTCCGCCATAATGCATGATTTTCCCAATAGGTCTAGATAGTACATGTGGACAATGTGTGATTACATTTTCACAAAATTGGCAAAACATATTGAAATGACAAGTTTGTCACAAATGTGTTGAATGTTCACCTTCCTTGACCTAGGTTTAATTTGATGAATAGGAGAGCATGTATCTAGGGATTTAAGGACTTTAACTCGACTTTGACCCATTCATACATTTAGGCATTGAGTAATTTTCAAGGTACAGGTGTGGAGAAAAAGTGCAATTTCTGAATTGAATAGTAAATTGTTACCATTTTCATCTGGCCCTTGACCCTAAAATTCATAAGATAATCACTTTCAGGTAGAACATGCATAATATGTACTATGTTTCAAGATAACTTGAGCCACTTCCGAGATATGGAGAAAAAAGTTAGTTCAGCACTTTCACTTGATCTTTGACCTTTTGACCTTTGAGGCAAAAAAAGAAGAAAAAAAAAACTTTCCAGAGAATTTCTATTAGGTTACACATGTATGCATACACCAAGTGTAAAAAAAAAATAACCCTGCTGGCATTGCATGATAGGAGGGAAATAGTAAAATTTTGAAGTGTTGCACTTAACCTTTGACCCCTGACCTTTGACCCCATGAACCCTACATTCTCTAGATAATCACTTCCAGTCAGTATATGTATATACTATGTTCCATGAAGATACCTTGAACAATTTTCCAAGGTATGGAGAAAAAAAAGAAGTTTTAATATTTTTACTTGACCTTTTGACCTTTGACCTCATGACCCAAACTTTCACCAGAGAATCTTAATTGGGTAATACATACACTAAGTTTCAAGAAAATCTCTTCAGGCATTCAATAGATATGGTGGAAATAGTGAAATTTTATGTATTTGACCTTGACCTTTTGACCTTTGACCTTGAGCATGTGCACCCAAAAGTTGATAGGCACAACTTCACCCCCTAATACACATACATGCCAAGTTTCATTAGGATACCTCAACAGGTTTCGATAGTTACCTTGTCCACAAAATTCATTACGGACGGACGGAAGGACGGACGGACGGACGGACGGACGGAAGGACAGACGGACGGACAACCCGAAAACATAATGCCTCCGGCACCACTTCGTGGCGGAGGCATAAAAACAAACAAACAAACAAACAATGTATTCTTGGTCATGATTACACAGAACTTGAGTAGCATTACTTTTGAAGACAAAACCTCTAAAAAAAGAAACAAAATTTATTTGAAAATCCGTATGAAACAGAGCTATTCAGTCATTGCGTACCGCAAGCTGTCACGTATGTGTGTGAGGAATGGAACTGCACATGAACCTTCAATGTAATGTGACATAATGACTATTTATTGATCGTTTGTACCCACGATGAACAAATTATGCACAGCTGGCAAGCCGTAGACCAAGTTGGGTATGTGATCATGGTACATAGTGAATTTATATATATACAAGACCATTTCGTTTCCTGACAGTATGTTCAAGTCAAGTACAACTGCTTCAAAGAAATCACAGGATTTTCACGCCCATCCATTTGACAAGTCTAGATATTATAGTGGTCATAATATCACTGTCAGTTTGGCTTGGAGCATACGTAATGAGCTTGCACACTGGCTGGGAGCTTCACTATAGCATCTATACTTAGACCTGCATTACTAATGTATTCCTTGGCTTTGTCCCTGCCCCACGCTGTGCCCAACCCCACGCTCCCATCAAAATACAAAGAAATTGGTAAGCAGTGAAAGAGACTAATTGCGTAAACCTGAGACAAGCCGTCAAGTCCAACATTGCGCGACTGCTTCGTCTCGCAGTCCGGTTCGATCATGGAAAAGACACCGCCTGGTTTGAGGATGCGGTGAATCTCTTTCAAAACTTTGTCTGCTTGGGCAAGGTCATGAATGACGTCGTAAACATAGACATAGTCCACTGAATTGGACCAGTCACTTGGAAGCTCTGCAGCATCGCACTGAACGAATTCCACGTTGGCAAGCTTCTTTTTCTCGGCTTGCTCCCTAGCGAAGGTGATGCACTCCTCAGAGATCTCGAGGCCGATGACCGAGCTTTTTGGAAAGTTTTCCGCGAAGACCAATGTGGAGACTCCGCGACCACAGCCAAGGTCCAGCACCTTTATTCCTGATTCTACATGGAATAGGAACAAGTCATAAAACATATAGTCCTTGATTATGGAACAGAAGACGTTCACACAGTTCAAACCGTTGCGCAGAGTTTGGAATGGTTCGCCTTTGTACTAATAAATGGTATATAGGACCTGTGACAGAAGTCACTTTCTAAAGTTGAATGCAGTGCAATTACTATAAACAAGTTCAAGAAGACATGGGTGGTACCTAATCACATCTGAAATCATTTAGAGGTTCCATGACATTTGCTCCTGCGACAATATTGTTCCCATGAAATACATGTTGTACCTGCAAACTATGACAAGCATAAATTTTACACACCCTTACCCTAATCCTAATCCTCATATCAAACTGAATCTGAAACCCCATCACAACCCTAACCCTAATCTCAAGACCTTGGAGAAAAAAAAAAGAAAAAAAAAAACAGAGCACACAAGCCGAAGAAATGGATATACATGTGTACTTCTTTAGCAGTCATACTTAGTTTCTCCTCAATTTTCGGCATCGACGGTATGAAGTCTTGGACGAGGTGGTTGTCAACCCATACCACAGTCATCGACGCCATGAAGGAGTGGAAGAGTGTGTAATCAGAGTATGGTAAACCTCAAGAGAAGCATAAAAGAACCAGCATTCATTATTGTGAGGGTTTTTCAGAATTCCAATTAAACCATGGCAACTGTATTTAAAAGAACTAGATATATCGCTACGGCGACTGATATGCCTCCGCCATAATGCATGGTTCTCCTAATAGGTCTATAGTACAATGTCTTGACAATGTGGCAAAATATTAAAATGACAGGTTTGCCACAAATGTGCTGAATGTTCACTTTCCTAGAACTAGGTTCAATTGGACGAATGATTAAAATGTCAGAGTGCAGGTATTTGGGGAACTGATGATTTTTACTTGACTTTTGACCCTTTTATAAGTTTATGCATTGAGTAATTTTCAAGGTACAGTATTGAGAAAAAGTATAATTTCAGTATTAAATGGGAAAAAAGCATTATCTAAACCTGACCTTTGACCTTCGACCTCACAGTTCCAAAGAGAATCACTTCCCACAGAATATATATTGGGTAATACATGCATACATCAAGTTAATAAAAAAAAAAAAAAAAACCTTCAGGCATTGCATAAATATAAGGAAAGTAGTGATATTTTGAGGAGTTGATCTTGACCTTTGACCCCCTGACCTTTGAACCATGACCCCCAACTTCCCTAGATAATCACTGCCCATTGGAACAAGCATATATACTAAGTTCCATGAAGATACCTTGAACCATTTGCGAGATATGGAGAAAAACATGAATTTTCAACCTTTTTTATCACAAAATAACCCGTGACCTTTGACCTTTGACCCCGTGACCCTAAAATCCAAACAAAGTATTATCCCCCCAGGATATACCCTCATACCAAGTTTGATGTAAAACCACCACACGGTTCTTGAGATATCGACAAAAACAAAACGGGACGGACGCACGTACGGACGGACGACCCGAAAACATAATGCCTCCGGCCACTTCGTTGGCGGAGGCATAAAAATACAAACAACGATCATTGTAGTCTGACTTCCAGACCCTCTGCTCGTACTATTTCGCTATACAAGATATTGACGCTCTCAATGTCAAAAACTGGAGTAGGTTTAGGTGGAGTTGTCCTTTGTCCTTTGCCTTCGGCAAAGGCGGCAACGGAGTCAAGTTGGCAAAGGGTTTGGACACCACACTGACAAGCATGCAACATCTGCCACAGGGAAACATCTCTTGTTTTTTGTCAATTTGCATAATATCATGATGCAGAAGTCTTCTCACGCACCATGTGATTCCTTGCAGGATATCTGGTGGACCCTACACAAGTGCAACATTGCGATTTGGTATGAAACTTCCCTCTAGGGGAAATAAATCTTTCACGAACACACATTAACACAAAGTAACACACACACACACACACACACACACAGCGAGAAAAACAAGAGACCCGCTGGTCTAGCGCTCACGTGAGTATCGCAAGTTGACCTTTCACGCAGTCACTAATCTAAATTACACACAGCTCTACCAAAATTTGACAAGGCATTCTCAAGTAGAAGATGAACATGTACAATTACGGCCCAAATTCGGACCCCCCCCCCCCCCCCCCGCCCCTACTCATAGTATCAATTTTAGCTCTATCACTTCTGGTTCTAGAGAAGAACACTTTTTTAAAGATTCCTTAATATGGAGGGATGGGGAGGGGGGGGGGCAAGGAGCATGGTGCCCATTTTAACAAATTGAGATCCTAACCCCCTGGGGATGCTACCTGCCAAGTTTGGTAAACATCCATCATGAGGTTTTCAAGAAGAAGATGAAAATGTACAATTTAGGTCCCAATTTGGACCTCCCCAACCCTCCCCCCTGCCTGCAAAAAGGGGGGGGGGGTCGCTTTGATCTACTATCAAACAAACTTGAAACTACAGTCATTAATTTACTAACTCATAGTTTTAACTTAGCTCTATCACTTCTGATACTAGAGAAGATTTTTAAAGATTCCTTAATTTTGGGAGGTTTGGGTTCCTTGGGGCCCTCCAGGTGGGACACGGTGCCCATTTGAACAAATTGAGATCCTACACCCCTATGGATGCTACCTGCCATTTATAAGTTTGGTGAAAATGGGTCATGGGGTTCTCAAGAAGAAGATAAAAATGTACAATTTAGGCTCCATCAGAACCCCTCCCCACCCCCTCCCCTGGGTCCCAAGGGGGGGGGGGGGCACCCCTGATTCTGCCATGAACAATCTTGAAACTAAAGTCATCAATGTACTAACTCATAGTACACTGTATTAACTTAGCTCTATCACTTCTGGTTCTAGAGAAGAAGATTTTTAAAGATACCTTGATTTGAAGGGGGTTGGGGCCCTGGGGCCCCCTGGGTGGGGAATGGTGCCCATTTTGACAAATTGAAATCCTAACCCCCTAGGGATTCTACCTGCCAAGTTTGGTGAAAATCGGTCTTGGGGTTTTCAAGAAGAAGATGAAAATGTAAAAAGTTTAGGCACGACGGACGCCGGACGAAGAGCGATCGCAATAGCTCACCAGTCCTGAGCCTTCGGTTCAGGTGAGCTAAAAAACCACCCACACAAATAGATTATTATAGATCTATACCCCATCCCCTTCTCGGTGAGCCTTTTTCCCAGCATGCCTCACCAGATGGCCCATCCTTCTTGAGGCACTCCGCCAGCTTGCTGTACACCTCAGACAGCATGGGCATGGCATTAAAGAACAGGGCGAGGTCATGTACATCGGTTCCTCTCGTGAAGAAGGGTGCACGGTGCTCTGGCAGGCGGTACTTCTCCGTTTCAGGGTTGATATCAACCAACCGGGCAACTGACATGCAGCCGAGCCATTCTTTCACGTACCTGAAGTTTGAAAGAAAATAATCAAACATTGCCATCTTGACTTTGCCCACGTTTTTATCTTCTTTTCTTTTGTCATTCAAAGCTCAAATTCAAATTTAACTTCATTTTATCTCACATGCTAAAAAGATCCAGACAAAAGTAAGGAAAAAGATACATAGGGCCTATCTACATACTAGTATAGCACGTGAGGGATCAGAAAAGGCCATATGAAGCTTATCGAGATGGATTCCCTTTACAATAAATAGGATGCAATTTACAATTTGCAATAGAGAAATGCAATTAAATAGTACCAGCACAGGTTGAGAAATATATACTGAGCACCAACATAGAAAGGAACATCACAACAACCGTGAAAAATGCCGCAAATTATTAAAACACACACACACACAACAACAACTAGAAATGTCGCTATGGCGATTGGTATAGCCTCCTCCATAATGCATGGTTCTAATAGGCCTATAGTAAAATGTCTTGACAATGTGTGTGCCAGTTTCACATAACTGGCAAAATATAGAAATGACAGGTTTGTCACAAATGTGTTGAATGTTCACTTTCCTTGAACTAGGTTTGCTATAATATTGTCTAACAGTGCAGGTATACATGTAAGACTATTTGGGGATTTGAGGATTTTTACTTCACTTGTGAATCTTTTATAAGTTTATGCGTTAAGTAATTTCCAAGTCATGAAGAAAAAGTATAATTTCAGTATTAAATAGAATTTTTCTTTTTGCATTTTAGCCCGGCCTTTGACCCTTGACCTTTGACTCTATATGACCCTAAAATTTCCAATAGAACCACTGTCAGGTAGAACATGCATAAGTATGTACTAAGTTTCATGATACCTTGAGTCACTTTCACTTTCAAGATATGGAGGAAAGAGTGAAATATAGGACTTTCACTTGAGCTTTGACCATTTGACATTTGAACTTTTGGCAGGAAATTTCCCAGAGAATCTCCATGGGGTAATACATGTAGCCTACATATTAAGTTTAAAGAAAAATCCTGCAAGCATTGCATAAATATTGAGGGAAATAGTGAAATTTTAAGGAATTGACCTTTGACGTTTGACCCATGACCTCTATTGATAATCCCTGCCAGTCAGTACATGCATATGTACCAAGCTCCATGAAGATACCTTGGATAATAATGTATGCGAGATCTGGAGAAAAAAATTGAAATTTTAACATTTTCCCTGACCTTTGACCTTTTGACCTTTGACCTCATGACCTAAAACTCTCTCTGAAGAATCTCTATTTGGTAATACATGTTCGCTTTCCTTAAACTAGGGTTAGTTGGATAAAATTGGTAATGAGGATTAAGGACTTTTACTTGACCTTTGATAAGTTTATGCATTGAGTAATATTCAAGGTATGGAGAAAAATTGTAATTTCTGTATTAAATAGGAAAGTGTTAGCATTTCAACCTGGCCTTCGACCCTTGACCTTTTGACCTTATGGCCCGAAAATTCACAAGGGAATCACTGTCAGGCAGAACATGCATAATATGTACTAAGTTTCATGATGATAACTTGAGCCACTTCCGAGGTATGGAGGAAGGAGTGAAATTTAGCACTTTCACCTGACCTTTGACCTTTTGGCAAAAAAAAAAATCTCAGAGAATCTTTATTGGATAATACATGTCTACACCAGTTTCAAGAAAAAAAAATCTTGCAGGCATTGCATAAATATGAGCTAAAAAGTGAAATTTTGAGATGACCTTGACCTTTGACCCCCATGACCCAAAAATTCCCTAGATAATCACTGCCAGTCAGTACATGCATAATACAGTAGGTACCCTACTAATGTTCTACGAAGATACCTTGAATCTGTTCCGAGACATGGAGAAAAAAAAGTAACATTTTAACATTTTAACAATTGCTTTTGTTAAATCTAAAATAAAAAGATTTCAACCAAAATTTAATGATTTTCAAATGCATTTGATATTCTCTCCATTAATTTAAAGGTAAAACGTAGTTCTTGTACACTTGTAGAACTGTCAAATTTCACTACAAAATGTACACATATGCCCACGAAATGTGTGGAATAATGCAGTAATAATTAAAAAAAAAAAATATTCGTTGGGTAACGACAAAAATGCGGAATATTACCCCCAAAAGTTCGCCGGAGTCGCAATCTCAGAACTTACCCCATCGGGGTCAGGCTAACTGGGACTCGATGACAACTCGGCCCCGCTTTGACGGCAGTTGTACATTATGAGCGCTTCGCGTTCTGGCTGGTCGCAGTCACTGAACTCTATAGAGTTCAGTGGTCGCAGTTTGGGGCCGAGTTGATACAACGCGCGCATCAAAGAACCTCTTCGGCGGGCAAACAAAAATATGAACGTGCGCCTCCAGGGGTACGCCTACGTATGAAGTAGGTATTGACGATCAAGAATTTAGACAACAATGACAACAATGATATTCAGGTTTGAGTTTCTTCAGTTTGCCTCCCTCTACAATTTTAATGAAAATTTGTTAAGATCGCAACTGCTGATCTGTAAATTAACAAACAGGTCGGAAAAAAGGAACCAGTGGGACTCGAACCTGTCATCTACTGCTTTCCGGGCAGCGACACTACCACCAGGCTGTCCCTGGTTGCCGGCAGTGACACGATGAACGTGGAACAAATACCCAAGCCCCGAAATTCCGACATTGTTATTATGTTATGTTATATGATGACAGATTCGAGTATACTGCACGATGAGATTAAATTCGAACACATGGTGTTTGCCAGCATGGCAAAGGGTTTCATTTTAAATGACAACCCAATAGATCTAATACATGCCCCATACCGCTCCTTGAGTCCTGCAGCATCGGCAATCTCCTGTGCTGTGCTCTCTCTGTCCTTCAAGTGTACCAAGGCATCAAAGATGCCAGTCTCAACTCCAAGGGACACGGCCAGTGCGACGAAGCCATGTGTTAGGATGGTGCTGAACCTATTTGCAAACGCCTCGCTCGTTTCTTCCTGAGCCCCTGACTCAGCCATAATGAGATCTGCTGAAGCAAAAACAATCAAACATACAAAGTCAATTGATCAATCTAGATTTAACGCTTTCATAGCGACTGATATTCTGTAGATAATGGCCTGTGGTTCCCTGGAAGGTACAGCAATATTGCCCTCATTTCACTAACTTTCTAAATGAAATAGAATAGCTCACTGAATGTTTATTTTTGTCTATCACAAGTTATGTTTATTTGGAAGCCTAATAAGACTTTACCACGAGAATGGTGTGTCACAGAAGTAATTCTGACATACTTCTGTTGACCTTTGACCTCTCTGAAATGACCTAATTATAATTATATTCTATAACATGAAAACAAAAAATGGTAAAGTACAAAACTATTTTTTTTAAGGGTAAGTTGTTTTGGGCATTCAAGGGAGTAATTGTTGCTTTTCGTCTTTATCATAATGTTATGTAATATGGGGTTGTATACATACCTGTCACGCTTACAGGAACTGTATGTACATTACCAGCAGAAAAACATAATCATGATATTATGGGTGACATTATAGTGCTCAATCATACTGATTCCATATCGTGAGCCGAAGTTATCAAAGTTGTTAGATGTCAATGTGCTCCATCAATGTGATAAATTTCAACCAGGATATTCATAGGCACAATACAAGCTAGGTTACATGATTTCATAATGCACATTCCCTGGGGATTCCCAGACATGAAACATCTTTCTTTCAACAAACCATCCTTTTTTTTAAACGTTCAAACTGGTCAGAGTTTAGAACTGTGCCGACTTATACATGTACTTGTATAAATACATATCCCCTAAAACCTAGCTATAGCCCAAACACCTACATCTATCCAACTATCTATCCGTCTGTCTGTCTGTCTGTCTGTCTGTCTCTCTTTCTATCTACCTGTATCCATAATCATCTGTGGTATACACTTTCTGTACGCAATACAAATAAATTATCTACCTCTCCATCTATAATCATATCCATCTTTGTCATCTACATTATACACTTTATGCACATAATACAAAATCTACCCCTCCCTTATTTATACTCTTCCTTTAAGTGGCAATCTAGACAGGAAATCTGTCTGTCCGGAGGAGTAATATAATACAGATTGTACCAATAATATTTCTCAATAGGGGATGGATTCCGTGAATCCAGGGGGTGTTTCATCAACGTTAGTCAGCGCTGACAAGTTGTAAGCGCTGACAATCACCATAGTAACAGTCAGTGACCAGAGCATCTCATCCAATCAAAACCAAGGATTTTGCTGAAATTGTCAGCGCTGACTAACGTTGATGAAACATCCCCAGATGTAGTCTGTGTGGAACCATGGTGGAACATTAACTCGGTACGATGTCCCCAAAGTTAATCATACAAATTGATCTTTAAGTCTAGAGACAACTATGCTAAACGACTACTCTGCATATCCCCCGTTCCACTATCACGATCTGGACCCCGATCTATCCCGATCTAGCAGGTCGGGAAAGATCGGCAAAAGCGTAGAGGGATCAGAAGCATCGTAACAGCAGCGTTTTGAGGACGGGGTGGGAGCAGGCATTTTTTTTTTCCAGATCGGGAAAAAAATTCGAACCTGTTCAAAATTTCTTCCCGATCTCCCTGATAAAAATTGACCTATTTTGAATTCGTTAGGCAAGCGGGGAGAGCGTAGTGACAGTGTAAACACCGCGGGATGAGCATAACAAGGTCTTCCTGAGCGTAGTAACATCGGCACAAGAACGGGAAGTAAACTGGACACGTATAAAATCAAGGCCCCTTCCTACGACGCTCTCAGTACGCTTCATTCAGCTTTAGTTTATACGCTGTTTCCGCTTTAGCTATGCTGTTGCTACGCTTTCCAAGACTCAATCATGCATATTTTCCGCTCTCGCCGCTCTAAAAGCGACGAAGCCGATAAGCTTTAAAATTCGCAGCCAAAATGTCTGCCAGAAAAAGATCAAAGAGATCGAGAGGCAAAACTGCTGGGGAGGAGAAAGACGTTGTTGTTGCATCTGTCGAGGTAGATTTATGAAGAAGGAGCGCAAATTTTCGATGAAGAAGAGATGAAGACAAATAAGAGAAGAAAGCAGCGAAGCAGCTACCCACGAGGCGAAGAAAGAAAGACTGCACGGAATGCTAACAGAGAAGCAAGAAGAGGACATGGTAGAATTTAGAAGAATATGAAATCATCTACAACAGGGAGAAGACGGAATATAAAGGCAAGGACATCAAGAAAAAGCCTTGGAAAGATCAGCACATCTTTGATAAATAATGAATTGCAGCAGGAAGAACATTGAGTTGAGAAGCCTCAATCAATCTCTTTGGTTCTGCCTGGTAATAAGTTGACTTACTGAGGATCGACAGTCGAATCGGGGTACATCGGAGCACAGTGGGCACTTTCAGCTCTCCGGACAGGAGAACAGCGTGATTTAAAATCGTATAGATCGGATATAGCATTGGCAACATTCGACCGAGAGATCGAGCTGTATCTGGTCGTCGGGGATATGTTCCGCGGAGACTGCGTCTGGCTTCACGGATCCCCTCTACGGATCGAGGAAGCGATAACGTAAAAAAAAATAATAATGATAAAATAAGAGACTCCTCCGGACAGACGGATCTTTCTGTCTACGGCAACATCGTACTGACAGCGTAGTTACATCTAAATCCTATCTGCAGCGGCAGAGATTGCAAATTCTCATACCCGATCATCGTAGTACAACAGCGTAGCAAGCACGTGTTAGTCGTAAATACAGCGTTATCAGAGCGTTCTTACATCGTACTGTGTCCAGATCGGCTCATGTTTAAATAATATTGTCAAATCGCGGAGAGAACGGCGTAGTGGAACAAGGGCTGTGATACAGTGGAATCCCGTTACTGAGAACGAAGTCCTCCGGACCGGCAATTTCCTTTCGTTATATCGAAATTTCGGTCTAACCGAACAAAAATAATAAACAATAAAAAAAAAGCACACAGTGGATAACGTTGCGACCCGAATTTTTACTTCGTTTTATTGTAACCGGAATTTCGTTATAACCGTGTTCGTTATAACGGGAGTACACTGTACTACCGTACCACCTGCGCGGCTGTGCCGCGCTGATGATGAAAAATATGCGCCGGACGTGAACCACACACTACAGTGGCGATTCCGAATTGTGATACAATATTTGAAATATCCTCTGAGGTCTACTTTCAGACATGGTGCAATGCTACTACCGTAAACTTCTGTCATACGACTCAGCCTAAAATAAAATTGGGGCCCCGTTTGTTCACAAAACAATGCTGAATATTCCTGGAGGTGCAGGTGCGAATCGAGGCACCGATCGAGCGAGGTCAGGTTGGAGGTCAGGTTGGAGCTGCATGGGCGTCACCAGCAAGCGAGCTTGAAAATTTTGACATTTTACAGTCCCAAAACTGCCGTTTGTAGCCTTTTTTTTCGCTTTGGAAATTAAGGGGGGCGCTCCGGGTTCAACTGCTGGCAATTACTAGCAGCAACATTAGTTACGTTCAGACGGGACTGGTATAATGATTAAAATAATGCGAGCGAGCGAAGCGAGCGAGCTTGAAAATTTTGACATTTTAAAAGTCCATAAACTGCCGTTTGTAGCTATATTTTTTCGCTTTGGAAATTAAGGGGGGGGGGGGCGCACCGGGCTCAACTGCTGGCAATTACTGGCAGCAACATCAGGAGAATGGCGTAACGATTAAAAATGCGAGCGAGCTTGAAAATTTTGACATTTTACAGTCCAAAAACTGCCGTTTGTAGCTATATTTTTTCGCTTTGGAAATTAAGGGGGGGGGGGGGCGCAACGGGCGCAGCTGCCGGAATTACTGGCAGCAACATCAGGAGAATGGCATAACGATTGAATGCGAGCGAGTGAAGCGAGCGAGCTTGAAAAGTGTAACATTTTACAGTCCAAAAACTGCCGTTTGTAGCTATTTTTTTTTTCGCTTTGGAAATTAAGGGGGCGCAACTGCTGGAATTAATGGCAGCAACATCAGGAGAATGGCATAACGATTAAATTCGAGCGAGCGGAGCGAGCGAGCTTGAAAATGTTGACATTTTACAGTCACAAAACTGATGTTTGTAGCTATATTTTTTCACTTTGGAAATTAAGGGGGGGGGGGCACTGGGCGCAACTGCTGGCAATTAATGGCAGTAACATCAGGAGAATGGCATAACGATTAAATGCGAGCGAGCGAAGCGAGCGAACTTGAAAATTTTGACATTTTACAGTCCAAAAACTGCCGTTGTAGCTATATATTTTTTCGCTTTGGAAATTAAGAGGGGGGAGGGGGTGTCAGGTGGGCACCCCCTGGATCCGCCACTGGTAGTCAAGGGTGTCGGTTTATGTTCATGATTGGGGGAGGTATAATGACCAGCGAGGGGGCGTCGAAGTGACCAAGCGGGGGAAGGATGTCCAAAATCTGCACTTTAGAGCCTCGCCGTTTTTTTGTGTGTGTGTGTTTGTGTGTGTGTGTGTGTGTGTGTGTGTGTTTCATATACATGGAAAAGTTAGGAAATAGCCCAGGTCAAGTCTTAATATTGGCAATGCAAAGCATTTTAATATGGACTAGAATGTAAAGCAACACTGCAAAATCAATGATCTAGCTTTGATATAACGAAGCCTATAAAGGTACAAAGGTGTACATTCTACATCACATTGCGCAACATTGCAGCGACTGCTTTTGCCGTTCGGTACTTCGTATGTTCTGAGTAACAGCGCAAATCATGCTTATATTCAGAATGCCAACCAGGAATCACGTTGAATCACAATCTTTTGTCGGCTCCGGGCTTTTTGAACAATGTTTCACACATATACCTCTTTAATTACGGTTAAAAGAAATCTTATGTTAGCTTATCTTATTTCTTGATCACCCTTTCATATCGATTTCAAAAGCAGTTTACTAACCCTTGAATTACCATTTTGGTGAGGAATTTTTTTCTCTTTTTACCAGCGGATGGGGGGGGGGGGGGGCACGTGCCCCCATGCCCCCCCCCCCCCCCCGTAGTTACGCCACTGGTAGGGTCTATGTACAACACGTTACTTCTGACGAATCCATATTGATAATGCGAGCCCAAGTGCAAGCCTTAGCCTCATTACAAAAAAAAAAAAAAAAAAAAAAAAATGGAGGGGCAAGTATATCATTTTGCCCACCCCCCCCCCCCAAATTGCACCATTTATAACATCAAAATGCAAAAAGTTCTCACCGTGGGAGGGGGACAACCCCCTCCAACACCCTAAACACACCCTCCCCCTCGCTCACTCGCTCTTGTTTCGTCGCGTTCATAATATTCAGTGTAAATATAAAAACAGGAAGTTTAGTTTGATGATAATATTTTATATGCAAATTGTTCAACAATAATCTACATCAAAATATACTGATACCTTAAACAAGTGGGACTGTTTCAAGTTGATAAAACAAGCAAAAACATGCATCGCATTGCACCATTCACAACATCAAACTACAATTTCAGTTCTCACCGTGCTAGGGGGACGACCCCCTCCCACACCCTCCCCCCTCGCTCGCTCCGCTTGCTCGGTCTCGGTCGCGTTCATGACATCATCAGTGTAAGAATTAATACAAGAAGTTTATTTACATTATATCATTTATAGGCACATGGTTCAATAACAATTTACATCAAAATGTACTGCTACCTTAAACAAGTGGGACTGTTTCAAGTCGATAAAACACGAAAAAAACCTGCATCAAATTGCACAATTTACAACATCAAAATGAAAAAATTTCTCACCGTGGGAGGGGGGACAACCCCCTCCCACACCCTACCCCCTCTCTCTCTCCGCTCGCTCTTGCTTGGTCGCGTTCATGATATTCAGTGTAACTATTAAACACAGGAAGTTTATTTGGATGATACTATTTTATATGCAAATTGTTCAATAATAATCTACATCAAAATATACTGCTATAAACCTTGAACAAGTGGGACTGTTTCAGCCGATAAAACAAGCAAAAACATGCATCAAATCGCACCATTTACAACATCAAAATGCAAAAACTTCTCACCATGGGAGGGGGACACCCCCTCCCACACCCTCCCCCCTTGCTCACTCCCCTCGCTCTTGCTTGGTCTCGTTCATGATATTCAGTGTAAATATTAAAACAGGAAGTTTATTTGGATGATACTATTTTATATGCAAATTGTTCAATAATAATCTACATCAAAATATACTGCTATAAACCTTGAACAAGTGGGACTGTTTCAGCCGATAAAACAAGCAAAAACATGCATCAAATCGCACCATTTACAACATCAAAATGCAAAAACTTCTCACCATGGGAGGGGGACACCCCCTCCCACACCCTCCCCCCTTGCTCACTCCCCTCGCTCTTGCTTGGTCTCGTTCATGATATTCAGTGTAAATATTAAAACAGGAAGTTTATTTCGATGATACTAGGCCCTATTTTATAGGCAAATTGTTCAATAATAATCGAAATCAAATTATTCTGCTATACCTTAAACAAGTTGGACTGTTTCAAGTCGATAAAACAAGCAAAAACATGCATCAAAGTGCATCATTTACAACATCAAAATGCAAAAAAATTCTCACCATGGGAGGGGGGGGGACAACCCCCTCCCACCCCCCCCCCCCCCCCCCATCTTGCTCTCTCCGTTCGATGGGGCTCGGTCGCTTCGCTCCCTCGCATACTAACATGCACCCCCCCCCCCAAAAAAAAGGATGAAATCCTAGCTACGCCGGTGCCCTTTCCCCGCTTGGTTTCCCTAAAAACCCTAAAAGTCTGGGGATTGAGAGCTTCCTGAATTCCAAACGTCTGTCCACAAAATCTCGTTACATTATCAAAACGCACCCCACTTGAAAAAAAAAAAAAAAAAAAAAAAAAAAAAGCTGGTGACGCCCCTGAGCTGGAGGTGGCGGTGGATGCAATGTAGAGATATGGTAGAGCATGATGAGTAGTGTACAAGTTACGAAATTCCAGTCATAGACATAGGCTACTGTCATTACAATACCCCCTTCAACTTCTGAGGATGGACCCGAGTACTACAGCTAGACGTGTAGCATACAGAGATATCACCTCTAACAACACAATTATCGTGATTTTGTTTTTATGATACATACCACATGTGAACTTACCAATTGGTACTCCCGGAAAAAAATTATTCAGGAGGGGTGAATTGTGTGATACAGTGTACATACAATGTACAGACACCATCAACGTACGTCCGTACGTACGCGGGTACACTGCATACGAATACAGTCCAGGAAGTGGACTATGGGCGAGATTGCCTTTCGAGTATAGTTAGCCGCAGTACTAATAATCTCTTTGAGCAGTTACAGTACTGTGCAGATTCCGTGGAAGAAGGCTTGGCGGAGGTTGCTGTAGGTGTTTCAATAATCGGCCCAGACCCTGGGTATGTGGATCGCCCGCTGCAGGATAAAGATCAGTTTGTGGACGTATACCACTTTACCGCGACCCCGAAATAGGCCACATGCATCACTGAGTATTTCCACATACTCGTTTCGCATTCACCTATGTTTACCTATCAATTTATGTTTCTTTTAATTTTTGCGGAGCGCTGACACATGTAAGTGTAATGTACGTGCCTGTCTGAAGTCCTCAACGGCTGTTTCTTTTATGATAGCACACGATCTAATATTCTATCTAATATTATATCTATTATATCTAATATTCCAGTTTGACTTGGAAGAGATCTAGACTTCAACCTCCCCCGTGTTTGACCAACGGGTGCTCACAGATAGTGGGATATGAAATAAGATTGATGTGTTCTTATATCAACAGAGAGAAAGGGGAGAGGGAGAGAGGGGAGGGAGTGGAAAGGAAGGGAGAAGGGCTTGCCAGTTACTTTGAGTTGCTTGAATAATGTTTTTATCTCCGTCACAAAGTGTCGTCGGAGTGTATATATTTTCGGATTGTCCCGTCCGTCCGTCCGTCCGTCCGTCCGTCCTTCTTCCAGTCCGCAATCGATACGTGGACAGAGTATCCAAGTGAAACTCGGCAATAGTGGACGAAGTTAGCTTATCAACCTTGCGGGTGCACATGGTCAAGGTCAAAGGTCAAAATTAAATTCTTTCAATTTCACTTTATCCGTCATGTCATAATATATTATACCTGAAGGTATTTTTTTGAAACCTAGTGTATAGACCTATACCAGAAAAAAAAAAAAAAAAAAGATTCTCCAGGGAACGTTTTATCCCATGGGGTCAAACGTCACAAGAGGTCAAGTGAAAATGCTAAGATTTCACTTTTTTTTCTTCATATCTCGGAAATAGCTCAGGGTATCTTCATGAAACTCAAGCCCATGCATTACATCCTAACAGTGATTCTCTTGGGAATTTCGGGGTCATATAGGGTCAAAGGCCATGGATCAGGTTGGTGCTCAAGTTCTACTAATCGATACTGAAATTACACTATTCTCTCCATACCATGAAGATTACGCAATGCATACACAATCAAATTAGGTAAAGTGCCTATGACACGCATTACTGCTCAAAAAGAGAAAGATTTAGGCCAATGGGCCTATAACGGTTGAGTGAAAATGTGAAAATTTGTCCATATTTTGAAAATAAATCGAAGCATTTTCGTGAAAATTGGATATTACCAGACAGTGCCTGTATGTCATGGGGGTCAAAGGGCAAGGGTCAAAGGTCAAGTGAAAATGCTCAAATCTTATCATTAATGGATGTTGAAGTGATCCATAATTCAGGCAAAGTTACAAACTAGCGTTCACATCTAGGACAACCTGCCAATATATTGTCTCCTTCATCGTCATCTTCTTCTTCTATTTATATCATTTTTTTTCTATGCTCACGTGTAATGGAGTAGCCTACCCGTGACCAGGGAGGTGGGAATAGTTTCAATGATCTGACACTAATGGGAACTCCATCCCGGTTTCATAATGAGTTGTTGCTGTGTTTTGTGTGTGAGTGTGTGTGTGTGTGTGTGTGTGTGTGTGTGTGTGTTTTATATATATATTTTACCATGGCATAGAACTGCAAATTAACCGTAAAGCATTCTTAAAACTAAAAGGTAACACAACACGAAAAATTCAGAATATTGTCTTTTGTTATATAAATACAGAAAAACAGGGAATTTTGCCTAGGCCTACACAAACCAAGAGGAAACTGGTTTGGCTGTTTTGATGGAACAGTCATGCGGGGAAACAGTCATTAATAAGCCTACTCAGTATAACGGCGTGATGGGATTGCTGCTCCGTCAAAAACAAACAAACAAAAACCGTGAAATTCAATTCAACTCTTCAGCTGAATGGCTTCATGGTACAGTACTCTCCGCGTAATCGGGTATCGCTTAAACGGGTACTCCGTTTAATTGGGTAGTAATGTCAAAATCTGTTCCAATGCACATTAAAATTACCTGATAATCGGGTTGCCTCTCCGCATAAATGGGTAAATAATTTTTCGTCTAATCTAATTTTTACCCACATTTTATCGCAGATATAACACTTTAAGAAATTATGAATGTCAGATTTTCCACGGCTAATGGCATTCTCTGCGTGCTTAATTTGCAAAGAAGACCGATCATTTGGGGAGTGATTAAACATGAAAACACATGTACCATTACAAACTTGCCCCACGTAAACGAACATTAAACATGTAGCTGGCACTCACAATTGCATAGACAGACAGGAGTTGAACACACTTGCGCTACCTCCTTTGCTCCGCAACAACATTCACTTTACGAGAAGTTTGCAACGAAAATCAGGCCATGCACCAGCTCCATAATTTTGCTTTTATCCGGTCACTTCTCGAAAAAAAGAGACGTGTTCATGTCGGAAAACGCCTGCATAAAAGCGAGGAGTCTATAGTCAAACGACAAAGTTTTCTGAAGACATATATGTCCATAAAAAGAGTGTACTAGTAAATTATTGCTCGTGACTGAGCAAGTGTAACGTACAACACGTATGTATAATGTGCAGAGCAGGCACGCGTGTTAAGCATATAGTGTAGGTGCTTGGTGCAGTGTACAATGTATACATACACATTGTGTGTCTCAATTGTGAATGAGATCTGTTCTTCTGTTAAACGGGTACTCCGCTTAATCGGGTAAGAAACGCTCTGTTCGAGCCTACCCGATTATGCGGAGAGTACTGTACTGCGTTCCAAGATTTGTGTGTCTATATTCACATTACTGAGATCATTCTTTTTGTTGCAGTAAAGATGACAGTGGCCGTAATTATAAAGAATAACTTCCCTCTTGTCATGCCTGTCATGCACCTGCTCTCTCTTACGCTTCAACCGATTCATCTATGCTACTGAGGATGGTACAGACGAAAACGTACGCTCACAAAACACCCGTCAGACAATGATGTCTCAATGAAAAAGATGTTTTATTCTTATTGCTCGTCTTATATATTGCTTGTTCAATTTGTATGCACTATGAGTGATATTGTATAAATGTTTAATATCATAAGTATTCAACTCACATACATTAATGATCTTTTTCTTTTCTTTTTTCCTGCGGCATGGGAATAATCCATAGAGTTGTCTTGATAAACAGAGGCAGATAAACATTAATGCTTGCAGCAAAGATATTCTCGTGGATTTCTCGTAGCATCTGACTATACCTAGCATCATTGAGAAGGAAAAACTACAGCTGTATTGATTCTGCATCAAAACAATATTATTTTTTTTTATATTATTTTTTTCAATCTTCTTGTACGTGTGAAGGACTCGACATCTGCGTTAAAGAAAAAATGTGAAAATGACTTTACACGAAATGACCGAAAGCATAAAATGAACTGTCTACTCTGAGAATTCGCTAAAATTACCACCTTGCACTATGCAGGTCGATTACTTTTCGATCCGATTTAGGTTATCCGAAGGCAAGTAACAGTTAAGCGACGCACTCAAACAACTCTTGATCGTTTAGTACATCACCTAGGCAAGATCAAAATGAAGAGAATTAAGAGTTGACAAATAATCATTTTTCAGTCATCATAATTATTGCAACAACATATTTTTTTTTCGCTCTCTTTCTCTCCAAACTTGTGCAAAGATACAGGTAAAAATCGATCGAGTCGAAAAGTGATCGCTGGACTTCACGCGATTTCAGAAGAGCGTCATTCAGCCCTTGCGAGTCATGATCATGCATAAAAAATCACAGAGAGCAAGTCAAGTTATAAATCATTTAACCTCATATAAGTATGTCTTGTGACAGTTCATTACGCCGGAAACGGCCTATTTTGTTTTCTCTACAAGGTATAATTCTGAATTTGAACTCCATTTTCATTATTGACAAATCAGGGTTCACAAAATTATTACAAGCATGTCTGAGTTATCCCATTAGAAATATTGATACCTGTGGCAAGTTTTGGAGTCAGTGAAAATTGTCACCACTTTCACATGACAAAAAGCAATAACATTTTGACAATTCTATCAATTGTGTCCTCAAACAATGAGGTTCTCTTGGAGAAATATAATGAAAGAGGAATTGTTATCACATAAGAGGTCATGAATAACAGTCATATTAGTTCTGTTGGTTATGTGAAGGTAGAACGAAATCGATAACCCCTACCGATAGCTCAAAGATAATACAAGAGTCTGTGTGTATCTACATTGGTGCAGGGAACAAAATACCGTAGACATGCTGAAGTATTTATGATAAATTGCATGTATATATACACGAAGCATTTCATGATATAAGAAATGATAACGTAAATTCAGATACGATCACAAACTTCTATACCTTCATAGTGCTCACAGTCGAATTGAAGCAAAAACACAAGCTGATCTATCTACAGAGAATGTAGATATTGTAACTAATCTTCATTAATGACAAGCAGTAAGCCATATACAATGTAGTATAATATACAATCAGTCATAAAGTATGGGCTATAAGTATGATCTACTTCACATAACTCTTCATTAACATATAATATATTTCCTTTTCATACGTTTTAGCAATTTAGTCGAACAGACGAAAAACAAGCTATTATATCTTATAAGAGAGATTAAAGAACGCTCAAGTATCATGGCGTGTCCCCTGAATCATGACAGTGATGGGATATGTCCCCAACTCGAACTATTTAAAGACATACACGTCACATACGTCATAATATACCAACAAGCTCTCTTCCCACTGCCTCCCCCCCCCCCCCACCCCGAAAACATGGCCGACTGATTCACAAGGACTTGGAATACAACTATAGTGTGAAGAGATTTAAAGGGACTGTACAGTACTGGTAGAGGTAAATATTCATGTTTTGAACATTCCTAAATGAGATAATGAGAAACCTCTTATGAAATATGAAAGAACATGTAATTTTAAGAAGGATTCAACTTTTATTTGATGAAAATTGGTTTTCAAATGGCCGAGATATCCAAAAAAGTGGTAATGATAAAAGGCGACAGGCCACGCCTTTTATTAGGATCTCTTTGTTTCATCTTGTTTTTGGATATCTCAGCCATTTCAAAACCGATTTTCATCTAATAAACTTTTGATACCCCTTAGAATTGCATGCTCTTTGACATCTCATAGAGTGGTTTGTGAATATCTTGTAAAATGTTAAAAGCTAAAGCCTCACCTCGACCAGAACTGTACACACCCTTTAAGCTGTTTTACCGTTGCCATACTGGCTGCATGAATATTTCGTAAGTTACACCTAAAAGTATCGTTATCACCGGAACAAGGCCCTGTTAAGATACGAATGTATTTATACTCAGACAAATTATTGTATTAGTGTTATTTTCTCGCTTTCTTTTATCACTCCATCCCCATCCTCCGTTCTCTCCTTCATCTTCTTTCCATCTCTCTCTCTCTCTTTCTCAAACTTTTTTCCTTCCTCTTTCGAAGTTTACTCCGTTATTGTATTGACTTAAACACCATTGACAAAGCCAAACAAGCAACCAACAGTACGAAGCTAGTCTTTGCACAAGTCGTCGCGGAGTTGCACAAATTCTGCGCGCAGAAGCACGCCTCGCCATTCATAGTGCTGACTCGACCGCCGTAGGGGGAGACGAAATTGGTGACTTGCTGCCGGATATCGTCGATGTTGGGCAAAGTGGAGAAATCTTGGCAGCCGTTTCTCCGGGCGGTCCCCCCGCAGCCCATGTTGACATAGTCCACTTCCATATTTGGCATATTTGCTGTACGAGATAGCGTTGAAGTCATTAAAACAAATGACAATGTCATAATTCTGTTGTACACAATGTTTGTAACAAACGCAAACAGAAAAAAAAAAGCTGACCAGAAATGAATATTATTTATTAGTGGAAAATTGAGCAAAGAAAATGGGATTCCATCGGGAGGTTTGATACACATTTCTCTGTGTAGAATCATTACAATAGCATTGTTATACTTGATCTTCCCACATGAGTACGAAGCGTAATGTTTACTTTTCTTCTGATCGGCTTTCTGACGTATGAATTACAAAATGTTACACTGGGTAACATGAATGATATCAGAAATATTACATCATTAATACTCTTAAAATTGACACCATGTTACCGGCAACCAGGGCAGCCCCGTTTCAGGTCACCATGGAAAAAAAAAAAAAAAAAAAAAAAAAAAAACCGGGATGGACGTGAAACAACGCGGTGAGACTGGATTGTCAAACAATATGACAGGCCGTGATTGCCGTGGATGCCGTGTAAGATTTTTAAACTGTCAAAAAATTTGCCACGGCAGTCTCGGTGCTAATGAGGAATTTGTATGCCGTAATAAAACGGCAGAAAATATTGACAGTCTAGCCTGATCAGACACCGTGAGGACAACCTGATAGCTATAAAAATGTTTACCGAGCGAGGACCGGAACGAACAAGACTAGAATGCGAAGGGGGGGGGGGGGGGGGGGGGGACAGGAAAATGTCTCATCTACCCACGGCGCACTGCGTTTCGGGCAAAATGGGACTGCCGTGGCTGCCGGGAAAACTGGTGTAAACGCAGCTTAATGGAATTAATTTACACATTTGTTTGGGTGTTTTTTTTTCTTCGAATCATGTATATCATAATCTGTATACTGATAATATTACTGAAAATAATCTTGATTTACGTATGAAATTATGTTGGAAGAAAAATGACTCAAACAAACAAACAAACAAACAAAACTTGACCTATCCCGTTATATTTTGTTTGCTTTTTTGCCTTATGTTTGTGCACGCTATTTAGTGCTTAACACTAAATGGAGCAAAGTTACAAGCCATAACGAATGTATGCATGCCTCTTATTCGCAGAAAGACCAGGGAACTTACTTTGCGTGAAAGCGTAGTTCACAGTGAAGTTCTGGATGTAACACTTCCCGGTACAGTCCACCTTGTTAGTGCGAGGTCCAATGTCGTTGCAGCTGGAGATGGGATACTGGCTGGCGGCCTCGGAGAGTAGACGGTTCTTAGAGCCGAGTCCGAAGCACTGGTAGCACTGAGTCTGTGCCGCCACTGTGTCATACAATGTAGCATACAAAAACAAGAACAACAAAAAAAGTTAGAAAGACTTTACTGTTTAAACGTGCAATTGCTTTTGTACGTATCAGTCTACTTAGCATTGAATAAGCCAGTCAGTTCAAGGATGTTCTTTGCATATTATGCAAAACAAAGGTCGTTTGAGAATGTTTTTGAATTTGCTATACTGACTTGATATTACAGAAAAAAAAAATGTTCTCAGGCAAGGTCTATCCAGAATCTTAATTTACATGTTTCACTGGAACCTATATACAGGTGGAATTGATTCAACAACAATGTTTAACAAAAGCTCTCTGCGCATTTCGTCTTTACAACGATTAAAAAGACTGCATATAATGATAATGATAATGATAATGATAATGATAATGAATAACATTCATATAGTGCTTAATACTGATGTCTCTAAGCGCATTAATCCGGAAAAAAGGAATGCTTCATCACGAGACTTTTTCATGTTCAGGAAGTTTGTGGTGCAGGGGTCATTGTGGATATGCACCAATCATGAACTGGGGAATGGGGTTAACAATGACGTTCGCTTTCGCATTTGCATCTTATGCCCCGATTTGGCAAAATAAATATTGCGTCCCTTCCAAAAGGCGTTTCATAATACTTCTTGCACGATCCGATTCCTCAATCTATGTTTTTTGACCCCCACAAAATGACTTAAAAAGGAAAAAAAAATATAGACACACACTAGATTGTGTATCCTGTAACTTTAATAATTGAATAGTACAATATGTGCGTGAAACATGTTTATCAGTGATCTTTATAATGAAAGCAATAATATGGATTTTCACCAACACGAAGAAAATTTTGACGTCAATAAATTATAACATTATGTTGTATGATAAGTATGAATGTTTTGATGTACGGGCATGATTGTCCTCATACTGTTGTTGTTGTTGTTTTTTAGGGGATGTTCGTTTTGCTTTGTATCATGTTGGTTTGTTTTGTTTTGTTTTGTTTTTTGTTTTGTTTGTGTTTGATTTTTTTTTTTTTCGACAGATATCGGTCTTTGATGCCGGCTTCTGTTGTCAAGAGAGGTCTACACGAAAGTCAAGCTTTCGTTTACGATGGCCGTTTCTTTGTTATTAAATGTTTTTATCTAACAAATTACAAATTAACTGTTTATGTTCATTAGTAATCTTTAATTAAACATACGGTATATGATCTGTTTGATGTGTAATTTTCTTGGTTGGATTCTTGGTAATGCTACATCTAGTGAAGTACAGAAATAAACTCAGAAGATAATTCAAAACAAAATAAGTAGAATCGTATGATATATAGAATGATACAGTGTACAGCTATTGCGCCAAAATTTGATTTATAAGCCTAAATAATTTTATCAGCTAAAATCAGATGAAAATACGGATAAGTTTTCACCCCATTGATAGCTTGCAGATGATAAAACATTTAAACTTGAAGATCATAATGAATTATCAACTACGCAAGTATCCCATAAGTTGAAGGGTTTTCTGTATTGTTTCATCTGCTTTACTTCGTAGATATATAATGTACATTATTTTTTGTTTTCATTTTTGTAGCTGAAATATTCCTATCCCAGCAAAGGGTTTCTTCAGAGATGACAGTGCGTTTTCTCTTTCAGTGACCATAAAGTCAAAATCATCGAAATGTTACCGACACAGACTTTTCGTTAATCTGTTAATGCCGATTCGATAGTCAAGACTTTCAAATAAAAGATTTGAAAAAACAAATTTGAAAAAAAAATCTTAACTTCAGGATGTTCCATTATTGTAATTCCACGTATCTTTTTTTTTTTTTAATACTGAGGTGAATATACCCCTTCCTTCTGAAATATAAGAACCTATCGAAAAGAATTACATGAGATGATATTTTATTCAGCAAGCGATAAAAAGAATAATCATCCATTTCTTTCATCCAAAGTTGACACAATATGTATCAGGAATGATAATACGTGTATCTTTTTGAGCCAGCAGATCTACGGTGAGACTAGAAAAGAAAAATTGAGTATTGTACGCATGCTCAGAAAACCACCACCTCCTCATGCTGATACTGCCATTCAGTATTTCATATCTCACTAATGGAGGATCGATTAGAGGAAACCGAAGCCCAAATACAAATGTGGATTGAGTGAAAGCAGCAATGTTAGTGGAACACATCAGTGACAATTTGAGAAAGATTGGATAATCGATTCAATCAGGCTTAATTTAAAGTTTTGGTGCCGTCGTCGATGGATAAAAAGACTACTACAATCTATGACGTCATTATGGATAACAATATAAACAAAATAATAAAGAAAATTCAACATATTTTCAGTTTACTCTCATAAAGAAAGATCGCGTGTTTAACTTCTTTCAGACAACATGGGGAATGTACCCTTACATGTATTGTTTACCATTGGGAGCAGTGATTTAAAAAGAAAATTGTTCGAGTATCACACTTGATGCATATGATTGTGCAGGTCAGTTGTATCACAAAACATGCATCCTACCACCAACTTTAGCTATAAAGTCTGAAATAAAGGAGATATCACTATTTTTCTCATTATAACTCTTTACGGTTTACTCTAGAAATAATTTTGTTATAACTGTTTTTTACATTTTGCATATTCAACAATACTTAACAGTGATTATACTGATTAACGTTTTTACATTGATTGTTTCTATTCCTAATTCACATTTTAGAAATATAATATGAAGCACTCAGTAAAGCTGGGTTTTTGTTTCATCTGCAAACGGCAAATAATACCTTTAACATTAAGTCAGTAACAACTACATGGAATGGGTACTTTTCATAAGAAAAAGATTTTATGGAATTTTCTTTACATTTTCTTTATATTGTTGTCCAAACTGACATCACAAAGTGTAGTAGTCTTCTTTATATCCAGCGATGATGGCACCGAACATTTAAAAATTCATAATTTTCTAATCGATCGTCCGATTTCCCTCAAACTTTCACTTTTGTGTTCCCCTAATGATGTTGTTGCTGCTTTCACTCAATTCACATTCATATCTATAGGCTTCGGTTTCTTTTAAACAGGACATCCCCTGTTTGATATCATCCAAGTATATATACATATCATTGAATTGGAATTTTGCGATAAGGGTCTAAGGGATTATTTCGCCTGACATCAGGATATCAAAATTTTTATACATGGAGTCTTTGACGGATCTTGAGATGCCCTCACCTTCTAGAGTAATTCACAAATTTTACACGCTATGCTTTCCTTGTGAATTCCTCTTTTCCATGTAGAGTTACGAATTAAGATTGTATTGCTTACTTGTTTATATACCCAAACCAAAATTGATATCATTATAATATTGTATTCATGTTTTGTTGAAACTTACGTGATTCAGAGTTCCTTTAAGTACAGTGTATTATGTAGTCATGTAAGCGTTATGTATATTACTTTGTATTACTTTATATGGAAATAAAATCATTTTGAATTGAATTGAATTGAATTGAATTAAAAGAAATACTTCAAGAGAATAAGGAAGGGTAAAAAAAGTGTCACACTTTTTATACATCAGTGAATAGAAGGAAATTATGTGGGATAGGGCACCCATCTAAGATCTGTCTGACTCATCGTCTCAGGAAGTTGATGCTGTGTGTGTGTGTGTGGGGGGGGGGGGGGCGAGGAGGAGGGAGCAGACAAAATCCGCGATACAAGTTTTCACAGGAGCTCCTTTATGTAAGGCACCCATTGCACGGTCGGGCGCTCCTTCGCATATTACCGTGCGTGAATATCATGCTTCTGTGAGCTCTATCATTCTGATGTGCCGACGTTATGAGAAACATGCGACAACAAAAGTGTACAGTTATCCTCTTCAAGTTCTGTCACGTGATGCGTCATCACTGTTTGAACTTCATTCCAAATGGATTTCAACGTGGAAAAGGAGACTAAAAAAAAAGAGGAAAAAGAAAGAAATGTCTATACGATCTGGGTCCTGTTTTTTTTTTTTTTTTTTTTTTTTTTGAAGAGTTAGAATTGATTATAAAGTTGATTTCTACGGCAAGTCTATGGCAGCCTGTGTGGTAAGGAAATTTTATAGCCGACTATACTATTTGGTAAAACGGGGCCCTGATTTTACAATTCTTACTAGAGGGAGTACCTTTCTTATATCCATAAAAGTTTTACACCTTCACCCTCAGCAAATTACTATGATTATCAACAACAATGTTTTATACAAACACTTTCCGACGCCTTAATACTTGCATAGATAATAAGATTACTTCTTGACTTCTAGCTCAATTGTAAGTTTGTGAGGTTCATGAATGTGGGATATACTTTTGCTAACTTTTGTTCATTCAAGCCAAAATAAATCACACTGGTCTAGTGGAGTAGAACGTATTTTCTTGTGCTGCTGTACAAAGTTGTTTTTCTTAAGTTTACAGAAACGCATCCTATGTTTGATAATGTAAAGCAACGCATTAATCTTCGATTTTCTCTTGTTTTTTCGCCGTATAATGTCATGATTAATGTACGACTTGAATAAAAAGGGAGAGCAGCAAAGAGCGAATGCGAGTTACTATGATAATGCCATGGCAGAGGTGAATTATCGTATAGTTTCCATTTTACTTTAAACCTTGTATATACTAAATACGAACGTGCAAACATTGTCGCTTAGGTTGATCCTCCTTCCTCCCTACCATCACCGATGAGTTTGCAAAACTAGCTAAATCCCTGGCTAAACTGGCTTAGTCTATGCTGGAAATTGTATCCATATATTCTCACACTTCGAAATCTTGGAAGGAAGCAACTAGATTTGTGTAGGTATCGGGTTGCAATGACAGTGAAATTGGGGGGGGGGGGGGGGGGGGGGGCAATCAGCAAGCAAATTGCAACGTGAATCGAATGCGCGATGATCGATCCAAGCCGAGTTTGAAGAAGCCCTGCCTATACACCTACCGAAGTAACATTTGAATAGATGCCAATTTGCAGTATATGTGGTTATAGTATTTTCATTATAGTACTCGCAGGTTCATAAGATATCACCATATTCTCCTGACGGACTCTTTCCTATTCCGCAGAAATTGATTAAGTATATCACCAAAAAGGGTGTGTGTGTGTAAGAGAACGCCTTGGAAAAAGGCCTAACATTCAAAGACACTTCGCCAAGTATAATTATTCAAAATGTTAACCGTTTCATCAATGCATATTGAGCTTCATGAATGGACAGGGTTCTCCCCTCGACGAGGGAATTCCATACAGCTTGACTGTGAACACCTTTTGGTCAACTATCGGCTCTCGAGAGCATTCGGCATGGTTCTCGTGGACAGGATTGTATAGCCCTGATCGGATGATGAGCGCCGTGACTAACAAATCCCGCTGACGATGACGTATTGCTGAGTGTTTGTCTGTTGTTGCATGTCCTCGGAACTTGTGCCAATTTTGATACAATCCCAACTTCACAATAAAGTCTCATGCACAGCAAAGTGTTATAGGAGGAAATTTAATGGGTTTTTTAATGGTGAGGGGTACAGTTTTCTGTCTGTTGATTTAATGAGACGTTAACTTGCTCATCACTTTTCGCTCACCGTTCCCATGTGTGGCAGTGTGTGGTATACATGCTACATCTGCAACAACTTGCATTGACCCTCATGTGCGTTTGGTCATTGGCCCCTGGGATCGGGTTGACTATCTAGTGACTAAGCGGAAGCGTCATCTTGTGGTCTTCATGCAGCACAGTACCGTGTATCTACACGTGTCTACCGTGTCTACACACAATACACGTATCTACGATACTCGAGCACACTGCTAAACCAATTTCGTACACTTGAGGAACCTGGTGACCTGCGTATAGTTTACGGGGGTTTCAGAATCCAGTATTGAACGGGTTAAATCACTCGCTTCTTCGAATAAGTGTGCAATGAGTAAAACCTTATAATAGGTTCACAACTAATGCATGCAATTGTGAAATCATAACACAGAAATACCCTTATATACTATTATGCAGGAAAGGAATTTGAATGTGATTCTTTCATATTGATTCATACGTTAGTATACCGTTCGATGTCGTTGTCGTGTTTGTTAAAAGCAAGACAAATTTGTTGGTAGGCTTGGTCTATGTTTCTAGATGGTACTTTCATTTCGACATGTACGGCAAAAAATAACGAAAAAGATCATGACACGCAGTATCAGTTCATAATTCATTTGAACATGTCAATGCACATTAAAATCAACGGAGTTTCTTTTCTTAAACATATTTGCATTTCATATTGACTCCCATGTTAGTAAGGCATTATCATCAGTGAAAGTATTAGGAAAATCGGACAATGATTCAAAAGATATGAATTTGTAAAATCTCGATGCTGTCATCGCTGGGGTAAAGAAGGCATGTATGGCAGCAGTATACAAAAACAAAAATATAAGGAGAATTCCACAACAGCTTATTTTCATGAAACTTACGCCATCGACTTATTACTAACATAATAACCCCTGAGCTGTCAAGAGGTAAGTGAAGTGCCCTTTCATTATGAATAAAAAATGAAAATATGTTAAATTTTCTTTCATTCTATCGGTTGATCTGGGTATAGGAACTACTCGATGAATAAATAGTTACAGAAATACTTACCAGAGCCAAAGCAGAAGATAGCCAGCGTGGAAAGGATGACTACACGCCCTAGGCCTGCTATAAAGTGTGAAAACAAAGAGAAGAGATAAGAGGAAATTTTACTTGGCGGTTTACTGATTGTTTATATCGTACGGAAGCATGTGAAACATAATTACGCGAATTCAAAGTATCAAAGCAATGACAGTTTTGACATTATTGATGGATCTAATGTGACTGGATTAGGTTTGTGTCTGTAAATGATTGAAAATCATGGAAATATGTACAATTTTCCTACCTACGCTATGAAAATTTCATCCCCATATTATGTAAAGTGGACGTAAGAATCAAGTGCAAGCATGACTTTGAAAGTAATTATCTATTGTTATTCCATTTTCATGTTATTATTTTATTGTGAATAGATTTCACACAACCAAGTTAAAATCCTTGCCGGTATATGTTAATGCTTTACATTTTGATGTTATTGTTGTTGTTTTACTTTTATAACAGCTTATTATGGCTGATCAAACTCAAGAAGTAAAGCGTTTGTCATACAACCTTAAAGGTTTAACTTAAGGTCTAGGATGCACGACTTAAAATTGTTAAGCACTTTAAACGGAGATGTATTGGCACAAAAGGGGTTCATTGGTTGCCAACGTGCTGGCTGACAGACCTCATATGAACCGAGGTAGGGACTCTATGTCTCACTTCGGTGCTGTGTGCCAAGAACAGCTTGCTAGCATGTACACGTGTAGGAGTCAATCTGATTCTTGGCACCTGGTGCTTGCCATGCGTGATTAATTAAAGTGCCACTCCACTCTGTATGATTCAGTGACTTCATGATGATCGAGTGAAACGAGAATTTGTTTGAAACGAGGGCCTTGTTATGACAGGTTTGTGTTTATAACAATATGTGAAATCAACTCTAATTTGTATAATATTATTTGCTGTTGGAACCATGTCACAGTTATGTTGATATAATGAATATCCCACATCTGACGTCCACAAGTTTCTCTGGAGTGATATGTAAGATTTCGATAAAATCTTTACCCTTCTGTTTGATATAATAGATTTTTAAAGATGCGTATAAAGTTGCTACAACACTGTGTGGCAATGCACAATAGCAGTTACTGACGTGCATGTAACAGGCCTATGTAGCAGACCGAAGAGTTCAACCTTCTAAACGGGGGCTTCCTATTACCTTCCCCTAGAAAGTGTTAGTCATGCCGATGGTTGCGATAGATGAACGCACAATATTAAATAACATCCGCTGCATGAGCTGTGCCTTTTTGATAAGGCTTTCACGCACAATTTTTTGTTGTCTCTTTATACATCACTGTCTCGCACAGTTATAGTTGAGCACAAACAATAACTGGTTCATCCGACATTATTAGAGAAAAGGTCGTTTGGAAGATTATATTATGTTATATGGATGTAAGATTTGTTTTTAATCCGTTGGGCGGAGTACCTGATATACATTATAAACATTAAGGTGCAATAGTTGGTTCAATGACATTATTTCCAGCAAATACAACTACGTTGCACCATCAATAAATTTATTCCAATACCAATTACATTTGTTGCCTGTTGACAAGAGAGTCACATACAAAACATGTTTGTGAGCTTTTCATGGCTTATACACAAATCTGTTCCTTATTACTTATCACAGCTTTTGCACCGTACCGTTCAGCTTGTAAAATCGCTCTGTGTCATTGATACTACACTGTAAAAACATCGGTGTTAGATTTAACACCACGGGTGTTAAATCTAACACCGATCAAACTTCAATAAAGGACCACACCCACAGGTGTTGAAAATGCACTGTGATGGTGTTGAAAAGTGTTCACCTGACACTTCGTGGTGTTAATTTGACACTGTACCTGGTGTTATTTTGACACTGTACTGGTGTTAACTCAAAAAAAATGACACCACATGGTGTTGATTTGATATTTGTTGGTGTTAATATCAATGGTTTAACACCCGTCCAGCTTCAATAAGAGACCACACCAGCTGGTGTTACTTTGGTGTAAATTTATTTTCACATTTTTTTCAAAAATCTAGTATTTTAATGTAAAATTCTTGATCGTCTTGTTTAAATTCAAAATCAACAAGAAGTGCAGTTACTAAGAAACTCTTCAAAAAACAGTTTAAAATTTGGAAATGACACCCGGGGGTGTTAATTTAACACCACAAATGAGCACCGAAAATTTAACACCAGCTCGGTGTTCACTATTTAACACCGGACTTTTTGCAGTGTACTGTCCTCCAGATACCATGTGGAAAAAACTCAGGCTGGTGAGCGTAGTTTCTCATTTTGCGGGCCACTGGCATGGAATATAAGTGCCAAAAGAACTTGGCTCATCACCCTCGGTTTTGATATTCAAAAAGAATTTGAAAAAAGTTCCTATATTCCTTTTGACTTTGTCAAAAGAACAATTTCGGATGTAATAATGCGCATTGATCAGTATATTATTAAGTACAAGTAGCGTGCGATCAATTCGAAAATGCTATGGCACATCTCTGGAAGTGCAAAAACGTGTGACGAATGTACCCTTAACATAACAAATGATCATGATATTCCATAATGTAATTTATCTTACTTTTTATCTTACTTTTCGGACGTACAACACTGCGAGCTGCTGGATTTTCAATTTTTTTTAACTAGAAGAAGAAAGTAAAATCGGCGTTATGATATGGATAATCTATAGGCCTGATTATACCGCCTTCCAGACTCGTAGAAACGCATGCTCCAAGAAAAACAATTTCAACTTTGAACCGATACGTGTAACACAATACTGTATAGCACCTTTGCGGGTGCAATTTTGCACCTTTCAGACCAGAAAAGTGCAAAGTCTCACTTTTAAAGGTAGTCCCTGTTCTGACAAGTGCAAAGTTGCACCCACAAAGGTACAACTATACGGCAATGTCACACGTGAATGTGCAAAGTTATGTTTATATTTTTCTAAAATGCAGACATTCCCAACGTATTGTAATGACTTGTTTAGACCCTGATTCAAACTGAATGTGACTTTAAAAGATAGACAGAGAGAGAGAGAATGAGGCGATGATCCAATTAGAATGTATCATAAATCGTCAAGTGATATAAGAATGTCATAGATTGAAACCTGAGATGGTGAAATCTATTATAGCTTTGAAATTGACTGTTCCCTTGCGGACTACGCGAAACCGCAACTTTGGAGAGAAAAAAGTCCGTGATCCAGATTGTTTTGAGACGTATATGTGCTGTCCTCTCATGATATTATAAGTATTTCATTTCGTCCATATTCCGGTTCTCTTTCTCGTATTCTTCATCTCAGTTGATGAACGGAAGTATCGATAAGCATGCGAGTATCTTACATCGGTTGTGATGATTATGGACCGCTTTCGTAATCATTAATGTATGGCTGCGGATGTTTGTCTGTGTGTCTTGTATAGAGGAAGTATTGTAAGCGAGTCCAGTATCCTATTGATTGAACCACAGACTGCTTCTCAAGCTTAGGATAATGACTCCTTTAGAATAGAACCCTGCTCATGGGAAATAAACGGTTAGCAAGTTCTAGGTTAATAGTGGTACAAGGGAAGTAGCAAATTCCCACTTCACGGTTGTATTCCAGCAAAATGCAGAAATCTTTTAACACCGAGTTCTTTAAATTCTGTTTAGCAAGGGTGGACTAGAAGTTCTGTTTTAAATTTCAAAGAGTCTTCTTGTCGTATTATCTACCCCTTCCTACTGTGGCATGGTGCTTCCCGCCAAGCTGTTCCAAATGGGAAAAAGAAAGTAGGACGAGACCTTAGCCCGCGGGCTACGTTACGATCGACGCCCATCTCCGAGTAATCCTCTTCTACTGTTACCCCTAACTCTTTGGGGCAGCGACTTTTGCCTTTGCTTGAGCCTTTTTCACTCGTCTCCCTCCCCATGACTCCCCCTCTTGCCCCGAAACTCGTCAGTACAAACTTCCGCTTCTACTACTACTTCTGATCCGATTTTTTGCCTGTACCGAGGAGGAAGGGCCGCTTATACGTGAACGCAATGACACAACACTCCGCCATGATGATTTACTCCGCCATGTTGAATTACTCCGCAACTTTTCCCAAGTTTCGACCCTGCAAAATCTTCACTTATCGTTGCTTGTTTCGTCAAACAGTCATTTCACTTATCGTTGTTTAGATGACTATCTGCTTTACATTGAAACCTTTGTAATAATTTTGCAACATACACAAACATATCGAATGCAGACTACTTTAATCTTTATACTCGCAAGGACAACTTAGGTATATGTCTCTAACATTCAAGACCTATAAAACATCTATCTAAGTATAGATAAAGTTGAAGTAATGTCCCTGACGACTTTTTAATGACAGGTGTAATTTTTCGTGTCCAAGTTGGAAAGAAGGGTGTATTATGTCCTCGGTTGAAAACATGAATTGTCTGTAGGCCTACATGAAAAAAAAATCAAACAACGTTATTTTCTATTCAGGCATAAAATCAAAAAAGTACATTCTCTCACAAGATCAAAGTAAAAAACGAACTTTCTATTCTCGCTAAACATTCAGAGAATTAAAGAGGAGCTAAAGGCCGTGGATAAAATATTGGCTCGCAAACAGACTAAAACAATAACAGTCATCGAGAAAGCCGACCGTGACTAAGTCTCTGACTAACAGTATGATGAATTTAATTATTCCCCCTGATGTCACAGTATATCTAGGAGAGAACAATCCTGTGCACAGACATGTCGATTAAGACATCAATGACTTCATGAACACTAGTTTGATGGTGTATGCAGCTGATATTACACTATTCCTTGTTTCATAGATCAGGCTGTTTACATTACAAATGAAAAATAAAATCTTCTATGTATCAGAGAGAGGGGAGGGAGGGAGAGAGTTAAGGGCATATTTCGATCACAAAGTTAACGATGAAACTGAGCAGCTTAACTTACCCATGATAAGTATAGAAGTATCGCTGTGAAATATGAGAAAGTTATGAGTGTCAAGCAAAGTGAATCGCAGAGCTGAGCAAGTGACGATGATGAGGATGACAAAGAAGTATTGGACTGTCCACACACAAAAGCTGGGACCTGTGACTTATCACGTACAAACTTTTACGGTCTCGCTTAACTCAACTTTATACTGAGTATTGTGTTCAGTATCTGAGACTTGCAACAAGGAGGTGTAACCATGCACGGACGTCACGAATTTGCAACGATTGATCCGGCTTTTTACAAAAGAGGGCGCTAGCACTATATTGTAGATCAAGCTGTAATGCTGCTGTCAAAGTCGTCCTGTTCAGGGGGAATATAGGCCTACAGTGTCACACTTGACATTGTTTGCAAGCATGATAGCTTTTGTGACATCATTGTGATATCGTGGACCACATTTGAAGAAAATATGGTGTACAGATGGAGAAATTATAACAATGATAGTGATAATATCAAAGTACAATGCACGGAATCTATATGCATTATATTCGTTTGCGTTGCAAGGGCTTCCGTTCTGCACATTAAATGTTAAAAAAGTGTTTTGAGTCTTGATTTAAAGATTATACGATTGGGAGGTTTCTGAGTTATATTGGTTAGATATTGAACAGTTTGGGAAATGCACAGGCAAATGCTCGGGCTCGTCATGTTATCTTTCTTTTTTTTTTACATTTTGTTTGAGTATATTTTAACAGAATTAAGTAGGCCTACTAATAGTTAAGTGATGTGACTATGTAGGGGCTTGACCAAAGAGTGTTTTGTATACACTCAGCAAGATCTTAAATGAAATTCGTTGGCGAATTGAAAACAAGTGTAGGCTTATCTCTCTCAGAAGAGGAGTGGCCCTTTTCACGGTTAAGTTATTATCATCAATCAGTGTAGGTTGGGTTTTTTTTTAATTTCTCATTGCAAGTGTCAAAATCTCAAATGTCCTTTAGTTTTGTAAAAAGAATAGGACCTATATTGCATGAAGTCACAAAATTGCGAATTAGCAATCAAACGTCGTAATGTTATAGGCCCTACTTTGATAATAAATAATAATAATAATGGCCTCTTATAATGCGCTGAAGTTCATCAAGAATGATGCTCATCATGGCGCTATTACATAACCAGCACAAACAGTACATAGTATATCCATACAATATTCAAATACGATAACTTATCAGAACAAATGAAATACAAACAAACAAAAACAAAATGCTTTACTATACATAACAAAATAATCTAAGAACATAAAAACCCATCATGTACGAAATATGCAGTAATGTATACAAAACAACTCAAATTATAACAATCATGCTTCATTCACAATTGAGAATTAAACAGCTGTTTAGATAAATACATAGATGGTTTTCTATTTAGGTATTCATGTCTCACAGTCATGAGATTGAATTGCACAAAGAATCATATCGTAAAAGAGATGACAAGGATTACGAAACATTATTCATACCAAAGAAATGAGTAAAATACGAAGTCTATTGACAGGACATGCAGGCCTACAAACTGGGCAAACCGTAAACTGTTTCTTATTAAACATTACATCATAACAAAAACATAGGTGACCTGGGGCTCGTTTCATAAAACTTGTCATCAGTGACAAGTTGTCATAGATGTGACAAGCTACTGAAATCCTTGCATCTGATTTGCTGAGAGCAAATTTGTCATAGAAATGTGGCAGTTGTCACTGATGACAAGTTTTATGAAACGGGCCCCAGACATAGGTCAAGTTCAAGTTCAAGTTCAATCATAGTTTATTTCCAATCAACGAAAATCAAAACGTAATACAAAGTATACATATCATAAAATGATATTGTCTACACTTTTACAAAAGGTTCATGTAATATACGAAATAAATTATATACATCAACATATGTACAATAATCAGAAGGAACGATGCGTATACATGTATACTTCGCGAGCTTTCAGAAAATAACTTCAATTTTGGAAAATAGCGATCCACAAAAAAGCTAAGCTTGTAGGACGTGTATCCCTAGATGAACTCTCCAGTATGAACTCTCCCTCTCTTTTACCAGAGAGGTGCTTTTACTCTCTCTCTCCCTCTATCACACAAACTTTCGCTCTTTGTCATTTTCACTCGCTCTTTCACGCATGCTCTGGCATACACACCACTACGCATACACAAAATGGGTATCCGTCTTTAATCCGGCTTTCCACAAAAGAGGGCGCTATGAAATTGGACATGCTCTCTGGCTGCGCTTCTCAACCAGTGACACAAATTTAAGCTCCCACGGATGAGCAGCAATGCCGGCCCAAAAAAAAAATAATAATAATAAATGAAAAACATTGATAATATGTTTGAGATCTAACCGTGTTTTCTATTTTGTTTGTTTTTTTCTTTAAGTAGGAGCCAAAGTGGGCCTAGGACTGGAAAAGGTTGAGAAGGTGATCTAGGGGATACAACAGAAGTTACATATGAATCATTCTGGTGATATTCATTAAGTTTTGTGACAAACCTGCAGAAAAAAAAACACCAAACCTAAGGGACGTACACAAAGTGATTAAAAAAATCTTTTTTGATCTTGATATGTGAACTGAATAGAATCGAGTATAATTTATAAGATTGAATCAAATTGAAATCTTTAGTTCATATTCAACACTAGAATACATATTGATCGGCGCAAGACAGAATAAATATCATCAATTTGCATTTCAAACCAAGGAAATTAATTACTATAGTACACGCAGTGATGCATGGATAGGTGAATAATACATGGCCTTTTTTTCCATGAATGAAAGAACCAAAGCTTTTAAGCTAATGAGATAAAATCGAGAAACTTAAATTGTGACGGAACTAGCCAAAATAAATCTTACGCGGGATAACTACAACAATGTTCCTGTAGAATGTTCTTTCAGTGAGAGTGTGTTCAAGTGCGTTTTCCAGGGATTATTTTTCAAATTTTCTTTGTCTGTAAGTAAGATAATGAATGGTAACTTGCCGTAATAGGCCCTACTTGCTGTAACTTTAACAAGATGCATAATGTATTGTGTGTCAAACCACCGTTCACCAAAGCTACAGTTCACTGTCCCTTCGTTGAATAGAGGTTCTTCTGCGCAGGCGCGGAGATTTACTTGGGGATTCCCCTCCCGTTTTTCTCCGCACAACAAAAGAGCTAGTCTGGCTTCCAGACCCTCTGCTCATACTATTTCGCTATCCATGATATTAACGCCCTCAACGTCGAAAACTAGTATAGTTTAAGTTGATTTTCGGCAAAGGCGGCGACTTCGTCGCGGGGCGGCGACTTCGTCGCCGCGGAGTCCAGTTGGCAAAGGGTCTGGAAACCAGACTACAAAAGAGCTGGCTGGCTTAGTCTTTGCCTCAGGACACTATACATGATTGTGTACCACGGTTACAGCATTTATCAATTGCCTTAGTACGTGTATATCTATACTTAGTCTACTTTAATGTTATCAGATTTTTAAGTCAATCTGTAATAATGAACTGCAATATTGTCCACACGACATTTGTTTTAAAAACTTACATTGTCAAAAAGTATATGCATGATGGAAATGCGTACTATGTAGGTCCCACCGAGAAGTGGACTAAACAATTAAAATAAATATTGCTTGGACATCAAAAATCTCCATACAAACTACATATCTTATCGAATAACGATGACCAGCAATTTACTGCCCAGCTATTAAAACAAACAATGCTACTAAAACTATAACTTCTCCCATTGATACTAATACTTTTTTTTTAAATACTGCTTTTGATTCCGGGCTATAGGCCTATAATATATAGGCCTATATTATATTAGTGTAATTCTGCGAGGAACGTGAGTTGGGCACTATTTATACATAATATGTATAAATAGTGCCCAACTCACGTTCCTCACAGAATTATTACGTAATGCATCCTTTACACTGCTATATAGTAATTGTCTGTGTTTGTAAATCATAAAGTTATCCAGCTATACTATTTGTATCTACCCATCGCGTGTGTGCTGAAGGGGTTTACACCGTGTGTTTGTTGTGTGTGTGTCATTTTTGTTTTTTCTCGTCAGTTGTGTCGGTGAGTGGGTACATGAATAACGTAGGTGACTTAAATGTATACCAAGGATGTATGAGAGAACTCATACCTCCTCGGAGTCATTGTGTATACTGAGTACATGGCTAACTCCAATTCTGACAAATGAGCAGAAGAAAGATGGTTTCTGAGGAAGCAGTGCCGGCGCTACGGGGGGGGGGGGGGGGAGATGATTTCCACAGAAGATGCCGGAAAGGTCTGACTTTGGTGGCCCTCACTTTTTTGTCTTTTTTTTTTTTTTTTTCAGAAACTATAATAGCGGGGGTTTTGTGCTGCTTCTCCAGCGATGTTGCTACCGATTTTGGTAGATAAGTGAAAGCAAAATGTAGCTGTCGGGTGAAAACAATAAGGGCATCTTGCAAATCTATCCAGTACTTCCTATTCAGGGGGAGACGGAGGTAAAGATCACAGGAAGCGCTCAAGAGTTCGTGGTTATCAGTTCGAGAACAGGCAACGCAAGGTGGTTGCAGTCTTCAGTGTTTCTTACTCCAAGACTACGAGCAAGTTGGTAGCACACAGTCTAGTCACAGAACTGTGAGTCGAGTCCACTGGTGGTCGCACGATTGATCAGCTACTGTGTATGGCCTGCTCGCGCGACGTCGTTGTTTATTACATGTAGTTTGCCATACTTCGCGCAGCGGCTATCTGACCTGGCAGCAATCTCAGTGGCATGCGGTATTCTACTATAAAAGCATGAATGAGGTGTTGACTCAACAGATGAAACAACGTCAGTTTCACACCGCAATCTCTGGTTTTCCATTTTATGCCTGTTTATCCCAGTGACGGGAAAATATCAATCAGTTTTGAACAAGTTGTAATGGTCGTGACATGACACTGAGTACTTCGGTAAATCGAGGGAAGCAGGCGTAACAGTTAGACAGCTAGCAAGATCCGAGATCCGAGGTCAGCCATGCCCATGGCCACCAGCAACGTATCATCTGAAAACAGTTTCGCCATCAAGGTGCAGCGTGGATGTTTCTGATAGACAGCATCCACACCGAAAGAGCAACATCGCCGCGTCGATCGTTGTTTGTGCGTGACTTCCTCTTCTGCTGCAGTTCGCAAAAATATCGCGTTGTATCCCGTTAGTATCCCATTATTTCTTTCAAGCTCCCCAATCAGTCTTCGACAGTTGAACAAAGACAGAGTGAAATAATGTCGGTGATGAACACATCAAAATCGCTGTGACCATAGTATTTTCTATAGTTAGTTTAGAAGACCGTCGCGGCGGCCGAAGTCGGGACGATGAAAGAGTTCTCTCATGTCGTCCGGACAGTCATCATTTCGCATCATCACAAATTTCATCTCTTTGAGGAAGGAGAACCCTAATAAAAGCGCAAATGGATGTAAGCAATGACAAATGGCATGGTACGTATCTTATCAACCACACTACTCTTAGCAGAACTGTCGGAATTGTTACTGATTTTTTGCTGTCTGAACTGCATCAATGATTGTAGTCTTTTTTCTTTTTCCTTTTTTGGTCTTACGGTCTTATCTACAGACAGACAGAACAACCTTTCACTCAGCATTAAAAACTGCTTCAGCGCGTGTCCAGATGGCCCTGCCATTTTTATCCCAGCATTGTCAAATATTCAATAGGCTTGTACTGAATGGAGAAGTGTACACGCGTACGTCACATTCACATCGGGATCAGAGTCAATATTTTCGAGTGTTTAATTTTGCGAATAGCACCTGACTCGCAAAATTCGCGAAAATAAAAACCTCGTGAAATATTCGGCGTATACAGTAAATTATATGCACTTTGTCCACAGATAGGCCTGTAGGCCTAATCACTTACACTTAGCTTGGCACGGACCCAATTTGGCAGGACGTTTTAAAGGACTTTCTGTTTTACAATTCTAGTTGTTTCTACGTCCGAGATCGTCCAGTCTACTGTGATTTCTGTTCAAACTATTGCCATGGACTGCAAAGTTTCAGGCAAATGTTCCAGCATGCATACCTAAAGTAGCAGTAATGCCACAGCCAATCATTCTAGGACTTCTTTAATTCAAGCACTTTAGATAAGGCTGACGACCACTAGGGCGCGGATAAGCCTAGCCTAGGAAGGGTAGTGGAAGCAGATTCTGTCATTTCGACATCCTGTCCACATCAGACGTGGGAAAAAGTGTGCAAATCAGCTTGTCCTGGGACATTCCCATGAATCTCTGTGGAAAAAGTGTGCAAATCAGCTTGTCCTGGGACATTCCCAGGAATCTCTACGGACTGACTGCAGACATTTCTAGGAGTGTCCGAGGAATCACTCCGGAAGAGTGCAAAATACCCTGGGATATAATGCTAATCGTAGGCTGACAGTGCGGACACATCTAGGATTACACCAGGAGTGGTAAAATCATGCACGAAGACAATCAGGATGATTTGCAGACAACATGAGTAAGATATGCGCACAAAGGAAGTGGGGCAAGGTTCTAAATTGGGGGCTGACTTTGATTTTTCTCATTTGACTGCTAGCCATCATGGAGGTCACACCAGCCGAAATTCACTTTGCCTCAAGCTGTGAGAATGCTTAGGTAGCACATTCATCCTGGTCCCCTTTGAATGGGTTAGGATGGTCAAATTCTAACAAGTTAAATAGTTTTACAAGCTTAGAACTTAATACATTGACATTTATATGCATAAAGATAAAAAAAAAAAGATTTTGAGTTTTTACCTAGTTCCACTTTTGTGGGTTTTGAGCTGGGCAATCACATTTGAAATGAATAAGACGATGTACTATGTAATGGCAAATCCCTCAAATGAAAATGATTTCTGATAAGAACAAAAAAAATTTTTCAAAAGTTTACTCGGAGCAGAGGAGGCTGCTTCCTCTTCTTCCTAGTTCCAAAGTATGCACTGCCTTTTGTTCTGCCTTCATTGGGCGCTGGGAAATGCTGACATTTACCTATTCGTCATCAGAGGAAGACGGTTAGACAGCTGGGTTAGGATGGGGATGTTACCCCTCCCCCTTCATTGTGTTTTTATGTTTCATAGGTGTAATACTGTATTAATTTTTCACCTTCAAAATCCTTTCACTCGTAAGAATCTATTGATTCTTTTGTGTCTCAACCACAATGGCATTCGTGGCTCCGTGCACTTGCATTTTTCGATCCCCATCGGCACTGCACTGTCCTAAAACATTCCGGGTGTCTTCTGCTTTCATTTGCGAAACTGCCAGCACCGCAGGATTCTTTCGCTCCTTACATTTGCAGAAGGGGCGGAAGTCTTACGGAACAGTTGGGATGTCCTGGTGATGTCCTCGCTACGAGTTGCCGAAGGTGTCAGGAAGTTCATTTCCGTTTCCAACATTTGGTCTCGATCAAAATTTGGATGCGGAAATTTTTCTTTCTCCCGAAGGTGCAGAAATGCCCGGTCATGTTCAGGAGAGTGAACAGATTCTTTCAAGAACGTGCGAAGGGGTTGCCAAATGAGTGCAGAATTACTTAATTTGCTCTCTGCGTCTTGTCTGCCCTAGTGGACGCCCGGTCTTAAGAGGCTTACCGTATATGTTTCCTTCGAAATTTAAACAAACATAACATGAAAATTATTTTAATCCTTATTGTCACAACTCTTTCTGTTCTCTGTGAACATATTACACGCTGGAATGGATCCCTGAAAAGTGAAGTTTGTGATGAACAGCTCTAAAATTAATGGTTTCTCCAACCCTCAAGTTTGGGGCCTTTGTAATGCTGCATTTTACTAGTAATGATCGAAGTGTAATTCAAGATAGATTATTTCCTCATGGGCATTTCCACAGTAAAACGGCACATCGCTTTATTTTCTGTTTCCAATGTGCATTACACCCCCCATCCAATGCCATCTTTTTGAACACTTTAATGAGAGATAATTAACTTTGCCCAAAATTGCTTCAAAGAAGCAGTCCATTAGAATTTTTGCCATTTACAATGAAAATTTGGGGGTCATGTGAGCAATGCTTGACAGACATCTGTGTACTAATAAAAGTAGGTCAAGTATTGAATACTCGTTAAAACTTTTTTTTTCTTCACATGAATGGCCTAATATTGTTTAAAAATATGATAACAATTGATTAAATTGGCCATTGTGTTTTATACCATTTATAGAGTTAGTGTGTAATGTATGCAACATGGACAGACAAAACTATTGCAGTTTATCTTTAACTTTTAAAGGATACTTGGATATTTTCTCACTCTGCCGAGTAAGATGAATTTCACATTATTATTATTTTCTTAATGATTTTGTGGAATCAAGACATTACATAGTAGTACATAGCAACAAGCAAAAATATTTCCATGCGTTTCTTTTTGCACCAGCTTTTGGTAAAAATTCCCATACTGCCAAAGTGTGCACTTTTAGTAGTTGTTAGCCTACTTAGTCAACATTTGAAGGAGGGATTATAGTTGCAACCACTATTTGAGAATGATAGGAGTAATGATAAAATGCATGCATTGGATCATAAGTTTCTATTTGTTGACCAGGTTGCCCGAGGTACTCATTTATTTTCTTGGAAGAAGTGTTAATTATTAGTGTTATGTCATGCTCTTTTTTAGTCATTATGTGAAGAACATAATGTACGTTGGCAAAGAAAAGCTAATCGCTGTTTACTGCGTGATGTGTTCAGAGTCCGCTACACATCTATTTGAAGAACTATACTGCCAAAATAGCAACAGAAAAAAAAAAAAACCATCTAGTTTGTCACAAGAATAAATCCTCATTAACTCATCAAGTTGAAAAAAAGTTTTGCAGCATAACTTATCATCTTGTGGGCAATTCCACGACATCTAGGACACAGATGCCAAAAATTCAAAATGATGTTTGTTTCAAACACCATACATTTTCAGACAATACTTGAGTTGAAGTTTTAAGAATCATTATGTTTTTCAATGAAGGTGGCCATTTTGATTTTCAAAATGGCTGTCAAAATATGCCTATAACTCATTGGTGAGAAAGAGTGCATTGTCACATAACTTACTCTCTGTATATCCACTTTACTAGTACTCTAAACAACAATCTTTTATATGTATGCACTTACCAGAGAAGTCTTTTACCACATGATAGATAAAAATGCTGGTTGCTTTAGAATTTGATAAAAACTTTTAGTTAGTTTTACCATGATGGATGAAACGTCAGTTACCAAAAAACAAGGATTTTTTAACTTTATTCATCAAAGAGAGTGAGCTGTATGATGTGACTTGGGATTTCTAATGTATGCCTAGATGCCTTCCTTTTAATACAAGAAATAAGGATACTTGGCATACTGGAGAGTCAAAATGAACACTTCAAAAGGTGTAACGTCAGTTACCAAAACGTCATATACAAGTGTGTTACGTCAGTTACCATGACAGTAATTGCAAATGAGGCATATTTTTTGACCTTTGGCTATTTCAATACCTCTGATTTTAGTAAGTCAAAGGTTATCAACAAAGAGAAGCAATCTCATTCATTAATTAGGGAATGATGTCATCACTACATGTATGTTTATGTCCATGGATACATTTTTTTTTTCATTTTATTTCATTTATCATTATTATTATTATTATTTTTTTACTTGAGCTTTTGATTTCAGTTCAGCTTTAGTTTAAAGGTTAAATTATCTGGAAGTTTAGGTTTATCACATGCAGTGTATGCGCTCAATGAATTACCAGTATTATACAGTACATTCACAGTCTTACAGGATGATAAAGCTAACAAAGTTTGGAGGCCTAATCAGTAATGTGATTGCATGGTAACCACCTTTTCTATTAAAAGCTTATAGACTTAATGAGAGTGTACAGCTGTATACCAATATTTTTATAATCTTCATATAATGATTGCTTTTACTAGCATTTTTCTTTTTTTTTTCTGGAAGCTCAGTGAAGTTTCTTCCTCAAGGCAAATGCACAAACAGATATATTTCATCGCTGGCACTTGTGTTAAGTAAATGTCCGGTTTAGTTAATTATGGCGCATCTTGTATTACGGTACATACAGGCATGTACTGTCGTTACTGTTTGAAACTTAACACTGATGTTGCTGAAAGTGAAAGGTGATTCTAGGGTAAAAACTATTCAGATTTCTTGATTACCTTGTTTCATTCATGCGGGGACATTTTGCAATACATGATGATTATGAACAGGAAGATTCATTTACAGGCATGTTGATCTTAGAATTCCTTCATTGCAAAATCCTATTTCTTGGTATCTGGGGTGTATTTGCAAGCCTTGATATACCAGTGAAAAGGAAAAGAGAAACAATTATATTACTTCAAGCAAGGAACAAAATGAATCCCTATTGACAAAAAAACAAACAAACAAACAAACAAAGAAAAAAAAACCATAATGTTTCTTTAAAAGTTGAGAATCAAAGTTTGCAACTCTTCTTAATGCTTGGGTCTTGGCATATCCACAGAAAAAAAAAAGAAAAAAAGAGTAGCACTATCAATTTGAATTAATTGATGATGGAGATCGAATTTTTATTCGTGGCCCTAACAATGCCTTTAAGAAGGAGTAAAATAAGATAAAGAAATGAAGAAATATATCACAGTGGATTTCATACATGCATATTTATGAGTTAATATTTGTATGTGTTTTTTCCCCCCATTACCTGAAAGATGATTTTTTTTTCACGCACAAAAATATATGTGTTTTGTGTAGTACTGAAGGGTATTATGGGTGGAGCACTCTAGAAACTTTTTCCTGTTCATTTTTTTTAAATCTTCTAAATTCATGTCAATATTTGTACTTGGGACCACTGATTCTAAATGCCTAGCTGTGTAATTATAACTGTTGAATAAGCAGTCAATCTTAAGAGAAATGTCAAGAAATAGCCTCTGGTGCATTTACGTTATTTCTGCTCAACTGTACTGGGGCATGCGGGGGGGGGGGGGGGGGGGGGGGGGAGCTTGCCCCCTAAGGGCCCCACCCCATTTCTGTCTTTAAATTTAGTTTTAATTTGTTGCCAAGTAAATGTCTGTGACTGTTACTGGTATACTGCAGCAGTATGATAACCTGTTATAACTAGTTCTCTGTAAACCCCATAGCAAAAGTATGTGTAATGTCAGTGACTGACATGTTTATGACTAAGTTTTCATAGAACACAAAGAAAATGGACTAATGTTTCATTTCATTTGTGTATTTGTAAGTGATGAACCAAGGTATGATTCCTTATCAAACAAATCACTCTGAGAGGTCATTTTATATAATATAACAAAGCTATTTTCAATCATGATTTTGCGTGTGTAAACCCTATGGCAAATGAAAGCGTAACGTCAGTTACATAATGTCAGTTACCGTCATGTCTTCTCTGAAATTGGCATGGTGCTAAAACGAAATATCTACACGTAAAGTGCATGTTATTTTGCACACCTGTTCCTAAGAACCTAGGTATATTGTCAAAATAAACACATAAAGTTTACAAGTCAGGGACATGAGATATTTCAATTTAAATCTACACCATAAATTGCCATGTCCCTTTTCCGTAATGTCAGTTACCGACACATTTTCACTTGCTATGTGATAAGAAATGCAGTTTGAGAGAAACACTTTCCACCTATTTCTTCACTCTCATGAACTCATTCATCAATGCTAATTACAAGCCTCAGATGTTTTCATTCACAAAACTACAACGTAAACAATTTCATGAAAATCCTTATGTGTAACGTCAGTTACCGTGGAATTGCCCTTGTCAGCAGTAAACTAACACCTTCGAATTTCACTGTCTTGATGATTTGAGAAATAGTAGGTCTACACATAGATGGAACTGGTTACGTGGATTCATTAAAAATAAGAAATAAAAATACACATTTTAGAGAGAAACACACAAAAACTTTTATTTTCTAAGTTATGTTTCCAACTTTTTTTTACATAACTTTTTAACAACTGAAAGGCTTTTGAAAATTCTGCATCAAAAACAAACCATTCAATATCGACAGACACCAATGATCACATGTCAAATAAAAGAGAATGCTTCATACTTTAAATAACCGTTAAAATAAAGAGGGGAAAAAAGAGAAAAGGTAACAATGAATGGTTTTTAAAAAAATGGAATAAAAATCAATGTTTAACCAAACCACAGAAATGCAGTTGGAGAACTTGATTGGTCATCCTCATCTTCTAACTGTTTTTATGATAGGTAAATTTTGCAAAATATGGCATGAAAAGCACATTTATTCATGAGATTGTGATAATAGGTGTCAAATAGTCTTTATTCTACCATAGGCATCAATGAAATTATGTGGAGTCTTAATCAATCTTCAAACTGTGAAAAAAAAAATTAAAATGCAAATAACGAATTGAAATTAGTGGAAATGACAAGTCTAGAGCATGATACAAGAGCAGAGGTCAGTGAATTGAGATTTTGTGATACGTGCAATATTCATTTGTTTGTGATGCCGAGAGAGAAGATAGCCGATATGGCCCATCAGTACCTGGTACAACATATTTTTATTCTATTATTATCAAATGGCAGAGATATTTGATTACAATCACGATCAAAACTGTGGCAACATATTAAGAGACGGGGCAATCAATTGATTATGAATATGAAATGTGTTCAAAGGTTGATTCATGGAAACATTAATGTCATGAAACTCTCCCAGGTGCGTATATATGTTTTCCTTTTAAACCGTGGAAGATATGCATCTTATCATATCCTACAACTTATGATAATAGGAAGGAGCCATATCCACTCTTAAAATGTAAACAGTGGCAAATTTGTAGAGTTGTGACATATCGTAGCATTCTACAACAAGTTAACTTATAGTGTGTCACACATTTGCAAATATTTGTCCTCAGAATCTAATCTAGTTTCTCGGAAGGAGCACAATTTTACATCAAAATGCTGAGTAAATATTGACTTCTTATATCCATGCTTGAGATTTTACTGATAGATAGAAAAGGTTTGCAGAGAACACTGTGGCATCGATCAAAATAAATCAAGCTGAGTCACGGCGAGTGTGCAACCGGTTGTATTTCATTCAATAGGTCATCATGTATACAAGTGGTATAACCCAGTCACTAAACAGGGACAACAACGACGACGAAAACAACAACAGCAGCAGCACCACCACCACCACCAACAACAACAATAACAACAACAAAACAACAACATTTTGACACTTCTTATGCTGTTTCAAATAATGATGCATCGGCTGGTTAATCTACTTTTCTTTTTTCTATCTTTTTTTTTTTGCCAGATGGCAACAAAAATAAGGAAGATGTGCATGGGGTAAGTCTGTCAAATATTGATTGGTCCATTCTTGAAATTGACATCTCCTAATCTTCAGCTCTATGTGCGCAATGGTGCTATGCCACGATTACTTTGAGACCACAATGAATGAAGGCTGTGAGAAATTATTCTGTTTTTCAAAGCCACATAACTTTTTCTGGAAATGTTTATGCTAGACTTGCAGTAAGAAAGCAAAGTTTGTAGAGAAAATTGCAAGAACTCTTTGCTGTGGTGTAACTCTTGTGACAAAACTATATATGACCCGCTGCAACAAAAGGATCCTAAAGTCGAGGGAGGTTGATTTTTTGAAAATGACATGACATTATTTCCTTTCTCTACAGCTTTAATTTCATATATAACACGATTCGTGAAAGTAATTGGTTGTGGAGATAATGATGATTTTTTGAGACCATGCTGAGTTGTCTAGGAAATTAGTGTTTTGAGAAAACCGCCTTCAAAGTTTTCTTTGCGACGCAATCATGATCAAGGGGAGGTATTCCAGTTTTCGTCTCTTGACAATAGAAGGTTCTCTCATAGCAACCTCCATGATGTTCATTCAAGCTTAGTGCAAGTGGTCTACGCACAACCAATCAGTAACCAAGATGCCATGCACTGGCCAATAAGATCACTCCCTTGTTGCTAGGGGCGGAGTCTATTTGCAACACTAAATCCAAATCTTTGGACATGTTACTGTGCTGTTGAAAGTCAGAAAATTATGGCCCAGAAAAATGCTTATTTCTTGCCTTTCCTTTGATCATCTAGCTTCTAAATTTCGGCAGATGATAGATGAAACATTAGAATACAAAATTATGCCAACAACAGAAATTTGATGGATTTGACTGATTTTGATGATCTGACTTCAAAATCGATTTTCTCGGCTCAGCCGTCAGTGACTTTTGGATCCTTTTGTTGTGGCAGGTCACATATTTCTTGCAAATGGCCAGGATGAAGCTGCATTATTGTCTAGGTGTGGGAGACAGGACTTTTACAGAGACAACAGTGACAGAACAAAAGAATTTACTTGAAAAACCTGTGTGGAACACCACTATGCAATCACCGCACAACGCAAGCTACGTATTATCTGTGTGAGAAATAGAATTGCGAGTGACGCTTTCATTGTACTGTGGCATTTGCCGATTCATTGATCGTTTTTGGGTTGTGCATATGAGCAAAATACATTGTATGCGAACTTGGCAAGCTGCAGACTGAGTCGGGCGTTTGAACATGGCACATAAAGAGTTAATGGCAGGATTGTCACTTTCCTGTTAACAATTGCCACAAACTACATCACAGATTTAACCCATTAAGCCTGCCTGTGGCAAATAGGCATGCCACCTGTATTCATTAGAGTGGACATTGTCTTCTCTTGGATGCAGTGAGTTAAATGGACCATTACAGGGTGCTACATAACTTTTTGTTACCACTTGCCCAGTTGGGCAAGCAGATTTTCAAATTGTTGCAGAACACTTGCCTGAACATGAATTTTACTTGCCCGAAAAGAAGGTGTAAAGATATAAGAACATGATATTGAAAATCACTTGTAAAGCCAAGGGCTTGATAAAACCCAATCATTTTAATAAACAGCACATGTGGGGATAACTATAATACACGGCCCAGTCGCTGTAGCTCCGCATGGCGTCTGGTCAGGCTAATGTGGGGAGTAACAAACTTGGTTTGAAAGTGTTGGTGTTGGATTAGTGGGACTTTTTCACGTAAGTGTTGGGAAGTAAAGATGGCTTCAAAACTTTTTGCTTGCCCAATTCGGGCAAGCATTTTTGCTCATTGTTCCAAAACACTTGCCGGACTTTGATTTTTACTTGCCCCTGGCAGTCAGGCAAGTGCTTATGTAGCACCCTGCATTAGGTTTTGCATCTTCATCATGAATCATAAGGTTAATGATTCATAATTAATCTATTGAGAGATCATAATTGATTGGATGGCAACTTTTGGGGAATAAATGCTTATAATGTTATAATGCATTTGGAACTATGATACTGTGTGCTACACTTGTTGCTTATATAGCATTCTATTCTTCTAAGCAGTGGCAGTCTCACTTGAATTTGTAGCTAAGATACAAAATTTAGTTAATGCCATTTGCTAAAAGGGATAACAGTCACATGTAAGGAGCATTGTGATAAGTTATTCATTGAACAAGAATCTTTGACATTTTTCAGTAAAGCAGATTTTAGCACTTGGAAAGTCATTAGAAAGGGGTTCTGGGATCAAGAAATTTTGTTCATCGACATCAGGTGTTTTATTGTATCAGTAGCTAAAGTAATAAAAAAAGGGATTTATTTCATTTTGGACCAGGGAGAAGAGTTTAATTCTGCAGGGGTCCCACAATAACATTATCCACATACAGCCCAATGTCCCACAATCTTTTTGCAGTAATTCTTTCTTTCTTTCTTTTTTGACAAGATGTTTGCAAGGCCATCTTGGACATTCTTGAGAGACACACCGACACTGTCAGGGCTGTGTATCGCTTCATGCAGACCATGTCCGAACAGGACGTCCAGAAACACCTGTTTCCCCTCTACTGCCCATACGGGTTTCCAATCCAGGAGGGGAAGTCAGTCCAGATGACCGTAGTAGGTGCCACCGACTCAGAGGTGGTCAGTCGTCCTGAGGAACTCCACCGGAGCTACGGTTTCTTTCACACTGCCTGCCGCAGAGGAGATATTCCTGCTGCTATGGTGCTAATATGCTGGGGAGTGGATCCACTGGGTAAAAATCTTGAGGTAAGAGTTGTTGTTGTTTTTTTCTTTCTTTAATGCTCCCAAAGTGAATGGAAATATTGGTAACTGTGGACTATTCATTAACCCTTGTGGTGCCAATTAGCCAAATTTTCACACACGAACCAATGGACAGGTAATTAGTGTGGTATTCAGAGGGTTAAATGACTGCGCAATGGCTTCTCCCAAACTTTATCAAGTTTTGGGGGAGCTCTCATCCACTCCTGTAGACTTTCTCAAGCCAAGTGATCACACACTTTAGTAGCTCTTTGACATCCGCTTGTCTTCCAATCGTTGAATTGAAGATTGATGACAAAGTGCTGCATGAATCTCCAGATGCTAAAGATGGGGTTTAATAATTCTTTTAGTCGAGACGGACTCTTATCATCTTTCTTGGCCTAAATTCCTTTCAAAGACTAGTATTGTGTCCTGTTTTGAAGGCATGTTCAGCTACTGCTCAGGTTGTACAATAATCCCCAACTGATGAAAGTTTTTAGATATTGTGTAACAGTTTACTGGATGAGCAAATGTACACATTGAAATTAAATGAAACTTTTTTTTTTTTTCAATATGCACAGGAGGAACATTGTTCTTGTACTAGAAAGGTTATGAAGAGCATGCTTACAAAAGAGGGAATATATAGTATGAATACTAGTATTATGAACATGAACCAATCTACCACTAGATAGGAGATGAGAGAAGATAAAGGTGATAGAATGTTAAAGGTAGGGAATCCCATTTGCATGCCTTAAATGAAGAGTTGTGTAAAAACAGTGGTATGTTGAAGAGAGTATCATTTTAGAAACTCTCATAAAGTATTGAAAGTGGAAGGTAACATTTAGTACATTTTTATTGACCATTAGATTTTGAACTGAATTTTTTTTCGGGGCTCACCGTAAATTCCAGTACATTACTAGGCTACCTTTGCAGACCCATGCACTGCATGTGTGTCCATCATGTATATTTTGTGAATAAAGTTCATCAAAACTTACAAACATTTCTAGATACATTCTTGCCACACACTCTATATGTTATTACATCAGCTCTTATACTTTCAGATTTGGGTTTATAGATAAAAAATACAGAAGACTGCAACAAAAAGGCTTAACTGTGGCTGAACCCAGAACTACTGAGTAGTTGAGTTTTGTGCATTATTCAAATTGTAGATAACTGTTGACCTCCAAATTTCTAAGCAGTGGCCTAAACAAGTCCCCTGAGATTCATATTTAATGTTTTGCTGCATTTTGGGAGTTCTGTAAAAGGTATCCCCTACCTTTAACACAGATACAGACGCTCAATGTTCTGTTTTTGTTTTTTTGGACGGGGGGGGGGGGGGGGGGGGGGGGGGACTAATAGGGATAACAATTTTAGAATCTTTAAGTTTCCTATCCAGTTAGTTGAATGGGTGCAGCAACAAAGAGATGTCACAACTAATTCTTATTAGGCCCGTTCACAAACAACGAAAATCGAAATTTCAATCGCGATCCAAATTTCGATTTTTTTTTTTTTGACCGTTCATACACAGGGAAAAATCGTGCTTCGCAGCAAGGAAAGAACGATCAGTGGCCAAACTGCGCATGCGTGAATCTTGCATGACCGAAGACTGACCCAGAGTTTCGCACGCGCTACGAACGATGGGATTAAAAATACCGATTTCCGAATCTCGATCGCGCTCACACACACGATGCTTGGCAAAATAATCGCGATTATTCTGAAAAATCGCACTAATAGTGCGAGTTGGATCACGATAAGGATCGTGGTAATTAGTGAGATTTTTCTGTCCACACTGGAAAAAATTTCGAAATTTTGATCGCGATAAGAAAATCGATTTTTAAATCGCACTTTTTCCCTTGTGTGTGAACAGGCCTATTGTCAGTGTTTATGTGATGTTCCACATCTAGTGGGATTCCACCCCCACTTACATTATGTGCTTTATTATGGAACAGGAACTGCTTACACTTGCACTCTGTTATAAGAGGTACATCAATCATGCTTTAGTAATAGACCTGGAACACTGCTCGGGTTCCGTAAACATTTACTTCAGGTTAAACTGGTATATCCTGCTATAATGAAACTTGTTCAAAATGTAAAGTGTGCCCCCACACTTCCACGTTAGTTGACACGAATTGCCACTTTCTATTCACATGGGGGGGGGGGGGTGGTGGAGCAATTTCAGTGTCTGCCCATATGGAATTGAAAGTGTCAAATGTATTAATGACAATTTAGATTTTTTTTTTTTCTAAATTGTCATATGACTCTGATGACTCTCTATGTGAGTTGTGCGTGTGTGTGTTTTTGCAAAGAAAGATTCAAAGAAAGTTGGTCTGTTTGGTTTCACCCGTACAAAGTAGAGCAAGGTATAAGCAAAACAACCGAACTGATTAGCCTTATACTATTGTGCCAGCAATGTTTTGAAAGTGCATATATATTCACAATCTAGAAATACATTTCAGCCCTATGTGCACTATGATTGAAGGGAAAGGACAGAAGGATGAGGATATCATTCAATTCTTCATTGTGAAATAATGTGGTGCAGCTCTAAACTGACCAATAGCTTTTTGATGTTTTCATCTTGTCAAGGATGTTATTCCACTGTTCAGCAGCTGATGAGTACAATCATCTTGCTCCATAAACCTGTGCATTTTTATCCTGGAGAAAACAAGTATAAAGAATTGGGACTGATCAAATCTGGGGGGCATTTCATGAAGCATTTTGTCAGGTATTTCGTCTGACAAACTGTTAAAAGCTACTGAAATCCTTGCATCTGATTGGCTGAAAGCAAATTTTGTCCGACAATTTGTCGGACAAAATGCTTCATGAAATGCCCCCCTGATATATTTACTTGTATGATATCCAACTAGCACTTCCAGTAGATAGGAAGGGACAAGATCTCTTTAAAATACAAAGGAGCCACAAGCAATGAAATCTTAAAGGGACTGTACAGTACTGGTTGAGGTGGGAATTCAGGTTTATAACATTAATAAGTGAGATAAGGAGAAACCTCTTATGAAATATGAGAGAGCATGTAATCTTAAGAAGGATTCAACGTTTATTTGATGAAAATTGGTTTTCAAATGACTGAGATATCCAAAAAAGTGATTATAATAAAAGGCGAAAGGCCATGCTTTTTATTAGGATCTCTTTGTTTCACGTTGTTTTTAGATATATCAACCATTTCATAACCGATTTTCATCAAATAAACTTTGATACCCCTTAGAATTGCATGCTCTTTGACATCTCATAGAGTGGTTTCTGAATATCTCGCAAAACGTTAAAAGCTAAATCCTCACCTCAACAGAACTGTAAATGTATGTAATTGAAAGTGATTGAGTTACTTAGGAGCTAAATGGTTGTACTCCCTTGCTCTGGTGACAAGTCTTGAAGCAGCATTTTGTACTCTATGCAACTTTGATATACTAATTATCAGGAAGTCCAAACAAACTCTCACAAAGAGAGATGTGACATTACTTCATGAGCATGTACAGGGTTTTTTTCTGTAGACTTCCTCAAATTGAGAACAGGTCATGTTCTACCTATTTTGTGAAAAGCAAAAAAAAAAAAATAATAATAATAAAACAAAAATGCAGCTTTACAAACACCACTGACATGGTTAGACATGGTTAAATACTAGAAAGTTTTAGAGTGATTGATTTCACATTGTCTTCAAAGATATTGTATACATATGACTATACAGGGTGGCCCAAAAAGAACGGAACGCCTGAGATTTTTAATTTCAGCAATATTGTTGCAAATATGTCATTATTTTGCATACTGTTGGAAAGGCCATTCTTTTTCCAAAAGAATAACACCAAATTCTTAAATTTTGGTTCATGCATCATGGTTTTAGGACCCTTTTTGTCAACCCTTGCAATTTTCAAAATGTGATCATTTTGCACTCTCAGAGACACCGAAATCAGCGAGAATTCGGCTTGTCATAGAAGCAGTAACGTTCACAATGTGTGGAATGTGACTATTATTGTCCGTTACCATTGTGAATGAGACGACCTGACGACAATAACACTGTCCGCCCCACATTCCGCACATTGCGAAGGCTACTGGTTCTACGGTAAGCCGAATTCTCACTGGTGTCTGTATCTCTGAGAGTGCAAAATGATCTCATTTTGAAAATTGCAAGGGTTAACAAAAATGGTCATAAAACCATGATGCATGAACAAAAATTAAAGAATTTGGTGTTATTCTTTTAGAAAAAGAATGGCCTTTCTAATAGTATGCAACATGATGACATATTTGCAACGATGTTGCTGAAATTAAAGATCTTAGGCGTTCCGTTCTTTTTGGGCCACCCTGTATACTCTAGTGTGTCAATTTTTGTTTCCTTCCAGTAGCGCATTTCATGAAGCATTTTGTCAGATATTCTTTTTTTTTGTCTGACAAATTGTTTAAAGCTACTGAAACCCTTGCATCTGATTGGCCGAGAGCAAATTTATCTGACAAATTTGTCGGACAAAATGCCCCCAGGCCTACATGTATGTAAGGCAATCATGTTGTTGAAGGCTTCGTGAGTGTCAAATTATGTCAATCAAACTCGAGTCATATGAATTCCATACATCGGATATTGCAATCATTGATCATTGCCGTCTAAAAGGGATTTCACATAAATTTCACATTCATTTACATGTGATACAGTTGTATGTACATATTAGCCGGGTTCACACGTACATCAATTAGCGGGATACAAATCTCGAGATTTGCATCGCGATCGTCATCCCGAGTTTTTTGCACGTGTGGACAGAAAAAACCCGAAAATTAGCGGGATAAGCATCGCGATGCTAATCCCAAGAAATCTTGCGCTGGTTCGCCAATTAGCGGGATAATTGGCCCCGCGCTGGTACGTGTGAACGGTCGGGATTAGAATCTCGAGTTTTTACATCCCATCATGCAATGCGCACATCACAACAGCGAGGCCTCTGCGAGGAGGTCCTTCACCTCTTTGGAGAACAATAACAACAGCGCGCGAACCACACCAATGACGCGTAAAAGACAATGGACAAAGGAAAGTGCGCACAGGTGGTGATAGAGAAGGGCGCTGTGTGACCCAGTTTGCAGGCTTTGCTGTTATCTCTATCGGCAATTAGCTGGATAATTCGGTACGTGTGGACGCTCGCCAAATTAGCGGGATACCGATCGCGATCGCTATCCCGCTAATTTGGTACGTGTGGACGCTCGCAAAAAAACTCGGGATGAGCATCGCGATCGTCATCCCGCTAATTTGTACGTGTGAACCCGGCTATTATAATTGCATTTGACTGTGGAATGCATGTTACAGTAGCTGGTAGGAGTGAATACACTCCATATATCTCAGTGCATCTCTACAATGTATATGGTGCAGTCTCCTGGTTTTATGGGATTGTTGGATTTTGTTGATTAGGTTTATTCTCAGTTTCAGTCTGTCGGGTGCAATGTACCATCAATGTCAAAAAGGCAAACTAACAATAGTATGGAATGTGCACCGTGCCATATTCCTCAAATCTAGATGCCAAAATTTGTTGTTTAACCTGAGAGTTTATGGCCAAGATTTGACATTTAGCTGCATTCACACGTACAAAATGGGTTACTGATGAGCGCTCAAAAACTCGCAACCGTTCACATGCTCCAAATTAGCGGGTTAGCGATCGTGCGTGGAAACTCAAGTGTTTTTGCAACCGTTCACACATATGCATGTTCGGAAATAACCCGCTAACTGTCGATCGATACAGTAAATTGATAAAACTATGATTGTTTTTTGCCTCACAGTGGCGTCGAGCGCAAGCTGTTGTAGCATTTACTTTGAATAATGGGATAAATAATCTGGAGTTTATTTGCCCACCCTTCACACATGACCGCAAGGCAAATTAGTGCGCTGATTCAGAAATAAGAGCAAAATTTCTCGGGTTTAGCATGGCGCTGCTAATCCTGCTAATTTGTGGGGGTTTTGTGTCCACACATGCAAAAAAAAATCGAGTTTTCTAGGGAGTTACAAAACTCAAGTTTTGTAACCTGCCAATTTGTGTACATGTCAATCCCTCTATCGAGTTGGACATTGAATTACATGCCTTTCCCTTTTTTTGAATTGATCAATTAGATGACTCAACCTCTACAAGAAAAGACAAAACATTGAAAAAACACCCAACCAAAACACAAAACAAGAAGCAGCTTCCCAGTGTCATTCTTTCATTAGTCAATTTTCTTACATCCTTCTTTTCATAAAGATAGAAATTCATTCATCAAAGTTTAAAGTGAAAGGTAATGCATCACAATTTGAACAATCATATGATAGCTATGGTATAACATTTTCACTTTACAGTATTGTTTTCAAGGTGTAGGTAGTGTGATGCATTTTTGAGCAGCTTCTGAAATACTGAGCGAGATCGTAGAGTACCGGTACCGTAAGATAAGATTTAGTGCCAATTCACACGGATGTCTACTGTGACTTTATCATAGTGTTTCCAATAGTCAGTGTACATCAAATCTGTGTCATATTTAGTCTTTCACTTGAGTCATCTGACTGAATTCTACTTTTAGTATTGTTTTACATGTAAAAACGTTTGCTGCCGGACATATGGGATTATCCTGTAATTCCTTAATTCTGTTTCCTGCACTTTCTATTGTATTTTCCAGAGCAAAAGTGGACTAGAAATTGCTACGCTTCATGGTCACATGAGTCTTGTTACCAAACTTATGACTTCAATAGAAGGTAGGTTTTGCCTGACATCAGGCAATACTTTTCACTTTATTATCATCCTTTTAGGGGATCTACCTTATTTGAATAAACTCAGTGAACCCCAGAATTTACATTTCTGTGGTTTCTGATGTTATGATTTTATCGCAGGTTTTTGTCATGCATTATTAATATCTATTGTCATTTAGAAAGATAAAAAGATTATTAGGTTAAATTGGTAATAAAGATAATAAAATGAAAAACTGTAATTTTCTTTCAGTTGTATGCCATTGTTCATTTTGCTTGCAAAATAATTTTAAAAAAGAAAACAAAAAACACCCCCCCAAAAACAAACAACCATGGTAGGTAATTGTATAGCTATTTGTCAGATTGGCAACATACTGTATACACCAAATATTTTGTGAGGTTTTTATTTTCGCGAATTTCGCGAGTCAGGTGCTATTTGCGAAATTAAAGACACGCGAAAATATTGACTCTGATCCTGAGGTGAATATGACCTTTGCGTGTACACTTCTCCGTTCAGTACAGGCCTCCTCGATCGCGAATTTAACCACTCGCGAGATCGTCAGGAATTCCCGATTCGTGAAAATTTAGACTCGCGAAATATATGGCGTGTACAGTATTTGAGAAGATGAAGGTGTTTTCTTTTTCTCTCAAATTGGTGATTTAAAAAAAAAAAGATTTCTTCTAAACTTAAATTTCAGATTTGATGATTTTGCCCAATTCCCTGTAGTCTTACTCCAGGAAATGCTATGCATTGAAATTCAGAGGTGTGAATTAAGGGATGATAATTTGATAATTCCTGCAGCAAACTCTGGGACTTGATGGGTTATTGTACCTTGCAAGTCTTGCGAATGAATTAGTGTGAAAGTGGAAATTTTCAGGAGATTATTTTTTTTTTTGCACTCAGCCAGGCAAAATGAATTTCTCTTGTTTTGAAACTCGCAGACAGTCATGACAATGGAAGCAAGCATTCAAACAGCTTACTGCTGTCACAACAGTTGAAGGGCTTTGTCAGTACATGCAAGGGAAAATGTAACTGGTTGGCTCTACAAATTCTGGTGCCTTTTATACATTTGTATTTTCATGCTAAATTCAGGTTGCATAAAATGCATGAAACTTGTACGCACTACCTCAGACATGTCCACTTTTACAATAACACATGAAAAAAAAAATGACAAAGAGTTTCTGTGCATTAATAGCTATCAGAAACATGTAATTAAAGATGAACCATTTATTTACTTGTGCAAGCAATTGCGGCAAACTGAGATCCCTGTCTCTTCTACTATAATCATTCACTCTATTCCACCACAACGGTGACCCTCCATTTACATTATAGGGGAAGTTTATTCATCTTGAACACTGACCTTGTTTCCAGGCTAGCATGCCTGTACAGTCATGGGGCATTAAACTGCATATTACTTGAATATGAGACCGTTCTGAAGCAAATAATTTTCACACAACAATAGATACAAAATGTACTCTTAAATGAATCCCACAAGGATTGGAACAATCTTCCCCAAGTATTCCCACTGATTGGTTACTAGCCATCCCCTTTAATGAGTTTATTTACTGTTTTATGCGCATTTATCTCCCTTCCGTCAGGCTGTGCTGATGACACAGAAGATTTAATCCGCCTGCTATGTTGTGCCTGTGAGTCTGGACAGAAGGAGATGGTAGACTACTGGTTGGGCCATCTGAGGTCCAAGCAGGACCCCCTGGGCCAGGGAATGGTGGTGGATGCATTGGAGGATGGCCATCACCCACTGGTGTCTGCTTGCAAAGGTAATTTTCTGGTTTCTTAAAGGAAACCAAAACCCAAAGAGAAACGTGGATTGAGTGAAGGCAGTGCCTCAACATCAGTAGAACACATCAGGGGAAGTTTGAGGAAAATCGGACAATCAATGCAAAAGTTATGAATTTTTTTAAGTTTTGGTATTGGAACTGCTGGATGAGGAGACTAATATAGGGTATGACATATGTGTGGGCAACAATATAAAGAAAATATAAAGGGAATTCCACAAAAATTCACTTTTCTGGCATAATGAAAGGGCACTTAAGTAACATACATATGTCAGTATCAAGTTGATGGAATGTGTAATTTTCATTAGATTTTCATCTATGGATATTTTCCATAATTTTGTAGTTTGGAGTCATCAGCCCAGCATTGGGCCGCTTCGCAGAAGAATCCCATTTATCAAATGTAATGTTAAAGATCAGAAAATAACTCTATTATTCGCGAGATTATAAGGCAGAATTTAATACAATCTATGTGTACTAGTACTTCGCCATTCAATGTGAATAAAAGCGTACAGTTACATATTGCATGTTCATAACCGGAAGTTTATATCCCAAGAATTAAAGTTAAAGAAAAACATTAGAGCACCACATGCATTTAGATTCAGAGAGCTATGCGATAGGGGTCAAGAAATTGTGTCAATTCAGTCACCCTTTCTATGTTTACGCAGTGCCATATCTTGAATATGTACAACATCACAATACCAAACCATCTTCTCTGGTTGTTGAAAGCCAATAAATGCTGTCTCAGTACATTCAATGTGCAGATAGAGCAAATCTGCTTTGTCTCACACTCCGCTTGCTCACACTGTTGGTCTGTCATGATGTGTAAATAGAGATTTACAGTGTATATAGCATTCATTCATAGCATTCTATGACTGTTTATTTGTTCTAAGAGCCATTGGCAGTCAGTTGTGACATTCCAAACTCAAACATGGCAATCTCGTGCTCTATGATCAAAGTACAAATTTGAACGCTTTCAAATACCATCAACATCTGGATCCCTTTCATTTTGTAGTGCAAGCTCCGTTCTGGACATTTTGATAACTTAAGAAGTCTGTGTATAGTCTTATCTTCTCTGATGTTAATGGTAATACATATAATCAGTTTTTGATATAATATGTATTGCTGTATATCTCTTGTATGTCTATCATGTCTATGTATCTATGTTATATGTGTGCTTTGTATTATGTATAATGTATCAATGTAACCGGGTATGCATGCAAACAAAACAAATTTCCAGAAACGGACAATAAAATCGAATTGAATTGAATTGAATGTAGGCCCTAATGTATATGTCAAATATTTAGCGAGGTTTTTATTTTCAGGAATTTTTCAAGTTAGGTGCTATTCGCGAATTTAAAGACATGCAAAGATATTGACTGATCCCAATATGAATGTGACGTGCACATATATATTTCTCCGTTCAGTAGAGTACTCCACGATCGCGAATTTAACCACTTGTGAAATTGTTGGGAATTCCCAATTTGTGAAAATTTAGACTCGCTAAGTATATGGCGTAAACAGTATAGTGTCACCACATTTTGCTATGCTATGTATAATGTCAATTCTCGCTATCGCCAATGACATAAAAAGTACCCGGATGTTGATTTAAGCGTCATTTACGGTGCATTATGGGATAGTCCGGTAGCAAAGTCACTTCCGTTCGTACGCGCATGATACATGACTAATGCTATTTACACACACAACCAACTGTATTCTACGTGTACTTCCTGTTTTCTCGACTTGAATTTCAGCTTTAATATGATTTGAAATTTCTCCATTCTTAAGAAATTGCTGTTAATACGACTATTAGTTGTTGCTGCGAAGCTGCCATGTGCTGTTCGCACGACAATAAATGAAAAAAATCTGCAGAAATAGGACCCTTACTGGCATGCGAGACGTGACGTGGCCGCGTGGGTGAAGTTTGCGGGTGACTCCACGGCGCAGTACGTGCACGCGCGACTTACTAGTAGTGCTAGTAGCATAGCACTAGGTAGTAGGCCTAGTGCCTACATACATTGTACGTACTGTACTTACTTGGGAGAAGTTGCTTCGGAGACAAAAATGAGATCACTGTTCGTTCCCGATTGTGTTCGCGACATTTCCAAACAAATAAAAAAAAAGATGGGCATTCTATGACAATATCCAGATGGGTGAATGTTTTCCAGCATATTTTCAGCGTATGCAGAAATGACTGATCTGTGATGTGCACATCGATCGCATGATCAAGCAGTATGCTGTACCGGTATGTGTTAGCTTATGCGCTGCGTGCAGTGGTGCATGCTAATGCAAGGCCGGCCGCCGGCGGGGACTCGACTACAGTGTACGAGTATGACAGGCCTGACCACTCGCTGGCTCGGGCGGTACAGCCGCCTACTGTACTAGTATCCGTGGTCGGCGCGGCGCTATAGGTAAGGTACACATACGCGCATGCTAGCGTTGTGCAAATTATGCTCCGCGCCGGAAGTGCCCTTGCTACCAAGTGCACTAAATCTTGACGAAAAAGCCACATCCGCATACTTTTTACGTCATTGGCGATAGCGAGAATTGAAAGCACTTTACCTCATTCACTGAGCTTCCTCATCCACATCTATAAAATGTACTAGTAAAGGACAAGTTCACCTTCATGAACATAAGGATTGAGAGAATGCAGCAATATTAGTAGAACACATCAGTGAAAGTTTGAGGAAAATTGGACAATCGATGCAAAAATTTTTGTGTTAGAACCGCTGGATGAGGAGACTACTAATGCTCATAATGTCATATGAGTACAACAGTATAAAGAAAATGTAAAGAAAATTCAACATATTTTCACTTTTTTCGCATAATAAAAGAGCACTTGACTTGCCTCTTTCTAAAGGCAATGGGAATAATATTACCCATAACAAGTCAGTAACGAGTCAAGGGAATGTGTAATTTTTTCAAAAGATGAAATTTTGTGAAATTCTCTTTATATTTTCCTTATATTGTTGTACGCATGTGACATCATACACTGCAGTAGTCTTCTCATCCAGCGGTGACTGCACAAAAACTTCAAAAATTCATAACTTTTGAACAGATTGTCCAATTTTCCTCAAACTTTCAATGATGTGTCCTACTAACATTGCTACATTCTCTAAATCCTTATGTTCATGAAGGTGAACTTGTCCTTTAAAGTACTTTTTCAGGGGAGTATCATATAGGCTTCCATGCTCATGCTAATGCTGTCTAATTCAACCAGAATAAATATACTGTAAATCAGTGTGGTGAAGAGAGTTATGAGTGCAACAGGAAAGGAATGTGACACAAGTAAATCATTATCTGAAATGAACAAATACAAGAGGGAACATGTATGGCATGGGAATAGAAAAGGGTTGGAGGTCTACTGGTCAGACGGTGATTATTCATTGGAGTGATATAGAATACAGAGACAGAATGTACAGAAAATAATATAATGTATATTAAAGGTCCAGTTTACCTTTGGGAGCAGTGATTTTAAAAATGTGCAAGATGTCACATTTGATGCATATGAGTAGGTCTGTTGTACCACAAAACATCTTACCACAAAAAATTTTCACAATAAAGCCTAAAATATGAGGAGATATAAGTATTTTTCTCAATAAACCGTAACTGTATACGGTTTAGTCTGGAAACATTTTTATTATAACTATTGTTCACATTTTGTATATCTAACAATACCTAACATCGATTTTACTGATTCAAATTTTTACAGTGGTTGTTTCTATCCCTAACTCACATTTTAGAACTATCTTAAAGCACTAATGCTGGGTTTTTGTTTCATCTGCAAAAGGTAAATGAGCACCAGGACAATATACAGACCTATTCAAATAGGGTCCTACAATACCATGTCATAGACATGCACCTCGATTGATATATCTGAGTGGAGAAGAACAATTATATCTGTCATATGGGGGCTGGATGACGCCAGGGGCCATGATAGGGTTGAAACTTTTGGCCTTTGTTAGGGCGCCTGAGTGTCTGTCTGTATGTTAAGTAATCCTAAATTTAAAGTGTCTGTCTGTGGCGACCTTGCCGCAGACTGTACGTCAAGCGAGCCTCAAAGTGTCTGTCTGTGGCGACCTTGCCGCAGACTGTACGTTAAGCGAGCCTCAAAGTGTCTGTCTGTGGCAACCTTGCCGCAGACTGTATGTTAATTAGGTATATGAGTGAGCTTGTTGCAGCCTTCCAGCAGACTTCTCTGGCAGCCTTGCGGCAGACTGTTTATAGTATGCGAGAAGTCTGCCGCAAGTTCCTTTCTTTGGCAGTCTTCCCGCAGATCTGCCACAGACTGTTCCTGCCGCATACTAACAGTTAGTATGCGGCAGGTCTGCAGCAAAGCTTGGTTCTGCCGCATACTGCCGCTTACTCTTGCTGCAGACTAAAAAGTATGCCGCAGACCTGCGGGGCAGACTTTTCTTTTTCTTATGGGTCTTCATACCCATTCAAATGCACTGTCAAGAAATAGCCAATACACCTCTAACTCATAGCACTTGCCTGCATGATACACAAAAAGATTGGGTCGAGGGCCCCATTATATTGCATAAAAGATGTTAGGATATAGCAACTCTTGCTGGACTGGCAACTTCCCAAAGCAACAGCCAATCAGGAAACTGGATTCTTGTCATTGCTACGACAATTACCATTCCAGCAAGAGTTGCCATTATATCAACTTTTTATGAAATGGGGTCCAGGATATACTGTAAAACATGATATATTCGCGGCATGAAATTTTCGCGAATTGGAGCTGACTGCCTCTTTTGTGACATGAAATTTTCGCGAATTGCCACTGGCGTGCAATGCATACAGTGTAGACAAGAACTTTTGCGTGCATTTTATTTTCGCGAATCTTGGCGCTCGTGAAATTCGCGAAATTAAAATTGCACGCAAACATTCCTTGTTTTACAGTATCCTTTATCAGCCCTGCTGAATTTATTGTGCTTTAAATAGTCTTTGTCAAAGCCCTCCTGCTGTATTTATTGCAAGAATAGCAAACCATAGGGAGTTGTCACATTGAGACCGAGTCTAGCATGCTATAAGGCAAACCCAAGTGAGAAGACCTGTCAGAATTCTGTGACGTACACCTTTGGTTTGCTTAATTTTGCTATCAGGCTTCGATACCAGAAATCACAACCAATCAGTCAAGGTCTGTTTTAAGATACTCACACATAATACATGTTGCTCTGAGTACTGACAGGGAAATCTAGCGATTCCATCTTGGTCAAAGTGACCAATTGAATTATCAAATGCTAAAGTATTATTTTAGAAGGAGTGGTGCACAAGTCTGCTTTCTTGCTGGCTTAGGAATAGTAATTAGGTGATCCGAGTATCCTCTCGGATCACCTTCTGTATCTGTACGGATTCTTTGTTGGGTGTTCTTCTTCTTCTTCTTCTTCTTTCTTTATTTCTGGACAAAATTTGTGTATTGATTAGCTCAGAAAGTGTTCTTCCTATCAATTTCAAACTTATACCATATATGTATCATGTCCCAAAGACGACGGGTCTAATAAAATCATAGTGATCAGTCGACCGTGACGTCACTATGACGTCATTATATGAAAACACATTCTCAAACATATCTCATCAATGGAATGGAATTTTTCAATGAAATTTATGTCACATATATTTCAACTTATGCGCATTCTACTCATATTGTCAAAATTCATATTTTCTCTTAAAACGCGCGCGTACGCGCGCGTTAAAATATTTGTATGCTCAAATCGAGCTCAAATTTTTTTTGCACACGTTTCAGACCATTTGGAGCATTTTTTGAAAAATTGAAAAAATCGGACGGACGCGTACGCGCGCGCACATATACGCACGCACAGCTCATATGCAACTGAAATTTCCCGTTTTTTTACGTTTATCGGATGCCTGAAATGTCAAGTAATATTTCTACCAAGTTTCAAGTCAATCCGACTCAATATGACGTCATACGGGCCCGTCAAAGTTGAAATTCCGCGCGCGCGTCAATGGCGATATACAGTGCAACAATGCCAAAAAACCGCCAATTTTAAATCCGAATTTACTCGTCAGGATGGACGGTGACCCCCCATTTTCTTTACATATTCTGAAAGCTGATGAGTTTTACATGTTATTTCATGGGTTGGCAATGCTGGAAAAATGATGAAAAGATATCAAATTTCTTAATAAAGTAAAAAAAGCAAATTTTCAAAATGACGTCATCAAATTTTAAGTTCACTCAAGCGTATCTCACTATTCGTTTGTTGATTTTCGTCCAAATTTCAATATGTTGTAGCTTATTAAATGGTCTTTCAGTCATATAATAACAACATTTTGATTGGATGACGGCATCACCTCAAAAAAATGGATTAAACGTAACATTGTCAGATTTGACCAGTTTATGTGTTATCTCTATGGGAGTGCAGTTTTTCTGGAAATGAAAACTGACATGACTATCTTTATCGAGCACTAGCTCACTTATGCTTCGGTGAATTTCTCCCATATTTTAGTATGTTGTAGCTGAGACTTTGGGCTATCGTAAGTGTGCCCTTTGTATTTTCATACGGAGTCGGCATCACATCCAAAAACTTGGTTGAAATTAAAGCTTATCTTCGATGTATTGAAATATTTCTTCCTTTCTGCAACTTTCTTTGCAATAACTCAAGAAAAACATACCCTATCACCACCATATTTTGCACGAACATTATTTTACAAAATAACAACTACTTGATCAGACGCCATCTTGGGTATGTAAATTAGGGTCAAATGTCATAGATGTTTCATCCTGTATCTTGGTGAATACATGTCCTATCTTTCCCATATTTTGCACACGTAAAGACCATGAAACAGGGATCATTTCTTTAAATAATCACAATTTGCTCAGATGCCATCTTGTCTGTGCAAAGTGGGGTCAAAGGTCATAAGTACTTCTTTTTCTATCTTCGTTATGACGTGTTATCTCTATGGGAGGGAATTTTTTAGATGTGAAAATTGACATGACTCTCTTCATCGAGCACTATCTTACTTATGCTTCGGTGAATTTCTTTCAGATTTTAACATGTTGTAGCTGAGACTTTACACTATCAGGACTCGAATCAGTGATTTAAAAAAAATCGGATCACCTAATTTGTCAGTGTTGACAAATTCCGGTTCTAGTCACATTTGTACTCACTCAGAGGGAAACAATATATGAATAAAATCTTTCAAAGCACAGCTTCATCCCTTCAGCGTAGTTTTGTAGATTTTCTCAGCAATTGTTATGTGTTGGTATAAGAAATATCATGAGCCACTATAACTTAGCTCTGAAAATACATTTCTGTTGTGGAGTAACAATAATTTAGTCATGACAAAAAGGGAAAAATAAGATGTGATTACGGCATTTTATTCTCTGCCGTTACCTGATGCACAGTAACTCCGGATTACCGGAAGTGCACAAGTCAACAGAAAGTGTTTCAACCTCACTTGATCTCTGATGTGGATTCCACGTTGATGGATAAGATATTGAAACCTCATTCATTTGCAGGTATAGTGACGTCTAGCATAATGGACCCAACTGCTCACAATGAAATATGTGTACATTTATATATGATAGGGAAAATACTAGCCACATCTCATACTCGAGTAAAGAAATGGTAGCCCAGATTAATTGAATTTGATTCTTAGCATATACGGGTAAGTTGTAGCTTAAATTCTGACCTTTGCAGAAAATGTCCACATCATGCAATCACAAACACTACCCTATAGTGTCAATATGAGCTATTCATTATTGTATTCCCTGTGTGTATGGTTTAGGTCTAAATCTCCTTAACACTTCCCCATTCTTTGACGCAAGCTGAATACAACTTGATTCGGTGACCCTTTTTTTGAGGTCACAGATGTGAGTACAATATTTACAGATATCTTCACAACTATGACTTCACACCTTTCTGTTTAAGGACTCATTCCAAATTATGTTCATGAAATTGAATTAATTTACTTTTAATTATTGTTTATTTTTTCTTCTATGTACATCATTAATACGAAATATAAAATTTGTGACAGATAAAACTTATTCATACACTTGGACTTTACACTCTGCTTATGAGAGATAATGCACAGCAATTTTATGCCCACCATTTCAGCTAATAGATGCAGAACATACTCCACTGCCGTCAATGAAAGCCAGCTGTAGTCTGTTACTGCCAATGGATATCATACTGTCGAGCTGCGAGCACCATTATAGACTATGGTGATCAGCTAGTTTTTGTTGTTGTTGTGACAGGTAGTATCAAGTTCTGTCAGCATTTTATCACACAAATTACAATGTAAATCAAATATTTATCTCCTGTCTTTCTGAAATTACCATTTCAAGATTATTATATATTTGGTCTTGTTACCCAGGATTGTTCTGTTTTGTTTGTTTGTTATATTCCACACAAGGTTATTGTATTGGTGTTAATGTTTGAAAGCAGAAGACATTAAAATTGATATGCAACTATATGACATATCTTTTTATGAATATTGTACAATAATTGTGTAGTTCATATTATAGGCAACCTTAAATCATTTATGCTTTGATGTACAATGTACCTGAAACTTTGCATGATCATGCTTGTATAGGATTATTCATGTTTACACAAGATATCATAACGTGTGCCCATGGTAGTATTATATTTGCTCAAGATACATATATGTGTACAAACACGTAGTATGCTGATATTTTCATTCTTCTAGGTGATATATGTCTGTAAATAACAGTGCTGCATTATTTGTAGTTTAATAAAGCAGGTGTATAGACCTTTTAAAGGTAGGGGATACCTTTTACAGACCTCCCAAAATGCGGCAAAACATTAAATATGAACCTCAGGGGACTTGTTTAGGCCACTGCTGAGAAATTTGGAAGTCAACAGTTATCTACAATTTGAATAATGCACAAAACTCAACTACTCAGTAGTTCTGTGTGTCAGCCACACTTAAGCCTTTTTGTTGCAGTCTTCTGTATTTTTTATCTATAAACACAAATCTAAAAGTATAAGAGCTGATGTAATAACATATAGAGTGTGTGGCAAGAATGTATATAGAAATGTTTGTAAGTTTTGATGAACTTTCTTCACAAAATATACATGATGGACACAAATGCAGTGCATGGGTCTGCAAAGGTAGCCTAGTAATGTACTGGAATTTATGGTGAGCCCCGAAAAAAATTCAATTCAAAATCTAACGGTCAATAAAAATGTACTAAATGTTACCTTCCACTCTCAATACTTTATGGGAGTTTCTAAAATGATACTCTCTTCAACATACCACTGTATTTATACAACTCTTCATTTAAGGCATGCCAATGGGATTCCCTACCTTTAAGTTGCATCTATGAGATACATAGACCTGTTCACTGTCTTTTCAGACCCACTCTCGTCACATACTGTAAAACGAGGAATGTTCGCGTGCATTTTAATTTTGCGAATTTTGCGAGCGCCAAGATTCATGAAATTAAAATGCACGTGAAAGTTCTTGTCTACACTATGTGCACTGTATGCCAGTGGCAGTTCGCGAAAATTTCATGCCGCAAAAAAGGCCGTTGGCTCCAATTCGCGAAAAATTCATGCCGCGAATATATCATGTTTTTGCAGTAGTATGTTCTGTGTGTACTGTAAAACCAGAAAAGTTTAAGGCATGAAACTTTTACGAATTTGAGCCAACTGCCATTTTTGCAGCTCGAAACATTCATGTATTGCCACTGGCATTCAATACATTCAGTAGACAAGAACTCTTGCATGCAGTTTAATTTCACAAATCCGGGCTCCTTGCAAACTTTGCAAAAGTTTCATGCACATGAAAAAAAAGCTTGTTTTACAGTATTTCAAGGTTAGCATAGTCAAGTTCTACAATTATCAAACAGACTTAGTATTATTCCTTCCCATCAAATTTTTTGAGAGTTACGATAAATCAGCAAAATAGTGCCTGTAAGGATCTGGATGGTAACAAATGCCAAATTATAATTCAAAACCACAATTTTTACAACATTTTAACATTTACAGCCTTACCAAATGACAGGGAGAAATTCCATTCTGCATTCATTTAAATAGAAAGAGTAAAAGCAGGCTAATTTTCATTTATATACATGTAGTTATTTTGTTGTTGTTGAAGAAACAGCCATTTTAATCCTCCCTCTGGCTTGCATGCAGTTGTTTGCTAAGATCATTTTTCCATAATTGTTAAACAGGAAATTGTATTAGGCTAGGGTTTGCAATGATGAAGTAGTAATTCTGATGAGGAAATATGTGGCTGCCTTATCATTGACCCAAAAGTCTATTTATAGCGTTTTTACATATCAACCGCAATGGAGAATTTTTACTCAATGATGTATTTACCTCATCTATATGTTCTTATGATTTGCATTCTCTGCAAATAGGTGAATTTGTAGAATTTCCAAACTCTCACTGTCTTTTTGTCCATTTCCACTGAAATGTTCTCTCTTTGGTCGGTTGGATTGAGGTAGGAGATTCTCATTACCGACAAATGGAGGATGGAGATCATTTCTCCTTTAAATGTGTGACATTTTCATGCCCTTCTCAGAGATTATGCAATCATATTGAGATTGTGCATGCTACATGCAAGGAAAGTCTTCGCCTTCTCTCACTTTTTGCCGTTTGTTTGGTGTAGTTTCTTTTCAGCATGATTTTTTTTTTGTCATTTAAGTGATTTATAATGTAAGTTAAAAAGTTTTAATTGCAGAATTTCAAAAACCTCTTCATTAATTTTTGAATTGGTAAAAACAGATTCTTAAGTTGCAAGTCATTTTTAGAAGATTAATGTTCCTACTTTTCCCTTCAAGTGAACATTTTCTTTGTGTAGACTTCTGTCTGAATTTATACAGATTTGATAAAGTTAGCCAGTTCCAATTTATCTTTCTCCCATAAAGAGTACACAGTGTAAAGAGGATAAGATGATAAATACTACAGAAGAATTGTCCTAGGACAGGATGGATTAAAGGCCCAGTTTACCTTTGGGAGCAGTGATTTTAAAAATGTTCAAGATATTACATTTGATGCATATGCGTAGGTCAGTTGTATCACAAAACATCCTACCATATAAAATTTTCGCAGTAAAGCCTAAAATATAAGGAGATATCAGTATTTTTCTCAGTAAACCGTAACTGTATACGGTTTAATCCGGAAGCATTCTTATTATCACTTTTGTTCACATTTTGTGTATTTAACAATACTTAATATCGATTATACGGATTCATTTTTTTACAGTGGTTGTTTCAATCCCCAACTCACATTTTAGAACTATTTTGAAGCACTAATGCTGGGTTTTTGTTTCATCTGCAAATGGTAAATTATGCCTTTAAAGCAAATTTCTGGACAATCAGTTCGCAGCACTTGGAACGACCGCAATTCTGTGCCGCGGTTTGTTTTCGTTTGGCATTAAATATCACTGCAGGGAAGTGGACCACTTCCCATGCTCATTCAATTGTGACTTCTAGGGTCATCCTGTTGCTCACCAAACACTGTCAACACCATTTACTTGGGACCAGTTCATTGGTGCTCTTAATTACAAACATCTGTAGGTTTTGTAGGAGGTCTTCCTCCTTTCCACCTAATACCCTTTTCACACTGGACCCCCCCCCCCCCTCCCCAAGACTGTCAGCACCCCAACTCTCTTAAAGGGGAAATCCAGTCTAAATATTAGTTAGTCTGATAAAAAAAGAGTAAAATCTTACAAATTCAACAATAAAAATTTGACTGAAATCGGATAGAATATAAGGAAGTTATGAAATTTTGAAATTTTGCTTATTTCTGCAAAACAGTTCTTGTACAGTGGATATGAATATGCAAATGAGTGAGCTGACCATGTCATATTATAACCTCACAATTTTTCATTGATCATGTACAAAAAATGACAAAAATTCAATGTTTCTATCATTGAAGTCTAAAACATGATGTTATTCCTGGTTGAATAACTTCAGAATGTAGTGATCAGTTGGATATACCAGAATATGAGCCGCAGGCATAATTGCGTTTGGATGAAAAACTGGAAATCTCAAAATTTTATGTACAAACTATATGGCAAGTTGTGAGGGTATGACATGCTCACTTTTTTCCATTTGCATATTCATATTGCCCATTCAAGAACTGTTTCCTGAAAAATTGGCGAATCTTCAAAATGTCATAACTTCCCTATTTTTCACCCAATTTTGATCAAAATCTTACTGTTGAACTCCTAATATTTTATTGTTTCTTGTCAGACTATACTGTAACTTATATTTGGACTGGATTTCCCCTTTAACTCTTTTGTGGTCCCACATACACTGTGTATGCCACATATATTTTGCAAAGTTTTTGTTTTCACAAATTTTGTGAGTTGGGTGCTGTTCATGAACATATTATGCAAAAATGTCAATTCTAGATATTATTTCTCGTAGACCTCAAGAGAACTATGAACGCAGGTTGTATGCTATCAGCATCATCTCTCAGCAAGTAGCATGTTGCCTTGATTCATGTAAAAGCTGCTTTGTCGGGCAGTCTGCCTAATGACAAAGACATGCAAGAAAAATTGACCTGAATATGTTTGTTTCTTTCATTGTCAGATACTGAGTGGCTCATCTATACTGAAATTTTATGGACTTTGCCATGTATTGAAGATTAAATTTGGCGTTTAATAACCTGTCTTGCAACTCAATAAACTAATCAAGGCTAGTAAAGTCCACAAGAAACAAATGAATGATTAAAATTCTGTGCATATGTGTGTGCTGCAGAAGTACATATGTAACATGATTTTGTTTTTGTAATCCCAATTTTGCAAAATTTATCTGTGCTAATATTACACCTAGAGAATGTTTTCTATGTCCCTTGAAATCAGGTCATTATCAGAATGAGGTTGACTTTTAAAAATATAATTATTGCCATTGAAGCACACGCAATATTTCAACTTTGATGATGGGCTCATATGATATATTAATTCAGATTGACCTGAAACTTGGCAGACATTTGCTCAACAAAATTACGAAGCATTCCATTAAAAAGATATGATTTTTTGCTGTATGTATGCCCATATAGGCCTAAATGATGCACACTTGCAAAATTTTTAAATGTTGAAAATGGCCTGCAACATATGCAAAACAATCTCTAAGTCATTCGGAGCATTTTAAAATGTATGTGTGCATCATGATAACCTGACTAGTGACTATTATTTAATATAATGAATTTGGCTTTAGAATCTCTGCAATCTGATTGGTCAATTGTCATGCATTGATTTTTACTGATCCATACTGAGCCATGCATCCTGTAAAATCTGAACGCATGGCCATGCGTCCAGTAAAATCCGAACGCATGCCTCTAGTCTTGTATAGTGTTGTACACTAGGTGCACTGGACACCTGATGGGGAAAAAAAAAAGATTGTATTTCATGAATTTACAGGCCCATTTTATGACAGGAGTGATAAAAAAAAGAAAAGATAATTAAAAATGAAGAAGGAAAGAAAGAAAGATTTGTACAGATTAACACAATGTGCTATCTGGATAACTCTAGCCAACAAAAAAAAAACTATCTGTGTGAGAACTTGAGGTTGACATTAGACACCGTTTACAGTGCGGGGCTGGGCCGAGCCGCGACCGAACCCAGCCTCAATTGTGGGGCCGAGCCCCGCAATTTTGTGTGTTTACACTGCCGGGCTCGGCCCTGCTTTTAATTCAAACCTTTCAATATTTTTTTGTAGTGGCGCTCTGCATGTAAACTAATGCAATTTGGTATAGTCTGGTTTTCAGACCCTTTGCCAACTAGATTCCGTGGCGACGAAGTCGCCGTTCGGGCAAAGGCCTTTGACGAAGGAAAAATCCTTTGCAGGACAAAACCACCTTTTAAACTAAACTAGCTTTCGACGTTGAGGGGGTTAATATCCTGAATAGCGAAATAGTACGGGCAGAGGGTTTGGAAGCCGGACTAAAATTAGCGCGCATTTGGCCCAGTTTGCATTTACACTGAGAAAAGGCCGGGCTCGGCCGCGGCTTGGCTGCGGCCGAAACCACCTCCAGAGCATGGCCAAATGCAAGGCCAATTTTGGCCCCGCATTTGGCCTTTTGCGCGTTTACACTGAAGCGGGGCTGGGCCGAGCCGCGGCCGAGCCTCGAACTGTAAACAGGGTCTAGGTCACTCATTCTTAATCCACTACAACCCAAATATGGTAATTTTATCTAGGGTTAATGCATAGCATGTTGGGTCTCTATGAACAATGGTTTTAATGCAAATGTGAAATAGAGAAGAGAGAGGGGGGGGGGTAGGGGGAGAGAGAAAGAGAGGGGAGGGGCAGATAACTGAAGAGTCCTTGCTTGAATTGTTTTGATTGTTCTCAAGAGGGTATAGAATGACATCTTGGTTTCCATTTATATGCTCATTATTGAATATTGGAATAACAGTCGGTGTGCACCAGTGCAATAGAAACAAGACGCTATCACGATCAAGGGGAGGCGGGACAGCTTTTACCGCTTGATAGAAGGTATGCTCCTAGCGACCTCGGTGATGTTCATTCAAGCTTAGAGCCAGCGGTCTAAGCACTACCAATCAGTAATCAGGATGCCACGCACTGACCAATAAGATCACTCCCTCGTTGCTAGGGGTGGAGTCTATCTGTATTGCTATACTAGTATCCAAATCTTCGGACACATTTCTGTTACGTTGAAAGTTGGAAAATCATGGCCCAGAAAAACATTGATTTCTTGCCTTTCTTTTGATCATTTGGCTTCGAAATTTCGGCAGATGATAGACAAAACATTACACTACAAAATTATGCCAAAAACAGAAATCTGATTCTTTTGGCCAATTTTGATGATGTGACATCAAACTTGATTTTCTCGGCTCAGCCGTCAGTGACTTTAGGATCCTTATGTTGTAGCGGGTCACATATATTGGAAATAGTATTTAGCAGGAAGTATAGACGTAATCAGCAATTAAATGGCTGAAATGGCCCCCAAGGGGTGAAAGGTGAATGGTCTGAGGTTAACAATATTCAGCCAAAAAGTAGTTCCACTAGGTATAACTCTTCAGTCCTAAGTTACAATTCACTTGTCATATCAGTATGTTATTAATTCATTTTCATTTTTGTTTTTGTTTTTTTTTGTGTTCACCAATATGTTTTTACTAATTGTACCTCAGTTCCATTTTTTTTTTTTTTTTTTTGGGGGGGGGGGGGGAGGGCAGAGGGTGTGGGTTTGTGGGTCAAGAGGCAGGGATAGGAACACAGAGGATGTTGCACAGTCAAGTCCCAATCTGCCCAAAGTGGTTTCACAGCGCTGAGTGGTCGTAGGCCAAGAGTTTCCTGTTCACATCCTGATTGAGCTTCCGCCATCAGTTGAGTAAACCGAGCCTTCTACATCATCACCGATCTCTCTGTTATTGGATGTCATGATTTGGATCCAGATCACATTGGTGATTTTCTGCTTCTAGGCTGGCGTAGGATCGACCAACTGCCAAACGCATCCGAACACTTCTCTCACTTCAATTGCATTCTACTGACAGGTGGCCCACCATGGGAAGACAGCAGTCTTTTCATGAATTTCAGACATTGTACTGAGTTGTGTGCCATTAGTAGCTTCAGGTACCTCTTCTTCAATGCCTGGTGACCAAATTGAGTGTTGCTGCGTATAATTCAGCGTAATTCAAACCGGGATGAATGTATGTCGGTAACGACGCATTGTCTCCTTGCAAAGTGTAATCCTATAAGGATCTGTCATCTAGTAGTACCTTCGAGCGAGTTTGCTGTGGTGGCTACAGAGTCTCTAGTTTTGTATTAACAATTTTCTAGATTTGACAACATTGGGTTGATTGTGGATGTGCAGGTGAATTCCCTCAGTTGTGTAGTGGGATCTACAAGTATACCTACCAGATATCTTCAGGTGAGTGCCGACAACAATGTATTTGCAACATGAGCACATGTTTGAATGACAGTCTTTGTTGCATTGATGATGCAGTGATCACAGTGATAATGGCAAAGATATGAGTGGCTCTTGAAATATATAGTAATGCTGATGCAAGTATATCTCTTTCTAGGAGATATTTTTGCCCATTTATCAAATGCAATAGGGAAGTAGATGAATGCTTCAAAATTGATTTAGATATTACTTTTTTTACTTCTGGTCAATTCCAGCATAACGGTCATGACATTCAGACAATTTTTTTTTTTTTGCAATTCAAACCATCACACAGTGAAATTGGCAGTCTCCAAAAGATTCAAATGGAGTTTATCAGACACATTGAAGTATATGTAACATACACAGAAAATGTCATGGAAATTTATCAAGTGGTTGTCGAGAAATTGCATTTTTTTTTGCGAGACTAGTACTTTATCATTTTCAGCAAATGTTTTCTTTTCTTGGCTAGAAATGAATGATCAAGCCCCTTGTTTTCTGAGAATTTTCACAACGATTTCCACGTAGAATGGTCACCTGGGCAACAAAGTATTCATGTTTTCTTCATGGCAAATTTAACTTGTACAAATTGTGTAATCAACTCATTGCTTGCTTAGGCACTTCTTGAGGCTTGCCAGAGTGGTGTACTGGTTACATCTCACCAGCTTGGGAGCAGGACTTTTTTAAAATACTGGGTGCTCTCCCTGCTAACTGGTTGCAACTGATTATACAGTGTACCTTTCAGTGGATAAACATCTTCTCATAGCATCTCGAAATTGTGCTTTTTGTAACGATGCTGTGCGCTGTTATGTACTGGTATATCCCGGCATAGAGGTACATCTAGTTTAGTTGAATTAATGAAATGGATAGGCAGCATTCAGACCGACTTTCTGAGACCATAGAGCGACATGTACTTTTCACACGTTTAATGTAGCCAACAGTTACATCCTCCGCGCTCTTGGCATGTGATATCTCATTAATATGCCAATGAAGGTGTGGATTTATAGAGTAATAGAGATGAGAGAGGTACATGTATGGATACAGTACAAACTTTTTTTTATTATTATGAGGCAACACCATCATTGAAGACATTGATGCTGGTGACATTTGGATACTTTGTTGCTGTATCATCGGTGATCATACTCATTGGATGCACAAGGATCCATTCGTGCAGGTGTTCCTGGCTGTTGTGTTGGCTCCGTGGTAGATACGTGTTAAATGTGGTCTGCAATGTACTTTTATGTAGAAAGTGCTAATTTTAAGTATTTAAGGGAAGGCCAACAGTGAAAATTCCATTGTCTTGCCTTTAGGAGTCCATTGTCTAAATACTCCGTGGAATGACAGCTGCTGTTTATCAGTCATGATTACAAGAGGTGGGAATGGATCAAACCAGCGTAACAGGGTAGCTAAATCATCTAAAATCAACAGTCTTCCAAGTTCCAGTGGCAGAAAGCAGAGTCTGCTTTTTTTTTTTTTTTAATTGAGTAATGTGCAGACTTAACTATTTACCATTTACTTATTAAGTATAGAAGTGTCCTGCTATCCTCAAGCAATTGAAACTAATCACCACCCTGTTTCACTGGGTCTTAGTGTTATTTTTGCCACTTGTCTAATACAAGGTGTCATGTCCGTTACGCCATTTACAGGAAAACTAGAAGTGGTATAGAAAAATGGTTTCCACACATGCAAGGGGATTCCATCCTAACATAGGAAATGAATTTGCAGCAACGTTATACTAATTTCCTCTTGGCTATGAAAACTATATAGTAAAAAATGTAACGGACATGACTCTTCTAATGTTATAGAAATCACATAACTTTGAGGATCAATGGGTCAAAAACTGATGAAAGCTAAGTAAGTTGGTTGTGATTTTCTGTTGATATATATACTGGACTATAATTTAAAAGCTGAACAAGGCCTCTAGGACATATCTGGCCTTCTTTAGAGACAGGAACACTAAACTCTTAAAAAATAGCCAAATTTTTGTGTCATTGCAACACATCATACAGTATTTTCATTGAAAAAAATACTAAATTTTGTCATGACAAAGATGTGACTAGTAGAAAATGAAAATGTATTTGTTACTTTTTTTAGAATATTTGAGAACTGAAGTGAAACTCAAAACTTAATTTTTTCACTAAAGTGAACATTTCTCATTGAATTGCCCTTCTGCAGAAAGGAGGTTAAACTTTTCATTCTCAGAGCAGATCTCTCAAAGCATTTAAAGACTTGGAGTTATACCTCATTACCATGAATTTTTTTTTTTTTTTGTGACATTATGCTAGTGGAATATCTAAGGGGATGGGCTATCAACACTTTGGCCCGAATTCACGAAGGTGGTACAAACGAAACCATGGTTTAAACCATGGACAAAAACCATGGAGTGCCAAGTGTCGCATGGAATATTTTGTTAGGAAATCGGTCATTTCGTCGATGAAATGATTATTTTGTAACGAAATGACGGCATTTTGCAACTAAATGAACATTTCGTCCACGAAATGATAATTTCGTTAACGAAACGGTCATTTTGTTGACGAAATGACCAATTTTGTAACGAAATATTCTGTGCAACACTTGGCGCTCCATGGTTTTTGTCCATGGTTTAAACCATGGTTTCATTTGTACCACCTTCGTGAATTTGGGCCAATGTGTGCATTTCATGAAGGATGGAAGGAAATCCCATTGGGCATAAGGACTCATCAGCCCTTTCCTTTCTTTCCCTTCACCATTATGCAATGCACACAACACACAGGATGGCATTTAATTTCTTGAACAACATGTTTCAAGTTCATTCAGTGCACTCTTAAAATTGGCATCTTGGTGTGTTGGTGGGTTGATTATTTTTGTTCATATGTTTCTATGTCAAAGAAGTGATGGTAGGGAATTATAGTAACAATAGTGCTGCCAATAATGATGTATTTATAATCAGCTGATTGATGATGATGTTGATAATGATGATTTTTGGTTGTGGTGTTCATTTTGAAGATAGAAGCCCTGCCTGTGACAAACCATGTGTATGCATATATATAGTATATGTGTATGTATGTATGTATGTATGTATGTGTGCACTATGTGTTTGGGGGGGGGGGGGAGGTTAAAGGTGCTAAAGGTAAAAGGACTCTATGCAACTAAATGTGATGTTTCACTACTGAAAGACTCTTCCAGCATTTAATGTCTTCGGTCTTAAAGATAATATAAAGTTTTGGTATTACCTCAAAAGTTTCCCTGAATTTCCTTGTCTTAGTTTGTGTTTCAGGTTAAAGTACCTTTCATATAACTAACACTGTGAGACTTACTCGCCCCAAAGTGCTTTCATGTCTTAGTAATCATGCAATAATGGTTTCGTACCAGAGCCGCCGCCGTACGGCGGCGAAGTAGCACACGTATTGTACGAAACCATTATTGCATGGTAACTGCGACCAGCAGCGTGCAGCCCCATACGCATACTGAGTAGCTAACTGCGACCAGCAGCCCCATACGCATAGCTAAATGGGGCTTCGCATTGTAGCTTACAGGATCATGACAGATTTAGTATCGTGGGTAAATATCAACTTAAAATCCAAAAATTTCTTCAATTTGAAGACTTACCAGTTAAGTTGAAGTATTGAAAACAGGCTTCGGTCAACATTTGGTTTTGCCAATAGTCCCTTTCTGTTCGAATTGATGACTGAATGTGACTTGGTCGAGAGGACCTTGGGAGAGCTACACTGAATTGACGGCCAGCGCATGCGCACACAAACATCTTATCCGTTCGTGGATTTGAAATTTGTTCGCATGTGATGTGTGCGTATGCGCTGGCCGTAGTAATCAGTGTATGTAGCTCTCCCAAGGTCCTCTCGACAGAGTCACATTCAGTCATCAATTGGAACAGAAAGGGACTATTGGCAGAACCAAATGTTGCCCGAAGCCTGTTTTCAAGACTTCAACTTAATTGGTAAGTCTTCAAATTGAAGATTTTTTTGGATTTTAAGTTGATATTTACCCGTGATAATAAATCTGTCATGATCCTGAATGCTACAATGCGAAGCCCCATTACGCTATGCGTATGGGGCTGCTGGTCACAGTTAATTGCATGATTACTAAGAAATGAGAGCACTTTGGGGCGAGTAAGTCTCACAGTGTTAGTTATATGAAAGGTACTTTAACCTGAAACACGGAAATTCAGGGAAACTTTTGAGGTACCAAAACTTTTTATTATCTTTAAAATCTCTCATGATACCAAAGTTGCACAAAGATCAACCACTTCCACATTTGAGGAGAATTAAGAAGCCTCAGAAAAATAAGGCCCTTGTGTCATGAAGTCCACTATGGCTCAAAGCATTCAGTTGTTTCTAAGTCACCAAGGTCCTTGCAAATATCGTGATAGCAGCTCAACTGTGAGAGCCTTCTGAGTGGCAAGGGGTGTGCCATTCTTTTAATAGCCTTTCTCGTGGGTCCCTGCAAAATCGTCACATCAGATGCTGGAATGCAGTGTGACAGTGCGACTTTGGACTTGTGTTTCCTACAGTGTGTGCTATGTGGGAGGATGTTGTACTACTGCCAAGCATATGGGTGCAAAAGTAGCACTTAAAGTACTTTACCTCTGGTAAATGTGATTTAAGATATAAGTGACAGTTCATCACAAAACCATCAAAAAGTTGGACACCCTGAATAAACAGGACTCAGAATAGGTGAATCAATCTTCAGTTTTTCGTACTTCTTGAAAGGGCAATTATTCTATATTACTTTAAAGTTTTGGGTGGAAATTGTGTTTTTAGCATTCTTTTTAACACTGTGTATGTAGAATAGTGTGAGCAGTCCTTTCCTTTCTTAACCCGTTGAAGACGGTTTGATTTTGCTCCAAAACACATTTCCCATAGACGCTTGCCCGAGTATACTCAGGACTTGTCCTCAACGGGTTAAAAACCCTTGGCATGTACTCTTCAAATTTAACTCTTATAACTTTTGAATGGATGGTGCTACTGCTTTGAAAGCTGGTATTAGTCATGTACAGACTGTGTTAATAGAGTTCATGCTTGATTTCAGCTTAATCTGATAATCCATTCATTGCTGATGCTGTGGAGTTTACATCCTGTTTTTGTTTTGTTTTTGTTTACGGCTTGGTAAGATTAAGTGCTTGAATAGACCCTATACTTTAGACCCTCTTTTCTCAGTACACACTTTTTCAGCGTGTATGCTTTCTTTCTAGTATATACAATGTAGTTAGGTTAGGCAAGGAGCTTGAAGCTCCTTGGGTTAGGAGAGTCCATTGGAATTGAGTTATACATCATTTTAAAGCTAAAAGTCTGCAGTTTCTGAATCTGCTAAAAATCAGTTTCTGGTGACTTTTCATTGGTTTTTGTGATGCAGCCAAGTCACATAAGTAATTTGTAGATATATTTAATTGTCAAAATATTATTTCATACCTAAGCCATTTTGGCGATGGCTCATGTGAACATTGGTAGCAATGAACTTTCTCTTTTTCTTAGTTGGTCCAAAGCATCATAATGCTTCAGCTTGCCCAGCATAGCAATTTATGGAACTTGTGATCAAACAAAGAATGAATCTGCATAGACCAGGTAACCAGAATGGTTCATCAATCAACACTTGGGGAACATCCACTCCATTGTTTTGCATTAGATGCAGTAATGCAATACTGCAGTAACTTAACTTTTCTGTTAATATTGCCAAATACCAGGCTTGCTGTCAGGTGGATCTGCTGGCAAGCAACAGATATAAGCATTACAACACACCACAGGTGCTTATCTCAATTTAAAAATCTACGCATGTCTTTTTAAAAGTCTCAATTTAAAAATCTCAATTTAAAAATCTACGCATCTCAATTTAAAAATCTACGCCTGTCTACGCACCTTTTTCTGCTCATGTGAAAACTAGAACCCCAAGCTGGCTTTTTAATATCGAACACATTTTAGTATGATTGAGGAACAGCCTGAATGCTTACATGTTCAGGCAGGTTCATAAACATACATGTATCAATGCATTTACCAGTCTTTCTAGATAGGTTCATTGACATATCAGTAGCTCCATTGGTCTTTGTAGGCTGTTCACTAATGTTACAATAGCTTCAGTGGTCTTTATATGGACAGGTTCATGAACATGTCAATAGCTTCAGAGGTCTTTATAGACAGGTTCATGAACATGTCAGTAGCTTCAGAGGTCTTTATAGACAGGATCATTAATGTGTCAGTAGCTTCATTGGTCAGGTTGCCTTTATTGACAAATGGTCACCATGAGAAGAAAATTCAACTCTTAAAGTTACAAAAAAAAAAGAGAAAAATGATGCAGATCTCTTCTACACAGTCATGTCATAGCCATAGTCATTGTGTAGATGGACACCAATAAAAACAATTGTGCAAGCGAGGTTATGACAAGGGAATGACTCATCAAAACTATGTTTACAATAAAATTTTATATGGTTATCATACTAGTTTCATAACCATATACCTGTATGTGGAGAGTTATTCAAGGGATGAATGGTTTGTGCATGGTCTTTCAACTAGAAGTTATCAATTTGAAGTATTACGCTTACTTTTCTTTCATTTCTGCTAGTTCAACATAATGGATAGATCTGGCTATTCATAGGTTATCGAACCACTCAGAACTGAAAATTCAGTCAAGTTTTCGCAAGAGTATTTGGTATCATGAGAACATGAACTTTGATGTATTCAACGTAATGCGGCAGTCAATACAGATATTTTGGATTTCATCCAGGGTTTTCTTTTAACTTTTTTTTTATGCTGTGCCGTTGATATGAAGGTGTGTGGAATTCCAGCTTTCACTGGTATTCCCAAAGGAAAACCATTGATCATTTCACTTCCTGCTGGCTGTGCCACATCCTAAACACGGAACTTATTGAAAAAAAAAAATCCTGTTGGGTATAAAAGAAACCGGAAATAGTATCAAACCCTAAAAGGGGGGGGGGGGGGGACACCCCCCTCGACATTTCCGCGACCATTTTTTCACCGCGCCGCTCACTGACTTTTTACTTTCAAGTCTTCCACATCTTATGACACCATTTTTACCGTGACGATGCTGCATGACCTTTTATACATGCTTTATCAGACCGAAAATGGCTATGCAAAGTCTATGCAAAAAGAGTTTTCTCACATTAATCAAACAGATATTATTTTCACTTTCAGTGGCTGAAATCAGTTAATTTCAGCATGATTATGCCTATACGTTCTGTAATAAATTTTGTGGAAAAAACAGAAAAAAAAGGTAAAAAAAAAGACATATTTCCTAGAAAAAAAAAATTGAAAAAGAGATTTAGACATGAACAATTGCTTTCATTTTCATGTATAATCTATACAGATTTTATTGTATACTTTGATTTCACTCTTATTGATTTCTGACTCTTCTACTTGAAAGACTTAACATCATTATGCTATCCTGTTAATTCCTAGCTTGTGAAAAAAAAAAATCTTTTGAGATTAGGATCGAGCTCGCCATCCCACTGTTTTGTACATGTATGTGAATGCGACTATAAATTCCATGTCCATTGGTATGTGTGTGAAATTTGTGCACTTTTGACTCAGTGGGACAGAAAGGGTTAATGATTAAAGTGTTTGCTCACCCAATTTTATGTGACATTATGCAAGGGATCATTTACATTGTCTGCATGTATTTTGTCAATGCAAAACTGGACAATTCCTCATTAGAGTAATCAAAGGGGCATGAAAATGAGGATGTAGGACCGACTTTGGAGCAATCAAACACAGGATGGGGAATTTCATAAGTGCAAAGTAGCCTCAGAATGTCTCTAATATTGGTAGTTATTTTGAATGATCTAATATTCAGAAGTCATTATTGCATTGTTGTGCCATTGAGGAGGAAAGGGGAAGTGGAACAGAGAATGTGCATGAGTGTGTGTGTGTGTATGTGTGTGTATGTGTGTTCTCATTAATGGCTTCAATCAGGAATAATAGTATTTCACTCCAGGCAACTGGGGATATATTTCACACTGAGTATATGTATGTTTATTCAGAGTATTCAAAACAAATTAAAAAGTACCCTTTTAAGGCCCTAAGGGTATACCTTAGCGTGTACAAATATGTATATGATACACCTGCCCTTTCCACATATCGGTATTTAGGACCTGTATGTAGCCGAATAGTTTTCACACTATTCAAATGGAGAAATTGGAAAATTTTTACATACATGTGTCTTCAGTGTTATGTATCTACACATGACATGAAGCCTTAGTTTTTACTTTCACAAACTGAATTTAAGTAATATTTTTGTGGTTTGCAATTTCATTTAGTCAATTTATTTGAAAAAAAAAGAGAAAAAAAAACATTTTTGAGATACAAATAACGGAATAGGTCTGGTTGCCTCGAGCAAATTATCATATCCACAGTTGAAGTGAATGTGTATATATGTATATGTGTGTGTGTGTGTGTGTGTGAGAAAGAAAGATATATGAAAAGAAAAATGAATGGGTATCTAAAGAGTGATGAGAAAATTGAAAATAATGAAAGATATAAATATGAAGAAAATATGAGAGGGAGAAAAATGATAGGAGAAATAGAGAAAGAAATGCAGAAAGGCAAAGAGATTAACCCTTTGAGGACAGACTGATTTTGCTGCTACAACACACATTTCCCATAAACTCCTGGCCGAGTATTCTCGGAACTCGTCCTCAACGGGTAAAGAAGAAAATGAGACTGAGAGACAGAGAAAAGAAAGGATGGAGGGGGTGCGGGGGGGGGGGGGGGACTTTTAGCAGCCTGTTGTATCACTACCTGTAAACAAGCAATTAGTATGTAAAGAGTGGAGGACAACAGGTCTATTGCCCATCCTATGGAAGAGGAGTGGCCCCCTCCTAGGAGTTCCAAGGGAGTTCCCACTGCCCGTTACGGGGTTTTCCCTTCTTCCTCGTACGACAGTGAGGATAAACCTATTAGAGGTGAAGAGAGTCTGAATGGTGCAAACGATTGCCTCCTCTTTGTATTAACCCATTTCCCTCGGCAAACTGGTGTGCCGTGCAGTAAATGTATGGGACATAACTCCCTCTCGGAGGCAATTTAGTATTACTTGATAAAAAACAACAACAAGCAGCGCCAACTTCATGCGTGCGTGTAGAGGGTGCCTCCAGATTGTGTGGCCATTCCACCTTCCGGCAGGCTAAATACTTATGAGTCTGCGCACTGGGTTTGATGGTCTTGTGTACAGTTTGGTCCCATTTCAAACTGTGCCGGTAGGTTTTGCTCTCACAGGATATAATCAACCAGACAGTTTCTTCTCGTGGATTTTTATCAAGTGGAGGTAATGGTACAAGCTCTTTGCCTATGGCAGTAAGTTGCAGTCCCTCATTGCGTTCACGTGATAATTACTTTCCACCTTAGTGAGCGATTAACCCTGAGCAAGAGGAGACAGCTAGACCCACTGTTTGACATGTTTTATGCCTCTGTATCAAAATGCATGCATACTAGCGTATTCGCTACCTAAAGAGATGCTAGCATCCTTCATAGCTACCCCCTCTCCCTCATTAGAAGTTCATTCCAGAAGCTGGAATATCATGTGAACATAGGTGTATGTACATTGATTATGAAATAATGTGAATGTGGATTTTGTAATGTGAATGCAAATACTTCGCAAACACATTGTGATACACTGTGGTATTTAGGGTGGTAATTCAAACTTTGCACGAAAAAATGTATGTGAGATTTGAGTGTGAATCATTTCACGAAATACCACCAATCGTACAGCGGCGTATTTCTCATGTGGCCTGACATACTTCTTTTTTTTTTTCCTTTGGAGATATGCGCATACACAATGCCCCAAGGCTTACCAGAAATGGCACATTATTTTGTGAATGAGAACTACCATGTACAGGTATCTACTGTATAAGCTGTTATTTTCGCGTACAGATGTTTTCGCGAATGAGGAGGTCAGAGACATTTTTTAGAGATGTTGTTTTTGTGAATTTACGCCGATGCTAACATGAATGCATTATTACCCTTGGGCATGGCGACATTTTCGCGTGTTGTTAAATTCGCAATCCGAGTGTGATTCGCGAAATCCTCGAAAATCAAACCCTCGCAAAAATAACATCTTATACAGTATCATACCGTGATATTTTGCCAATGAGAATGGTACCAACAAATCACCCTGCATGGTATTTCATACTGCAGTAATTCTAATGAAAATACACCTTGTGATATCTGTGTCCACACTAGACTTTGAGTATGATCTTGATTTCGGACAACTGTTGTAAACCTACTGGTGTTCACATTTAAACTCTCAGTCATTGACGTAAAAATTCTCACCAGGATATAAAAACTGCATCAAAAGTCAGGCATGTTGATCATAATAATACAGGCCTGTTATATCCAGCATCCTGATGATATATTTTGTTTCAGTATCAGTTTGTTTAATCTTTCCACTTTTACAAATAATCATATGACAAATCAACAGTATGATATGATCTCATCAAATATCAGCCAGAGTTCTTAGAGGAATGGATATAATTACACTTATATACAAGAAAATATATCATATTTTAACCCATTCCTTCTGTAATTCTCTGCGAACCTTCAAAGATTCGTTTGCTCTTCGACAAAGAACGGACAGGTTGGTAATCTTCCTGTGTGAAAGCAGTCAAGCTGTACATGTTTTCCCTTTCCGTGATCAACTGCAGATGTATTATGTTTCAGTTTCAGTTTGTTTAATTTTTCCACTTCTACAAATAATCATATGACAAATCAACAGTAATGATCTTATTAAATATCAGTCAGAGTTCTTAAAGGAATAAATGTAATTACGTGAATACAAGAAAATATATCATATTTCAACCCATTCCGTCTGTAATTCTCTGTGAGCCTTCAATGCCCCCGAAGGAGATTCGTTTGCTCGTTGACAAAGAATGGACAGGTTGGTAATCTACCTGTGTGAAAGCAGTCAAGCTGTACATGTTTTCCCTTTTCACGGTCAACTGCATGTGCCATTGAACAATGCAAATATTGATCGGTCATGAGGTATAAATAAAGGATGCACTGATAGGCACTTAACTCTTTTGTTATACACTATAAGGGCACCTGAACAGGGTCAGTGAAAGCATGGAGCTACATTCGTTTGTAGCTCCATGGTGAAAGTAAAAAATCTAGTGAGCCTTGATTGCTCCCTACGTCGTCATACAAGTTTCATACTCTCTAAAAAAAAATCGAGTGAAAATATTCACTCTTAAAGGAGTGAATACAAAAAAGAGTGAATTCAAAGTGAAATTGGAGTGAATTTTGAGTGAAAATGTTAATTTTCACTCGTTTTGGAGTGACCTCAGGGATCACTCCAAAATCTTCAAGTGATCCCTGAGGTCACTCCAAAGCGAGTAAAAATGAACATTTTTACTCAAAATTCACTCCAATTTCACTTTAAATTCACTCTTTTTTTTTGTATTCACTCCTTTAAGAGTGAATATTTCCACTCAATTTTTTTAGAGAGTAGTGAGCCTTGATTGCTCCCTACGTCGTCATACAAGTTTCATAGGATATAGCAAAGCAAATACTTCTTTTGAGAACTAGGTAAATGAGACAATTAAAAATACACTCAGTTTTGATACAGAAAAAGAACAGATATTGACAGAAGAAACTTCAATCTTTCGATCTGAGTCATATTTCTGGTCGGCATAACACAAATTTAGAATCATGAATTTAGGTCACTAATGTGTACACTCTTGTGTACATTTTGGGACCCTGATATACCAGGTTCCCATATAAAGAGTTGATGCTGCCGGGTTTCCTCAAGGAACGGGGTAAGGTACAGATGGAGGAGACCATTATCAGTATTAGAGCAGTTTGCTTTACTGGGATAACAGCCTCAAGGGGATATCGTATCATTGTAAATATTTTTTTTTTCCAAAGTAAATCAACCCCCCCCCCCAAAAAAAAAAAAGAAAGAAAAAAAAGGTCAGAACTTTGATATTAGTAAGGACAATAGAGCCCCAATAGACATTTTCACATCAGCCCGATAAAAATCCAAGCTCGAAATATTTTCCGCGATTGCGAATTAGAGCGCTATTTCATTTCTTATTCACATCAGCCCGAAGAGGGGGTAGCCCGAATAGTTAAAAATTTTAAAATAGCTAATTTGACAGCTGAGTATGTGCAAACTGCATCAGTAATGTGTGTGCCCTCTCAAAAATTCCTCATGATTTGTGTGCAGTTTGCCTCGATCGATCGGGTCACACACGCTAGGCATGATGGGATTCATCGCGCTAATTTCTCGAGTCATTTTCACATTATCAAATAGCGCGCTACTATCCCGCTATTTCAGAAATTTCCCGAGTTGGAGTTGAGAATTTTTCTCGATCAGAGCGATACAATTAATGCGCTAATTTGTGTTCACATTATCAAATAGCGCGCTATTTTGCTATTGGGAAAATTTCCCAAGTCAGAAAATAGCGCGCTATTTCGAAACATCGGGCTGATGTGAAAATGCCTAATGTGTTTGATTATGGAGCTAGATGGTAGCTCCTTGTTCTGATCTTGCATACTGAAATACACTCTGAATGAAATTCATCCGAGTGTAAGGTGTGTGACTTAATTTGGATTGCTCTCTTCCTTCCCCAGCAGTTTTTGAACCTAGTATTTCTACATCTGTTGTCTTTTTTTTTCTTCTGTCAAATCCAGCAGATGAATGCAGACAAAGAAAAAAAATAAATGAAATAAGAATAAAAAGTCATGTGTGTTTTGAAGTCAGTCAGTATCTGCACAACTACCATGGGGTTTGCCCCTGAAACCAAAAGTAGACTCAAATATCACATCGAGACCATGATGCATGGGCAAGACATTGTTTGACTGGAAGTGACACCTACTCTAGACAGAATCTCCTACACTTTATTTTGCAGGCAGAAGTGCGCGGATGTAATAATCCTAATTTCCATGCAAGTTTGTATAAAATATTATGCCTGCTCAAAAAGAAGACCGTGATAGTCTGCAAATATACAGTATCAAGCTTTCCTGATTTACAGTGTGAGCTGGTTCAAAAAATATATATATCGCTTTTCTTTGTTGTTTAAAACCCATTGAGGACGGTTTGCTTTTGCTACAACACGCATTTCCCATAGACTCTTGCCTGAATATTCTCGGGACTCGTCCTCAATGGGTTAAAATGTGTTTATGTATTTATGCAGTGTTCCCACGATAGCGATTAATGTCACAATATATTGAAACTGTCAAATGATTAATTGTATGATTTTATGGTCATTTTATTAATACTTGTATATACTCATATATCATTAAATTGTTATTAATTTGTGAGATTAATGTATTATGAATTTTTGTTTTAATGTATTATAAGATATTGTTGTATATATTTATACATATCAATATATTGCTCTCATATTACAATTATACAGAAACACAAAATAGTAGTTCTCCCCTTAATCAAAATGGCCTAATTTTTTAAGGGAAAAAAATATGAGTTACAACAACAAAAAATTGGTAATGGTGTTTCGGCACATGTTGACTTATGTGTTGATAGTGCATGATCAATTTCAGCTTGATTTGATAATCCCTTCATTGTTGTTGCTAAAGAAGTGTTATCTTTTTTTTTTTCTTCTTGAGTAGACCCTATACTTTAGAGCCTCTTTCTAAGTACACTTTTCCAGCATGTGTTCTTTCTTTCTAATATTTTGGTAGGTTAGGAGATTCCATTTGAATTGAGTTATGTATCATTCTAAAGCTTAAAGGTAGGGAATCCCATTTGCATGCCTCAAATGAAGAGTTGTATAAATACAGTGGTATGTTGAAGAGAGTATCATTTTAGAAACTCCCATAAAGTATTGAAAGTGGAAGGTAACATTTAGTACATTTTTATTGATCGTTAGATTTTGAATTGAATTTTTTTCGGGGCTCACCGTAAATTCCAGTACATTACTAGGCTACCTTTGCAGACCCATGCACTGCATGTGTGTCCATCATGTATATTTTGTGAAGAAAGTTCATCAAAACTTACAAACATTTCTATATACATTCTTACCACACACTCTATGTGTTATTACATCAGCTCTTATACTTTTAGATTTGTGTTTACAGATAAAAAAATACAGAAGACTGCAACAAAAAGGCTTAAGTGTGGCTGACACACAGAACTACTGAGTAGTTGAGTTTTGTGCATTATTCAAATTGTAGATAACTGTTGACTTCCAAATTTCTCAGCAGTGGCCTAAACAAGTCCCCTGAGATTCATATTTAATGTTTTGCTGCATTTTGGGAGGTCTGTAAAAGGTATCCCCTACCTGTAAAGGACAAGTTCACCTTCAAAGACGTGTGGGTTGAGTGAATGCAGCAATATTAGTAGAACACATCATTGAGAGTTTAAGGAAAATCGGACAATCTGTTCAAAAGTTATGAATTCTTGAAGTTTCAGCTCAGTCACGGCTGGATGAGAAGACTACTGTAGCTTGTGATGTCATATGTGTACAATGATAATAAAGAAAGAATAAAGAAAAATCAACATACAAAAATGTATTTTCACTTTTCTTACGTTATAACAAAAGAATGCATGACTGCTCTCTTTCATAAGGCAGGGGAAATAATATCACCCTTAACATACCTCAGTAACAAGGTGAAGAAATGTGCACTTTATTCAAAAAGTGAAGTTTGTGAAATTCTCTTTTGATTTTCCTTAGATTATTGTACACATGTGACATCATACACAGTAGTGGTCTTCTCGTCAAGCAGTGACTGTGCAGATACTTTGAAAATTCATAACTTTTGAATGGATTGTCCGATTTCCCCCAAATTTTCACTGATGAGTTCTATTAATATTGTTGCATTCACTCAATCCACATGTATATGAAAGTGAACTTGTCCTTTAAAAGTCTGCTCTTTCAGAATCTGCTCTTAACTAAAAATCCATGTCTGCAAGGCAACTTTTTGTTGGTTTTGTGATGCAGGCCAGGTCACATGTGGTAGAGTCCATGCCAGGAAGCTGTACATTACTGATTTTCACATTGACACTTAAAAAAAGAAGACCCCAGGTCTGCTCTGCATGCAAGAATATGTTGGACTACTCATATGTATATACAAAAGGCAGATCTCAGAACAGAATGTTCTTTTATCGAATGTAGTGATTACGTAATATATACACGCTTCTTCTCTGCAGGGCTCCGCTACAGCATCGCCGCGTACCTGATTGAAACGGGAGTGGTGCGACTGGATGAGCGAGTGACCAAGATGCTGGGGGGAGACATGCTACCCCTCCTCAAGACATGGGTGGAGGAGGAGGAGGACACCAGCCAAAACAACAACAACAATCAGACAGTGAGCTAGTGCATGGTCACTTTTCTTTTCTTTCCAGAAGTGAATATATTAAAGGACAAGTTCACCTTCATAGACATGTGGGTTGAGTGAATGCGGCTAATATTAGTAGAACACTTCAGTGAAAGTTTGAGGAAAATCAGACAATACGTTCAAAAGTTATGAATTTTTGAAGTTTCTGCTCAGTCACGGCTGGATGAAAAGACTACTATATCTTGTGATGTCACATGTGTACAACGTTATAAAGAAAGAATAAAGAAAATTCAACATATTTCCATTTTTCTCGCATAACAAAAGAACATTCGACCTCTCTCTTTCAGAAGGCAGGGGGAATGATATTACCCTTAACATACATCAGTAACAAGTCGAAGAAATTTGCACTTTATTCAGAAAGTAAAGTTTTGTGAAATTCTCTTTTTATTTTCCTTATATCGTTGTACACATGTGACATCATACATTGTAGTAGTCTTCTTATCCAGCAGTGACTGCGCAGATACTTTAAAAATTCATAACTTTTGAACAGATCGTCCGATTTTCCTCAAACTTTCACTGATGTGTTCTACTAATTTTGCTGCATTCTCTCAATCCTTATGTATATGAAGGTGGACTTGTCCTTTAAGTTAACAACAGTATTAACATTTCAATTCAGTGCTGAAACTGGAATTACTGTAAAAGTGGAAATTTTTGCAGTGTTGAAATTTTCACGCATTTCACACAACCTGAAACTAGCACGATAATATGAGAATGCAAAATGACATTTTTGCTTGCTATGTGGTCCAGTAGTTCATGTCTAGATTAGAGCGTGAAGAAATACTCATGTGAAAATATCCACTTTTACAGTAGATGGCACATATAGTATGCTTTGTGTGGATTGGCACCTACCAGCACTGACCTGCTTGCTCTGCTGATTGGCCCAGATGCAGTCAAGCTCACTGTCAGTAATTAAGCAAAGACCAAGTATAATCCTGTTCCTGTTTGAAGAAGGCCTTTTCCTTTTTTAGCTCACCTGAGCCAGTAAGGCTCAAGTGAGCTATTGCGATCGCCCTTCGTCCGGCGTCCGTCGTGCGTCGTCCGTCGTGTGTAAACTTTTTACATTTTCATCTTCTTCTTGAAAACCCCAAGACCGATTTTCATCAAACTTGGCAGGTAGCATCCCTAGGGGGGTTAGGAACTCAATTTGTTAAAATGGGCACCATGCCCCACCCAAAGTTCAGGAATCTGTAAAAATCTTCTTCTCTAGAACCAGAAGTGATAGAGCTAAGTTAATACTATGAGTTAGTACATTGATGACTGTAGTTTCAAGTTTGTTCATGGCAGAATCAGGGGTGCCCCCCTTGGGACCCAGGGGAGGGGGGTGGGGAGGGGTCCTAATGGGGCCTAAATTGTACATTTTCATCTTCTTCTTGAGAACCTCTCGACCCATTTTCACCAAACGTGGCAGGTAGGATCCCTAGGGGGTTAGGATCTCAATTTGTTAAAATGGGCACCATATCCCACCCAGGGGACCCCCAGGGGGCCCAAACCCCTCAAAATTAAGGAATCTTTAAAAATCTTCTCTAGAATCAGAAGTTACAGAGCTAAGATAATACTATGAGTGAGTACATTAATGACTGTAGTTTCAAGTTTGTTCATAGCAGTTCATAGCAGGGGTGCCCCTCTTGGGGGCAGGGGGGGGGGGGTCCAAATGGGGGCCTGAATTGTACATTTTCATCTTCTTCCTGAAAACCTCATGATGGATTTTCATCAAACTTGGCAGGTAGCATCCCTAGGGGGTCGGGATCTCAATTTATCAAAATGGGCACCATGCCACACCCAGAGGGCCCCAGGGGGCCCCAATTCTCCCAAATTAAGGAATCTTAAAAAATTTGGGCCCTTATTGTACATTTGCATCTTCTACTTGATAATGCCTGGTCAAATTTTAGTAGAGCTGTGAATAATTTAGATTAGTGATTGCGTGAAAGGTGAACTTGCAGTACTCAGGTGAGCGCTAGACCCGCGTGTCTCTTGTTTAAATGCCCCCATGATTGTCAACAAAGGAGATGTTCGTGAAAACTGTGTGCAAGCTAATTAGAGACATGCCAGGCAAAGACATCAACCATCGCTTCATTTAATTTACTTATATCATGATTATGATTTCACAGTAGCAGAAATTTGGGAAGTTGATTTGAAGATGAGGGAGCTCTTAATTTTATGGTATAGTTTTACAAAAGTTCCTCGAGATGCCCGAAAAAGGTCAGCAGCTAGGTGGAATGATCACTGATGTGGTATCTCCTTTCAGTGATCATAATGAATGTTAGTAGAATGTAAACTTTCTCATGAATGTGCAAATTATTATTATTATTGTTATTATTATTTTTTATGATCATTATTATGATAATTAAGTGGATCAAAAGTGAAAGTGATGGGAAAATGAGGCTTTAATTGTTTTTTATTCTGAAAATAAAACACACACACACACACACACACACACACACACACACGCATACACACAAAATGGTATGATATGTAGATTCACGTTCAACAGGAAATGACATGTAGACCTGTTCTGTTTGGGTGCTGTTTTGAATGGGGATGGAGGGGGTGTATTTTAGTATACCTAACAATAGTTGATATATGCACTGATATAGCATTGCACCTGACTTATTGCATGATGCATTGGATAATCTTTTCTTCCTGTTTTTGAATGAATATGAAAATGAATATAAAATCACACAAGTATATGATATATGACAAAGTATTACCTTTGACAATCAACAACATGGAGCATTACATACGTTAGATTAAATAGCGATAAATGTTGATGATTATGTAGTAATGGATAAGCTTACCGTGGCCTAAATCACTCACTTAATAAGTTAGTTCATGGATACATTTAGTAATTGCTTAACATTAATCATTCACAAGTGACTAATTGACATTTTCTTAAAAGTCAACACCTTGAAATAGATGAACACCCACAACTTAGTCTGCTTTACAAAAAAAAAAGAAAAAGAAAAGAAACTACTCTCAGTATTTCCACCACTTAAAAAAAGATAAATAAATAAAAAAGAATGCAAGGCAAATACAGGATAATAGGAATGTGACATGCAAAATATGTAGAACAAAGATACAGCAAGTGCCAAATCTCTGTTTTGTCAGATTAATCTTAATTTACTGGCTATACCCCTAACACACATTGCAGGTATCTTCCACTATGTATCACATGGAGCATCATCATTATAACATGACAGTAAGGCTGTTAAAGGGAAGGTAAACCCAAACAGCATTGTGGATTGAGTGAAAGCAGCAACATTAGTAGAACACATCAGTGAAAGTTTGAGGAAAATCGGACAATCGATGCAAAAGTTATGACTTTTTAAAGTTTCGGTGATGGAACTGCTGGATGAGGAGACTACTAGAGGAAATGACGTATGAGTGGACAACGATACAAAGAAAATATAAAGGAAATTCAACAAAAATTCACTTTTCTAGAATTATGAAAGAGCAGTGGACCAACCGCTTTCAGAAAGCGGGGGGAATAATTGCTACCCTTAGCATATGTCAATATCAAGTTGATGGAATTTGCAATTTTCATGAAAAATGGATTTTTGTAGTATTTTCTTTATATTTTCTTGGTATTGTTGTCCACTCATACGTCATAACCTCTAGTAGTCTCCTCATCCAGCGGCTCCAACACCAAAATTTTAGAAATTCATAACTTTTGCATCGATTGCCCGATTTTCTTCAAACTTTCACTGATGTGTTCTACTAATGTTGTTGCTTTCACTCAATCCACATTGTTTATGGGGTTTATCTTCCCTTTAAATAGGGAGCGATGAAACACCATCGTGGAAAAAAAAAAAAGAGGAAGAGGTCATTGTGACGATGGAGGAGAGAGGAAATGTGATAAAGGTCTGCCAGGAAAAGTTTCTCGTCTGTCAGTAAGTGTGTCAATGCCACTGATAGCAGCTCGTAACTCAATGAACTTGAAATTGGTCCAATCAGGACCAGCTGCAACCTTACAGGCATGATTTACCATTTGCAGATGAAACAAAAACCCAGCATTAGTGTATTAAAATAGTTCTAAAATATGAGCTAGGGATAGAAACACCCAATGTAAAAAGTTGAACCAGTATAAGCGATGTTAAGTATTGTTAAATAATTATGCAAAATGTCAACGATAGTTATGATCAAAATGTTTTCAGACGAAATCATCTGCAGTTATGGTTTAATGAGAAAAATAGTGATATCTCCTTATATTTTAGGCTTTATTGCAAAAATGTTATATGGTAGGATGTTTTGTGATACAACTGACCTACATACCCCGCATCAAAAGTGATATCTAGAACAAGGTCATATAAAAATCACTGCTCCCAAAGGTGAACAGGACCTTTACATGTTGAATCCTCTCAACTGGGAAAATGCAGTGATCACACACACACACACACACACACACACACACACACACACACACACACACACACGCACACACACGCACACACGCACACACGCACACACACACGCACTCAAACCTGCACTGTCCAAGCTCAATTTGAACACCATCTGCATTCAAAAGCCAATAACTATCCAGGGAATTGTACTGGGGATGACTGATGATATACATTGTAGATTAATTGAAGTTGCACTTTACAAAGTACATCAAAGACATTACATCATGAAAACAAACCACAGAGCTGTGAAACTGCATGTTATACTATAAGAAAAGACATGCATGATTTTAAAGTGAAAATATATAGTTGCTTATTCTTTGTTTGACATTTGATTTATTCTCTAAAGTACATTTTTCCATTTTTTACCAAAATATTTTCTCCATTTGGGATTGTTTCATTTGTTTATATATAAATATATATATATATTCCTTTTTTCCCTTTTTTTTAAACTCTGGATAGTACATTCTTTTTGTCCACAGAGGTTTCCAGCCCCCGACACAATAGCTTAAAGTTCACTGAACTTCAACATGTAGAGAATCATATCATGTTGGTATCAGTGCAGATGATTATTCATGATGAGATTAAAAAAAAAGTTCTAATGTTTCTTAAACATGAAATGAGGCAAATTGCTGTGGGGTAGATTGAGCATCTAATGTAAGTTGATAATTGATGGATGGTATGTTTGTTTGATTGATTGATTGATTGATTTGTTAATAGTGCATATATTGGAGTGAGTAAATTTGGTTTAGTTTTGTCGTTATAATTCACTCAAAACCTAAGCATACTGTTGAATCTCCTGTATGAGGTGTGTAAACATTAAGGCCTATGAAAAGTGTGATACCCAACAAGTATGAATGTATCTGACAATCAGTTGGTTTCAGCTGTATTATATCGCTAAGTACACAATCCTATAGTAGTTCATATCTGCAGAAGTGTGGACTGCAATCAATGTTAATTGCTCTTGATTATAAAGAACTCAGTAGAAGGGAGAACATTCCTGTCTGTGATGATCTGATAATGTGAGCTAATAGAAGCATGTTCCGTGAGGTGGGTTTTTGGTTGCGACACTGAAGTAATAATTTGATAATAATAAGAATTTGTCATGGCAAAGTGCATTGTCTATTTTTTTATGACATCATTCATGCATATACTTTATATTGTATCTGGGAAAAAAAATGCCCTCATCAGACAAAATGAAAGACAAATCGACAATTTGTACCACTTTGAATCATGTTCCCTTTTTCTTTTTTAATGATGGAAATAGATAAACTATTGAATTGAATTTGATTGAATTGAATAATAATAATAATCACACATTGTCAAAACACTAAGTGTAACAGGTTGATACATATATGTGCAACATGACAGGCAGCTTTGCTCAAGGGGACATAAATCTTGCTTCTTGCAACAGCAAAAACAACAACAACAACAACAAAAAAAAGAATCAGGAAGTGAGCTTTGACATTATGATGCTGAGAGATATGCTTCTGGTCTGTCCCTGTTTACTTTATGGTCAAATGTTCGTCACCTGTCAAGTCTGCATGTGTTTGGTTTTTCTCCTATAAAGTAAATTGATGTTTCGTTAATTGCTCTGTGTGATCTTTGATCCCTGCACATGCTTTGATTGACAGTTGCTGCATTTTCGCTGACCTGCTATTCTCATCACAAGCCAGATGTCTTCAGATGCTTGCAAAATCATCTCTGCAATGAAATCATTATCCCATAGATACTTTTAATGTTTTTCACACAACATTTCAAGTTCATTTACTGGCTAGCTCTGTCACATATATTTCTATCTTTCCCCCACTGGGATATTTATTATTTTTCATCAAATATAGAATAATCATCTAATCACATAATACATCATAGTTTAATATTTCAAATAAATACTTTGAGAAACAGACAGTGAAATATCGTGACTCAGAGTATACATATCGAGAGAACAGGTGTCTAAACAGACACAGTTTTTTCTGAAACACTCGCAACTTATTATCATTTCTTGCAATAAATTTTTCCTTATCATAATATTCAGTTATACTATCTTTACATAAATCCAAATGAGGTATTATTTCTATTTTGTTTGAACTCTCACATTTTTTTAAATAACATTTTTGCCACATTCATGAGGAAATTAGCCTTCGATTAAATGCTACCAGTCCCAGTTTGATTGGCTTTATCATACCTAGATCAATAATATCTCAAAGAAACAAACAAACAAACAAACAAACAAACAAAAAACAAATAGACCCCAAATGCTAAACTTCAAGATTTCATCTCCAACCATTGTTGTCACACATGGCCTTACAACACATCAAATGAATTGTCATTTTTCTTAAATTCAATCGAATGCTATAGGCCTACAGATTGTTGATTCTTAGTAAACATTCTAACATAGAAACAAAGAATAAAAGATAGATCACAACTCTTTGAGTCGCAGATTGTTCTAAGGGGTGAAAATAGAGCTGGTTTGGTATAACAAAGAGTCAATCAATGCTTGTTTTTATGGGAGGACTTTCTTCCACTTGATAGGTGTTGTTAATTAGTGGAATAACTTCTTCAGCACTGGACTTCCTGACTCAAAGGCAGGGGAAATGAGTCTTAAGAAGGTTTTCCTTGTTTTGGTCTGTGGCAGGTGACCTAAACTATGAACCTTCATAGTGTCTGCGTAACTCTGTATTTAAACATACAATAGCATTTACCCTTTAACTCAGGCTTTGAAACACTGATACATAAACCCCTTACAGACTGCCACCTCAAAATGCCATTGTGCAGTAAATGAACAAATGTAGTCACAGTGTTTATTAATGCAATATTCTACATAATAATGATAATAATAATAATAATAATAATTATGATGATGATGATGATGATGATGATGATGATGATGATAATAATAATAATAATAATAATAATAATACATTACATTTGTAATTAAAGTTGGCTTTGACAGAAAGAGCAAAATCAGATGAATAAAAATGTTTTGAGGTTTTATAAAAATTGGACAAAAAAACAACTTTAAATGGAATCTTAAAATTTCCTGTACCCCCCCCCCCCCAAATCAGGAGTACTAGTTGCAACTGCATGTACAAGTATGTAGATGGGCAGAATTTATTACTTCACATGTCTCTTTGACCTATGTGCAATCTTCACTAAATTTGCTTTGTACACCTCAGCCTTGAAGGATGTCACTGACATCACTTGATATGAAAGCAGTAGGAATAAGATAATGAAATCATTGTAGTCTTGTTATCACATGAAAATTTTAACTTTTGGGGAGAACGAACTTGCAGGTGCTGAATTATCAACCAAAACATGATTTTAACAAAATTGTATGAACAAACTGTAGGGAAAATTTTGAGGTGATGACTGTGTTACCCCTTCTATTTTGCATCATTACCCAATAAGAAGACAGGTGTAGCATTCAATTTCCATGGCTTGACTTCATGTCTGATTTTGACAAAAGTGCAATCATTCTGTGCATCTTATTGTACTCTGTGTATTGAAATCAACTCGAACACAGTGTGAAAATTACCACCTGCCCAAGGTAAATCAGAGATGCCAAGGTCAGAAATTGATTGAGCGGCAGCTAGGTGTGAAATTTTGCTGTGTGTTGATATTGGGGAGGGAGGTATTCACTCTCCCATGGCGGGTTAGGCCCACAACTATATAGGGGGGTTCAGGGGGTTCTGCAGAGCTCCTCTGTTTGCTCCTTGGTATTGCATGGTACATGTATTATTATGTAAAATAACAGAACTGAACTTAAAGGGAAGATAAACCCCAAGAGCAATGTGGATTGAGTGAAAGCAGCAACATTAGTAGAACACATCAGTGAAAGTTTGATGAAAATCGGACAATGGATGCAAAAGTTATGAATTTTTAAAGTTTTGGTGTTGGAACCGCTGGATGAGGAGACTACTAGAGGATATGACGTATGAGTGGACAACAATACAAAGAAAATATAAAGGAAATTCAACAAAAATTCACTTTTCTAGAATCATGAAAGAGCAATGGACCAACCTCTTTCAGAAAGCAAGGGGGAATAATTGCTACCCTTAACATATGTCAATATCAAGTTGATGGAATTTGTAATTTTCATGAAAAATGGATTTTTGTAGAATTTTCTTTATATTTTCTTGGTATTGTTGTCCACTCATACGTCATAACCTCTAGTAGTCTCCTCATCCAGCGGTTCCAACACCAAAACTTTAAAAATTCATAACTTTTGCATCTATTGTCCGATTTTCTTCAAACTTGCACTGATGTGTTCTACTAATGTTGCTGCTTTCACTCAATCCACATTGCTCTTGGGGTTTATCTTCCCTTTAAGTTGAATTAAAAAGGCCCACATTTTCTCATTGTGAACACTCCATAAAAATCCTAGTTATGGGCCTGCGGGGGCATACTAGTATGATAATCATATCTGTAATACAGCTTTGTATATATGTTACTAAATATTTTTAATGTAATATTAAATGTAATATTTTGATTTATTCTGGAAAAAAAAATAGGTTTGTCCCATAATGTGACTTTTTAGTCTTTGAATATCCATTCCTTGAGTTGTTATTTGTTTGTTTTTAAGAGTTGTGAAAAAAAAAAAGCTTGTCAGGCATGTGAACAAGAGAAGCCCCTGAGGCTAAAATTTAAAGGACTGCAAAATTTTATCTCCAACAACAGTGAAAGTAGGGATGATTCTGAGCAGCTCAATGAACTCAAGCAAAAAAAATGATACACTTCAATCAATAAAAATGTCTGATGGCAGACTTACAGAAGATTCTTGACACCCAACCGCTTATCATGCAACATTTGCCAAAGAGAAGGCCTACATGTATGTGTATGTACAATGTACCACTGCATGCTATCAAGAGCAAAAGTAACATCAAGCTGTTTGAATAGTTAGTGCATATTATCAGGTATTGTTAGATAACTGACAAGCAATATTCATGTAAATCTGTGGGTCTTAAAGGTCCTGTTTACCTTCTTCTTCTTCTTCTTCTGGTTAAGTCTGCCTCCTTCAATAGCCTGAAGATTCTTGCAGACTGGTGCTATTTACATTATAATACAATTTATTTACAGATATTTACAAGCACATAGAAAATTTGACGAAAACAACTAGCCACTGTGATCAACCGTTAGACGGTTTCGAAATGATCCCACAGATGGCGCAGAAACAATGTCTGACGACAGGGAATTCCAGTTCCTTACAGTTCTTGGGAAGAACGAATGGCGATGCGATTCAGTTCTCGAATATGGTACCTGATAGGAGTGTGGTTGCGAGGCTCTCGTTAACTGAGTAGCCTGTTTGATAATATAGTCCTGTGCTGAAAGAGGAGTAAGATTATTGTGTATTTTGTACATCATAATTAGCCTGTCATTTTCTCTGCGCTGTTCCAGAGTGGTCCAATCAAGTTCTTGTAGCATTTTGGTGACACTTGAGGTGTTATGGTAGCGATTTAAAGTGAATCGCGCAGCTCTTCTCTGGACCATTTCCACTTGGTGGATTAGGTTCTTGGTGGATGGGTCCCAAACTGTAGAAGCATACTCAACAATTGGTCGAACCAACGTTTTGTAAGCTGTGGCTTTAACATCAGAAGATTTTATGCGAAGATTGCGTTTTAGAAATGCAAGCACGTTATTGGCTTTATTGACAGTATTATTGATGTGTTGGGTCCACTTCAAATCAGAAGTAATGGTTACACCTAAGTACTTCACGGTTTCAACAGATTCAAGAGGGGCGTTATTTAGATGATACACGTGTTGCACCTTACTTCTTTTCCTGGATATTGTCAAAACCTTGCACTTATCTGTGTTCAAATCCATCATCCATTTTTTCGCCCAGTCACCAATTTTGTTTAGGTCCTCTTGAAGATTTTGCGTTTTGGGAGCAGTGATTTAAAGGCATAATTTACCATTTGCAGATGAAAGCATTAGTGCTTCAATATAGTTCTAAAATGTGAGTTAGGGATAGAAACAACCACTGTCAAAATTTGAATCCGTATAATCGATGTTAAGTGTTGTTAGATACACAAAATGTGAACAATAGTTAGAACAAAAATGTTTCCAGACTAAACCGTATACAGTTACGGTTTACTGAGAAAAACCCTGATATCTCCTTGTATTTTAGGTTTTATTGCAAATATTTCATATGGTAGGATGTTTTATGATACAACAGACCTACACATATGCATCAAATGTGATATCTTGAACATTTTTGAAATCACTGCTCCCAAAGGTAAACTGGACCTTTAAAAAATGTTCAAGATATCACATTTGATGCATAATTGCATGTGCAGGTCAGCTGTATCACAAAACCTTCTACCATATGAAATTTTTGCAATAAAGACCAAAATATACATGGACATATCACTATTTTTCTCATTAAACTATAACTGTGGACGGTTTAGTCTGGGAACATTGTTATCATAACTATTGTTCACATTTTGTATATTTAACAATACTTAACATTGATTATACTGGTTAAAATTTTTACATTGGTTGTTCCTATCCGTAACTCAAATTTAAGAACTATTTTGAAGCACTAATGCTGGGTTTTTGTTTCATCTGCGAATAGTAAATTATGCCTTTAACCATCTCCCAAGATGTGAAAATTGTACATTCCACCAAATACACACACACACACACACACACACACACACACACACACACACACACAAAGGTTTTCAATATTATGAATGAGTACAAAGCCTGATAGTTTTTGAAGTTTGAAAAAAAAACCCACTTAAAATACATGCCAAAGAGCAATAATACAATTTGACTATTTGGCATGGTGCTAGTCTTCCACAGGACTTTTAATTTAAAGGAAAAAATAAATGTTTGTGAAGTGCACTCTCACTATTAATTAAAGTGTCCCATTTAGTTTATCATATCTTGTAGCTTTCATCCTGCCTTTTGATATGACCTGAATGCACGAAGGTGGTACAATCTGTGTCCATGGTTTAAACCATGGACAAAGACCATAGTTTTGTATGGGGCGCCAAGTGTGGCATGGCATATTTCGTTAAGAAATCAGTCATTTTGCTAACAAAATGGTCAATTCTACAACGAAATGACTGATTTCTTAACTAAATAGGCTATGCGACACTTGGCGCCCCATACAAAACTACGGTCTTTGTCCATGAACCATGGACGAAGATTGTACCGTTGAATTAGGGCCTATGTGTGCCAAAGGTGACTGAATTTTAAAATGATCCATGGAGACTTGAAGGAGACTATTTCAAATGTTTACATAGTGTGTGAATAAGAGGAAACAATATAGTGCCTGACCAGTTTTAATAAAATCAGACAACTACAAAAACGTAGCAGGAAGTTATGACTACATGATATCGGAAGCCAATAAAAAGCACTAAGTGGGTCAGAGTTTTTGTCATCATGTGACTGTGGTGGGTCATTAAATCAACTCGCCTATCTTGCTTTGTTTATTTGAATATCCCTCAGTTTATATTTCATCAGAAGAGGATGTGCTGTTAACACTGTTTTGTTTAGAAATATCACCCATTTTCTTCATTCTCAAAAGACTATTTTGTCTACATTCTTCTTTAGTGGTGAAATAGTTTATCTAGATTACTTTAAACAGACTCAACTGCGTAATACTGCAAAAGTAGAAATTTGTGTGATGTGGAAAAAAATATAAAAGCATGTGAGTATTTTTGCATGCATTATGTTCCAGTATGAATGAATGAATGTCAATTTATTAAAAAACCAAACATAAATAACAAGATAACACAAATCGCTGATACAAAAATTTACATGGTTTTTAGGACCCCGAAAGAAGCAAGGCTTATGAGTGGGGCCCTATGCAAGGTACAAATAAGTTGGGACTCAGCAGCGCAAAGGCCAACCGCCAATGATGTAAAGTGACATTCCCCATCATAATAATCAGTTGAGAGAACATTCAGGAGGGCATTTCATGAAGCATTTTGTCCGACATAGTTGTCGGACAAATTTGCTCTCAGCCAATCAGATGCAAGGATTTTAGTAGCTTGTAACAGTTTGTCAGAAAAATATCCGACCAAAACGCTTCATGAAATGCCCCCCAGATCAGTCACTGAAACCACCGACAGCAGACCAAGGTACCACGTAAGTTCACACACTAACACTATGACATGGCAAGTATATATCAAAACAACATAAAAAACTACATAAAAAAGGAGACCATAAATACACACACACACACACACACACACACACACACACACCCTCACACCCCCATACACAACCACACCACACAGAGCACTCAAAACTAAAGTAGGCTGGCCAATCTACATAACATCAAATAAATGTTTAACATGTAGTTTAACAAATTCATTTCAATATCTAATAGATATTTTCTTACACTGAACTTTGAACCTAGAAAATGTTGTACTGTTCCTAATGTCACCAGGTAGTTGGTTCCACTCTTTAATACAAGTGGTTCGGAAAGAATTCAAGGAAACAGTAGTCCTTACATGAGGACGATGGAAGAGGTTTCTTTGACGTGTGTTGTAATTATGAATCCGTGAGTTAAGGGCAAATAATTCTTTTAATTGGCAAAATTGTGGACAAGACTGAAGTTTAAACACAAAAACCAAACAATGAAACGATACTAATTCATCAATTGGTAGTAACTTTAACTGAAGGAATAATGGCTTACTCGGCTGTCAGAAGTTGGAATTGGTGACAAGCCTTATTACTTTCTTTTGTAATACTTTCAATTTATCAATGTGAGTCTTAAACATATTTCCCCATGCAACATTACGATAAGTCAGGTAAGGAAGAACAATGCTATTGTATAAAGTTTTTAAAATCCTCTCCTGAAGTATATATCTTAATTGACATGTAACACCAACACTTCGAGAAACCTTGGTGCAAACAGATTCTAGATGGGGTTTCCAAGTCAGATGCTCATCGACAATAACTCCAAGGAATTGAACATGTTCGCTAAGGACAACATTGTGTCCCCCGATGTTTAAAGTATCATTATCATTCAGAATAATTTTACCTCTAGATTGAAATACAATACATTTAGTCTTTTGAACATTTAGCAATAGCTTATTACAACAAAACCAAAGCAGATAATTTTTTAATTTCAGCATTTGCAACCGTCATCAGAGTAACAATGTGTTTATTAGAGAGTAGTAAACTAGTGTCGTCAGCAAATAGTGAATATGAAAATATTTTTGATGAGTTAATGATATCATTGATATATATTGAAAATAACAGAGGACCAACCACTGACCCCTGTGGCACACCATACCGAATGGAACCAGATTGCGATTTGACACCATCAATCACTACATGTTGTGAGTGGTTAAGCAAACTAATTTTTAAATCATAATAATGCTGTTCCTTGTACTCCATAGTGTTCAAGTTTACTCCAAAGGATGTTGTGGTCTATGGTGTCAAATGTCTTTGACAAGTCTAGAAAAATTCCAAGGCAAAAATGTCCATCATCAAATGATTTTATGATAGCATCCAACAAGTTGAAAACGCCCATGCTAGTAGAAAAATGTTTACGAAAACCAAACTGTTGTAGAATCATAACATCTCTTTTCAATAGAAAATCGTTTAAACGCTTGTAGACTATTTTCTCTAAAATCTTAGAAAAAATTGGTAAAAGCGCTATAGGTCTGTAATTAATCAGATTTTTATTATTATCTTTTTTATACACAGAAACTATTTTAGCTACCTTTAGCTTGTCAGGCACAATTCCTTGCGACAATGATTTGTTGAAAATATCACATAATGACTCAGCAAAAAAATGAATGCATTCCTTGACAACCCATGGGGCAATATCATCCGACCCACTTGACTTCGATGACTTAAGCGAGGATACAAATTTAGTGATTTCAAATACAGAAGTTGGCCTAAAAAACAAGGATGAATTATCACTACTTGGCTTTAAGTATTCATAAAAAGACTGTAGGACTGAAGGAATCTCTCTACTTATTTTAGCGGGTAATCCTATAAAATACCTGTTAAAAGCTTCTGCCTTCTGTTTACTCGACACCAGAGATGATCCTTCATGAAACATCTCAGAAGGAATTGAGCACTTCTTACCTCGTCCCAATAGTCCATTAATGTGTGACCACGTTTCTTTAATATCACCTTTTACGCTTTGAAACAAATCGTTTTAAAAATTCTTCTTTGCTAGACGAAGAGTTTTAACCAAAATGTTTTTGAACTCTACATATTTCTCTTTATTCACATTAGTTGGTGTTTGACGTAACTGCTATAAAGCTTGTGTTTACGATTTATTGACTTCAATATGCCACAAGTAACCCAAGGTTTCTTACATTTTTTCTTACATGTCACTTGGATGAGAGGAAAACACTGATCATATAAATCTATAAAAACCCAAATAAAATATTCATATGAATCATTAGCATTATCCAATAAATACAGATCCTCCCAGTCGATATTCAATAGCTGTTGCTTAAAAGATAAAATTCTTTCATCTGTTATTAGGCGTTTAAACATGGTTTGTTTGTTGGATTTAAAATTCGTAAAATCACCCCTACTAACACTAAAGATAGGCATATGATCTGAAATGTCAGAACACAGAACACCAGCATTAAACTTGTTATGAATACAGTTTGTAAAAATGTTATCTATGAGTGTAGCTGTATTTTGAGATATACGAGTACGCTTCGTTATGAGAGAAAACAAGCCACTTGAGTTCATTAAATCAACAAAAACTTTAACCTTATCCTCACAATTAGAATTCATCGGATTAATGATGAGTTAATTTCATGTACACATTCATTTCAAAGGCTTTATACCTCTCATGGTAAAGTTAATTGTACCGTATTGCCGGGCCAGTAAAACAAATATACCAGGCCATTGTTCAAGGCACCGGTTAAACTGTGTGCCCTTGGTGACTTCAATAGCACTATTATCTAGTGCTATTAAAGTCATGTACTCCTGCATAATAGTTTTAGCCAGAACCTCTCAGGCATGGTATATTTGTATAGTGTATTCTTCCAGAAAAGATGTTTTCTTTTTAAATAATTCACATTTCAGTATATTTATTCACATTTTTCAAGACAGCTTCAGAGCACAGTGATTTCATGATATAAATGTACCGCAGAAGGTTGTTTTTTATGCCTCCGCCACGAAGTGGTGCCGGAGGCATTATTTTGTGTGTGTGTGTGTGTGTGTATGTGTGTGTGTGTATGTATGTCTACCACTTCTACAGCTTCTGAGCAATTCTGTGCAGGAAATGATGGCCATATTGCCCAGACAGCGTGCATGGAGGTTGCAATCAATTTCAGCCCTCTTCAGCCGTCTTCACCCCTGAGTTGAAAAGCGAAAGTCGTGCCTAGTCTTGTTGGAGATGTTCTTTATGTTTGTTCCATGTTTGCATTTGAGTGTTTAATAGAAATGCTACATGAGGTTGCAATCAGTTTAGATATTAAGGTGTCTCATTCCAGTGATTGCTCTCTTTAGACTTAATTTGAAAAGCGAAAGCCATGCCTAATCTTGTTTGAGCTGTTCTTTGTGTTTGGGTGAAGATCTGCAGTGTTGACTGTAATCTGCCATGGAGAGAAAGCTCTCAATCTGTATGCCTCCATCCATATTTGACTAATGTCCTTCGAAACATGATCACACATTCTTGATTAGGAGGTATAATAGTCTTCACAAATACTGTAGCTGTGTGTTATTCCTCCCCAACTTTGCCATTAATAATCACTTGAGTTTTAAAGGTCTACATGTATGTTACCCAAACCCCAAACAGATTGCCAAGGGCAGTCATGTTTATGACTGTGATTTAAAAGTGGTAATTGTAATTATTAGTTCATCCTCAGTCACAAAACATCGAAACAAAAAAGAAGAAGAAATGATTGGGTTTCTTGCGTGTGAGTATTTGTGTGTTTTGTGATATAGTTTTGAGAAAACTTGGGTTATTTGCTAGCAATTTTGATTTCTTTTTTATCGAGATACTCCCAATCTTAACTTTTTTTTTTAATGAAGCGAAAATCATGCTAATATATTATGTTTCTAATCACTACCTCTCATCTCCTTTTAGGAAGGGTGGAACTGTCTGCGTGATTAGAGACTAATTAGTTTTTTCCATCATGAAATGGATAATGCCAAAAGGTCACATGTTTGCATTCCATTTTCTTTTCTCCTGTATGAAATATGTGACCCGCTACAACAAAAGGATCCGAAAGTCGGGGGAGGACAATTTTCGGAAAATGGCATGACATTATTCCCTAACTCTTCTTCTTTAATTTCATGTATAGCACGACTCATAAAAGTACTCGGTTGCGGAGATATCGATGATTTTATTAGCGCATGTCAAGTGGTTGAAGAAATCAGTTTCGAGAAAAACGCCTTCAAAGTTTTCCTTCCAACGCTGTTATGATCAAGGGGAGACGTGAGATCTTCACCGCTTGACAATAGAAGGCATGCTCCTAGCGACCTCCGGGATGTTCATTCAAGCTTAGCGCCAGCTGTCTACGCATGACCAATCAGTAATCAGGATGCTATGCACTGACCAATAAGATCACTCCCTCGTTGCTAGGGGCGGAGTCTCGCTGCGGCGCTAAATCCAAATCTTCGGACACGTTTCTGTTACGTTGAAAGTCAGAAAATCATGGCCCAGAAAAATGCTGATTTCTTGCCTTTGCTTTGATCATTTAGCTTCAAAATTTTGGCAGATGATAGACAAAACATTAGACTACAAGATTATGCAAAAAACAGAAATCTGTTTGTTCTGACCAATTTTGATGATGTGACTTCAAACTCGATTTTCTCGGCTCAGCCGTCAGCGACTTTAGAATCCTTTTGTGGTAGCGGGTCACATATACAGAAAGAATTTGACATCAATCACAAAATTTTAAGAGTCTCTATACAGATGTCTTCTTCTTTTTTAAGTAACTTCAGTTCAGCACACAGGGATCATATAGTTTTGGTTGAGGTCTAAGTTCAGGTTTCTAACATTTTTGGGTGAGATAATAAGAAACCTTTTATGAAATATGAATGTAAGGAGCCTGTAACTTTAAGTGAAATTCAACGTTTATTTGATGAAAATTAATTTTGAAATGGCCGAGATACCCGAAACAGAGCAATGCTAATAAAAGATTGGACCCACCTTTCATGCAGACCACTTTGTTTTACTCTGTTTTTAGATATCTCAGTCATTCCAAAACCAATTTTCATCAAATAAACTTTGAATTCCTCCTAGAATTGTATGCTCTGTACAGTTTCACAAGTGATTTCTTTATGTCTCACAAAAAGTTATTTTATAAGTATAAAAAGAATCCCAGTAATTCTAATAAGAGTTCTCATGTTAAATGTATGAATATTTTGTTAAGTGTTTTACGTTTTAAAAAGAGAGAATATTTTATTAAGCAATTTGATAAATGTTATAAGAATATTAAAGCAACATGGAGAGTGATTAATAATGTTTTTGATATGGGGAATTCCCAGATTATTAGGGAAGTGAAAACAGGTGATGAAATTGAAAAAAGATAATCAAATTATAGCTGAGGAATTTAATAATTATTTTGTAAATGTAGGTTCTGATTTGGTGAAAGAAATTGCTCCCCCTTCAAAGCCATTTCATACCTTTCTTCATAATTCCATCTCAGAATCATTATTTTCATACTTATTTTTATACTTATATGTCGTGTACATTCAACAAAATTTGGGGGCTTTTTATTGATGATCATTTAAATTGGAACACTCACCTTGTTTATTTGAATCAACAGATTTCTAGAAATACAGGTGTTATTTATATTAAAATTCAAGCAGTTTTTTCCGATCAAAATATTACTGATGTTATATTCAACTATAATTGTGCCATATTTAAATTATGGAATATTAGCGTGGGGAAGCTCAGCTAGGACGAATATTGATAAGTTATTGGTTGTTCAAAAAGAATGTTAAAATGTATTTATGGATGTAATTTATACACACATACTGATCCGCTTTTCTTAGATAGTGAAATTTTAGAAATAGATGATTTGTATTCAATGAACTTAGGAATTTTAATGTATAATTTGAATAATTGTGTTTTGCCTGAAGTTTTGGAGTTTTTATTTAAGAAAAATAAAGAAATACATAGATATCCTACACGACAGAGTGATATATTTCACATACCGAAAACTAGGTTACGAATATTACAGAATACTTTTATTTATATTGGCCCCAAATTATGGAATTCTTTAGAAAGTGAATTACGACGAACTCCCGGTTGGTATACATTCAAACGTAAGCTTAAAGGGACTGTACAGTACTGGTTGAGGTGGGGATTCATGTTTTGAACATTCCTAAGTGAGATAAAGAAAAGCCTCTTATGAAATATGAAAAAGCATGTAATTTTAAGAAGGATTCAACGTTTATTTGATGAAAATTGGTTTTCAAATGGCTGAGATATCCAAAAAAGTGCTAATAATAAAAGGCGACATGCTACAACTTTATTAGGATCTCTTTGTTTCACCTTGTTTTTGGATATCTCAGCCATTTCAAAACCGATTTTCATCGAATAAACTTTTGATACCCCTTAGAACTGCATGCTCTTTGACATCTCATAGAGTGGTTTCTGAATATCTCGCAAAACGTTTAAAGCTAAATCCTCACCTCGACCAGAACTGTACACACCCTTTAAAAATAAACTTTTTTTTTTCGCAATATTCTGGTGATAATATGAATTAATTTGGTTTAGCAGATGATTTGAAATGATGGATACTGATATAGATTATTTGGCATGAGTGTAGAACAGGCTTAAACATGTTTGTTGTTTTTTTTTTCTTTCATTCTTTCCTCTTGCAGCTGCAGGTACCATCATTTACATCTCTATGATGGTGTAGTTGGTTGATTTCTCCTCTTCCTCCTTCTCATTCTCTTCTCTTGTTGCGTATGTGTGTGTGTGTGTGGGTGCGTTTATCAACTCCTTTTCTCGGCAGAAACAGGTTATCCAAACAGCTTTCAAGGAATTAGTGCGTTTATTAACTCCTTTTCTCGGCAGAAACAGGTTATCCAAACAGCTTTCAAGGAATTTTTACGAGTTGATAAACGCAAAGCTGTTTTGAAAGCCCTTTAGGAAAGCCTTTACAAAAGGGTGCGTTTATCAACTCTCCTTTCTCGGCAGAAACAGGTTATCCAAACAGCTTTCAAGGAATTTTCAGGAGTTGATAAACGCAAAGCTGTTTTGATAGCCCTTTAGGAAAGCCTTTTCGATAGCCCAAAATTTGTGACGATCCAAACAGGTTTCCTAAACAGGTTATCAGAAACCTGTTTGTAAAAGCCTTTCGAAGTTGATAAACGCAAAGCTGTTTTGAAAGCCCTTTAGGTCGCCCTACTGCGGTTACGCAACCATGCGTTGCCAGTTTCTGAAAAGACGCGCGCCACGTAAAGTGCACACGAGCACGTGTACACAGGTGTATACATACAGCTGTGTGTAATGCACGCATATGCTTGGAACAAGGAGGTGTTTCTTTCACCAACAAGGTTTGAGAAATAGAGAAACAACAGTCTCATTCCCTTTGATCCCATGTCTCATGCCGCCACTCAGAAATATTTGAAGCATGTGCTAAACTGGAGCTGCCTCACAGATAGGAAGACAATTGATTCATGTGCCATTGTATCATGACTCGTCACTCTCAAAGGAAGATATGTCTTTATGATGGTAATTGCTTTTCGCCGTCCCTTCTGAGAAAACAAGCGGCACATTAATAGTACAGGCAGTCAGGGCTTTGGAAAGGGCTCTCGAAAGGGCTATGGAAAGGGCTATCGAAAGGGCTATCAAAAGTTGATAAACTCAGCCGAAGAAAACAAGTGGCATATCAATAGTACAGGGAGTGGACAGGGCTTTCGAAAGGGCTATGGAAAGGGCTTTCGAAAGGGCTATGGAAAGGGCTATGGAAAGGGCTATCGAAAGGGCTTTCGAAAGTCGTTTAAACTGGGGAAAGTTGATAAACGCAGCCTGTGAGTGCACGCACACTTGTCCAGGTGTACTTCCGTGCGTGCAGAGTGTGTGTGTGAGTGCTGTGTCGATTTTCTTTCCAGGAACCTACTCCTACAAGCATCTGCTTCTATGTAGGTTCCCTCCACGCACAATTTTACTTATCCGTCATGAATGTACCCTTGAGAACAATTTCAATTGATTTTGTACTATGTAAATGCTTTTGTATATACTGAACTTATAACTTAAAATTTTTGTGTCATTATACCCCCGCCAAACGAAGTTTGAAGGGGGTATATAGGAATCAGCGGACGGTCGGTCGGGCGGTCGGTCGGGCGGTCGGTCCGTTGCAAATCTTGCGTCGCGAACTACTTCCTCAGTTTTCAACCGATTCCCATAAAACTTGGCACAGATGTGTGCCTTGGGTTGTAGATGTGCAAGATGTATTTTTTGACAGTACCCAAAAGTACGTTGCCATGGTAACGGCATATTATGGGCAAAAATGGGTACAAATCTTGCGTCGCGAACTACTTCCTCAGTTTTCAACCGATTCCCATAAAACTTGGCACAAATGTGTGCCTTGGGTTGTAGAGGTGCAAGACGTATTTTTTTACAGTACCCAAAAGTACGTTGCCATGGTAACGGCATATTATGGGCAAAAATGGGTACAAATCTTGCCTCGCGAACTACTTCCTCAGTTTTCAACCGATTCCCATAAAACTTGGCACAAATGTGTGCCTTGGGTTGTAGAGGTGCAAGACGTATTTTTTTACAGTACCCAAAAGTACGTTGCCATGGTAACGGCATATTATGGGCAAAGATGGGTACAAATCTTGCGTCGCGAACTCCTCCCACAGTTTTTGATCAATTTTTATGAAATTAGGTACAGATGTTCATCTGAATATGTTAATGTGCAAGACACATATTTCCGCAGTGGCAAAAAGTGCGTTGCCATGGTAACAGCATGTTATTGGTAAAATATAGGGCAAAATGCTTCATGGCAAAACTGCTTCATCAGTGTTCTTCCAATTCTCATGGAATTCATATTGAATGTTTGTCTTAGGATATAGGTCAGCATGACACATTTCTTGACAGTGACAAAAAGTATGTTGCCATGGTAACAGCTCACATATTATGAGCCAAAATGATGGAAAATTTTGTGTTGCAAACTACTTCCTCAGTTTTTGCCCAATTTCCATGAAACTTGGTACAGATGTGTGCCTTTGGTTGTAGATGTGCAAGACGCATTTTTCGACAGTACCCGAAAGTACGTTGCCATGGTAACGGCATATTAATGGCAGAAGATCAAGGAAAGATCTTGCGGATTTAACTACTTCCTCAGTTTTTTGACCAAAGCTTATGAAATGTTGTTTTGACCAAAGCTTATGAAATGTTGTTTGGCGGGGGTATAACCAGTCGCTGTAGCGACATTTCTAGTTTTACATTGTCATTGATGGAGGTTGTAATCACGGCACTGTATGATTTGTGTGGAAGCCTAATAAGTGAAGTGAAATGAAATACTATACCATCCCTGTAACATATTGGGGCCCAACAGTGATTTGATCTGTGTGCTATTTTTACCATGAAAATTTTTGATTTTGATATTCATTAGGGCCCTAATTATGCTTGGATATTGCTGGCAGATGTAAAGACGTAATACTGTCATCACCATCAGAAAATTCTTTTTCGCACAATGTCAAAGGCATTTTGAGATGTACACGGTTAGAGAGTTTAAAGGCATAATGTACCATTTGCAGATGAAACGAAATCCCAGCATTAGTGCTTTAAAATAGTTCTAAATGTGAGATATGGATAAAAACAAGCACTGTAAGAATTTGAATCCATATAATTAATGATAAGTATTGTTAAATATACAAAATGTGAACAATAGATATAATAGAATTGTTTCCAGACTATTCACCATCTACAGTTATGATTGAATGAGAAAAACAGTGATATCTTAAAGAGGTTAAAGGCATAATTTACCATTTGCAGATGAAACAAAATCCCAGCATTAGTGCTTTAAATTTAAGTTCTAAATGTGAGATAGGGATAAAAACAAGCACTGTAAAAAAATTGAATCCATATAATCAATGATAAGTATTGTTAAATATACAAAATGTAAACAATAGATATAGTAAAATTGTTTCCAAACTGTTCACCATCTACAGTTATGATTTAATGAGAAAAACAGTGATATCTAATTGTTTTTAGATTTTATTGCAAAATTGTCATATGATGGGATGTTTTGTGATACAACTGACCTCCACATATGCATTACATGTGATAACTTCAATTTTTTTAAAATCACTGCTCCAAAAGGTACTGTCTCTTTAACCCATTCCATACTGAATTTTGAAATGCCCATAGACGTAATATACATGCCACAAGGTTCCCGTATGGAACAGATTAAATGATATAATGACCACGAGGACTGCATTTTTTTCTGTACAGGAGCTCGTTGCAAATTGGCACCACAAGCAGCTGAACACCTTTGACCCTGCGTGGCTGAGGGACTTCCAGGATACCTCTCACCAGGTCCTGTCCACCATCAACCTATCCCAGAATTCCCTCTTCTCTGTCCCCGAGGGGCTGCTGTGGGGGATGCCCAACCTGCGTCGGCTCAACCTATCCCAGAATTCTCTGTGCAGACTTCCAGTACCAAAGAGCCACCGAAACTTGCAGGAGTATCGGTAGGTGATTTTTATCAAGTGAGCAATGAATGAATGAATGAAGGAAGGAAGGAAGGAAGGAAGGAAGGAAGGAAATAGGGACGGAAGAAAGGAAGCATGGTTCATGGATTTCATGCTTGATTGATTGATTGATTGATCTATTGGATGGCTAAGTGATTTTATGACTGAGTTGATGGAATAATGGGCTAATAACAGGTAATTGATTGAGAATATAGCAAGGTGAATGTATTAGTAGGTACTGGTACATGAATGCTTTGATTTTGTTTTCTTATAGTGGCATCAGTATCTACCCACATATATCTTATACTTTGCAACTTCAATGTTATCGGCTATTATTTAGATATATAATTATCTATGCCTTCAAAGTTTTATCTTTGGAGCAGTTTTTGTGAGACAAATTCTATTCACAGTTATGGCAGCCCCAAACTAACAAGGTTACAAAAACTACAATACGCAGCTGCATTGTGATTGAAAAGGGTTGCAAATCACACAGACCATATAATGACAGTCCATTACAGTCTCAATTGAACTTTGGGTGGGCAGTCAATTGCTTGCATGTGCTGGATATCTCTTTGAAATAAAAAAAAAAAAAGATATATATATATATATCGTCGTTGGGGTGACAAGACCTCGTATCTACAAAATGTCAAATGTTCAGGAGAGCCAAAAAACATGGCGGCCAAAGCACTGTGGCGAATGGGATAGCCTTTCCTTTGACATGCCGTGGTGGCTTCAGTTTTTGAGTAAGACGTTGGGATTTGGACAGGACATCACTTAACCCATTATTTGACCATTAATCCAAAAATGTCATTTTCACCAAAATTGCAGATACAAGGTCTTGTCACCCCAGTGACAATATGTAATCATACATAACATGAGAAATAGCCAAACTGGAATTTTCAGATCCAATTACATGACATATTTATTGGAACTAGCATTGGATTAGACAAAATATTTCTTTCACCTTTTCTATTCATTTATTTTGGTTTCATTTTTGTTTCTCCTTCATTTGCATAGTTATGCTCTTTTCTTATCTCATTTGTTGTAGTACTTTTTAATGAACTTTTTAATGAACAGGTTTTGCATTATATTGCACTGAGGTTAGGTAGATATAGATAATGATAATATTGAACAATTATGTGTCACAGCAAGAGATGCCCACAGTGGTTTTAGAAAAGACGGGGAGAAAAAAAAGAATAGAAGAGTATGTGATAGGATTTTTTTTTCCTATGGCATATCAAACAGATTTTAACAGATTTTAAATGATTCCACTGAGGATGATTGGTAAACAGTGACAGGGATATCATTCCGAATGTTTGGTCCAATATGGGGAAAAAAAAAAACGAGTTCTCCATGAATGCTAAACTTTAGATATATGTGTGGCGCTCCGTCGGAATGAGTCAAAAGTCGCAAAAAATGAAATCGTAGTTATGCCTATATGTGAATTCTACAGACTCTAAGCTTTACACTGATATGTAATACAACTCATTTCGACATCCCTATGGATCATAAAAACGAATATTAACTACGCTTATGATGTCAGTCCATTTTCTAAATAACGGAGAAAATCGCTCTCAAAGTTCAGGTTATGTTCAAGCTCACAACCTGTTTCTTTCACAGGACGAAACAATACAACAGTCCTGCTTAGCGACGGCGTTTACGCTCCATCGCACGCACAACCGTATAAGGCGATAGCTTGGGTGTGTAAGATAATTAACCAATCACAGGACAGATCTATCATTAACGATTCTGACCAATACGGTAGTCCGAATGTAAACTTCGGTGCGTTTGTGTCCGTGCCGCTGCCGCCGCATGAATGAGTCGGTACGCGTTGTGTGTCGGCTGCGGTGTAGTTTGCCGCAAGTTTTTAACTCGCAAACAATAGGAAACAGTAGAAAGAAAAAAGGCAGGCAATGCGTATTACGAAAAGCATCTATATCGAGAGCCGTTGATCGCTTCCATTCTCCTCCCATGTTGTTGTCAATGGAAACTATAGAGGATGCGTTTAGCAAGTACCAATACCTAAATCGAACCTGAGAACCTATTGTAGGCGGGCACACAATGCGTCTTACGAGCGTCTTTTAGCGAGGGCGTTGATCGCTTCCATTCTCCTCCCATGTAGTTGTTGTCAATGGAAACTAAAGAGGATGCGTTTAGCAAGTACCAATACCTAGATAGAACATGAGAACCCATTGTAGGCGGGGGTTCAAAATGAAGTTAATTAACGATAGTCGTCTTTTGAGATCGTATTCTTTGCGTGTACTAAAAACCCTCAAATTACGCACATGGTCGTAATGTTGCAGAACATCAAAGACTGCTTTCGCGTCTGTTCTGCTGCAGCTGTATACCTCCGTAACATTCTGAATTCCCGCCATATTAGGCACATTTCCTTTATAGGCGTTGCGTCCACAGTAATTATCGCTTATCAAGCTTGCCAATGCTGCACATACTATACGTATCAGAAGCAAAGGTTGATGTAGGCCTGACAGCTTCACGTTGGGTTTATAATTATGACTGTATCATGAATATACTTCTTATTCTCGGTCACTTTTGTAATACCATAGCATATAAAGAAGCGTTAACTTGTAGCTTAAGCTTATTTGTTTTCCCTCACATTTACAGTTACAATCCTTCTGCATTTGTGAAGTTGGGTATAGATAATTATACTGACATATTTGGATTCTGAATTAATACTTTACGGAGGCCTTACTCATTTCGTTTTGTATTCACAAACCTTACTAAAATAAATGATTGCTTGATTACTTTCGTCTAAAGAAAACACCGGAAAGGGAACCGCATTTAATGTGTGTGTGTTTGTTTGTTGTTGTTTTTTTAACGAACCTAAGCTAATAGCGAACCATATTTCATTGTGTGATTAACGAACCTTCAGAATAATCAATTGAATCCCCCCCCAAAAAAAAAACCCACACAAACAAACAAACAAACATTTCAATGTCATGCGTTGTCAATAGTGATAAAAGGCCCGTTTTTATTTATTAGTGTGTCTCAGTACTCCTGTGTTTATTTTTAAGGATGTGCCTCTCCTTATGATTCCGATTGATGTTCAGCTATTTCTTTCCCTCAAGCTTGAAAAGGAAGCAGCTAAATTTCAGGCAAGGAGACGAGTTTTTTTTTTTTTTCCATGAGATACAATCATTAAGACACACAGTACGTTTTATTCCCGAAAGTTGTGTGATTGCTTATGCGCTAAAGAATTGTGTCCATTATAATACAATGTATCAGGCACTATACAAAACGGTTGAAATCTGCTGAAAGTTGAACTTTTCATATCCATTTCAAGCGGGGATAGACTAGAAATTAGTTTGTCTATACTGACAGGAGACACTAGTTTTCCAGTACATACTCCGCATTTAAACAGTCGCCATATTTTCATGGTCAGAATCAGATACACACGTGATATTATCATAAAAATGAAAATACAAAACAACTAAACACGACTTATATGTACAAATATTATGAACTTCAATGAATTAAATACCTACCTGTAATAGTCCGCATAAAAAACAAGCACGCCAAATAAATAATTTGATAGAATTAATAGAACACTCAGCGATATCATGCATGGCAGATCAAATCAAGTTCAATTGGTGAAAAGCTAAATGAAGTTAAAAAGTTGACTTCTTTACGTTTCTCTTCCAATTTATGAATACAGAATTACACTATTGTCTCTGTTGCGAACGATCGCCATATAAAGCATTTTTAGTCTTCTGAGCAAATCCGAATCCCTATATACTTTAATTTTTGCTTGATAATGTAATAACACTGGTTATAACTTTAAAAAGGACTCGCAAATTCAAAGTTTCAAACAGTATACTATAACATTACACTGAACACGGTGTATTTCAAAAAACATTTTGAATGCGTTGTGTGTTAGCATGTTAATGGAATCAATCTGCCTTTTATTTTCCGTACGTAAAGCGCGCAGAAACGAAACCAAATGTTACCAAATACAGTGGAATCCATTGTACGGGGTGGTATTATCATTAGAAGTATATCCCATTCCTTTTTACTTTTATTTGCTTGAAGCAGTAGTCAAACCATGTGTCATTATCGTAGCGACATCACTTAGGAATTAGAATGTATGAAGATAATAGTTACTCATTTATTTCACGCTATTATTATAGCATTTACATTTTACAACTGTTATTGACAGTATTATGGTACTGTATGGTTACGATTACGAATGTTGGTTATGAATTCAAAAGACTGGTTCATTAATCGAACTATGAAGGTAGCTGTTTTGAAAGTAGTTTGTTACAAGTTCGAAACGCAAACGAAATCATCGTCATAGGGGGAACTGATAGCTCTAGAAAACTTGTTTAGGCCAATAAAGATTGCCGTATGCAATCCTTGTAGAAAGTTTTGACTATGGCCATCTTTCGAGTATTTTGAGAAATTATATAAAGAATTATTTGTTTGGATTATGCCAAGAATTAGTTTGAACTATGAGAATAAAAATGCGTGGTTACCTCAACAATGTCGTAGTTCGATTAGACATGATGGGTAAAGTGAATTCATGACTTGTTGACTAATCTTTGCTGATTGATGATCATTTCTGTATTAAAAACCATCAGATAAGTCTCGTAGATGATACCTCTGTACTCGTAGTCAAAATTCTTTTGAGCGATGAGACGAAAACCAACAAACAAAATGCCATGACCATGTATCATCGCTCGAGTTTCCAACATTTGGCGTCACCCGACCAACAGTAAGTGACAAATCAAATGGAACATCATATTGTGGGAAAGCGGACTGTGTTACGATTTTTAAATGTTGCGAGCAATTCTTTAAAAAAAAGAGAAAATGAGGCAAAGTTCAAGAAATTAGAAAAAGCACGTAAATGCAGGCGATCATATTTAATAGTAAAGTAAGAGATTACAATCGGCCATGCGGATGTATATGATTGCCTCATTTACATGTCTGATTTCTATAAACTATGTTATATTTAAATTTAAGTTCCCTTCCCTCCTTGATAAAAGTTGTGTTGGGTTTTCGCTAAAGGCATTTATTAGGACACGCTATAAAAACGACAACAAATGACTACTATACATCAAGAGATGATCTATACATGAACCACAATAATTCTGTACGTTCTGATATAATGCAACTGCTTGTTTGTTTGTTTGTGTGCTTGTTTGTTTTGAATTACCATGGTCTTTGTCGGGGGAAAGATGAAGAAAAAAAGTAGAGTGTATCACTCTCAAATCCGAATGATTGCGATAAGTGTGTATTCCCGCCCTTTCTATACAGGTAAACGATTCATACTTGGTATGCTAATTATAAAAGCCTTGTGTCACGCAGAAGAACTGATTCCGCGATCACTTTTAACCTTTCATAAAATTCACGTTTTAAGATAGTAACGATAGCTTGTAGGAGATAAAGTAAGTTAGCTTCCCTGGCTGTGGTTCTGAACACAAAAGGGGACTGAAAAAAATCTTTTACAAATTAGCAGACATAATGACGATCCTCCAACACTGTCGCTCCATTACGTCGCTAATTCTGCTATCAATGGCGAAAAAAAAAGAATACTGGTTGCGTGATTATCCACCCCTTGATAGCAGGAAGTTTACCTTTCATTGTTCAAGGCTTCGTTGATGCTGGGTTTACTCGGATACAAGGCGTGAACAGTGTCGTCCGAGTCCTTTCATTCGGAATTCCTCAGAATACACAATTCAATAGGCAATTAGCGCTGCTACTTCGAAAAGCTGTTAGCCAAATTCTTTGCAGACTTGACCTCTCACATGTCAGCTACACGTAAGACACGACAAACAGCTATCATTACACACATTCTGATTTTAGAAAAATGAAGAAACACACTTTTGAGTAGCGAGACAGCTTTCTGTCACTTTCTCAAATAGGTCCTACTTCTAAAAAATACACAAAATAATGACAAGAGTCAGAATATCCTCCAAAGGGAACACGAGCTATTTGGGCATTGATAATGTTTGTCGTCCGATTTCTCTCCATGCCGTCGCGGCCCAAACCATCATAAGAAAATAGGGCAATAAGTTTTATTAATCGGGGAAATAAGATTACGCATTACATACATTTGGCTTTAATTATCATACGAATTGTCGAATTTATAAAGACGAGAATAATTGACAACTTAGGCCATGCTATATCTCCAAAGATGAACTTTAAACAGCAAATCACATACCAGGGAACGAAAGTTATAATTATTTGAATGAATTCATTAATGAGGCCAATAAAAGTTGAAAAGGACACACAAACATAGAGAGGTTTCAAGTTCGATATGTGATCATGTATTAGCTCATTGATAAAGTATCATAAATTTTGCGTGATCATTTGTTGGAATTATTTTTTTTTAGCGCCATTTGTGCGTCACATCAATCACCACTTCATGAAATGTGGTGCATGTATCAAACGCAACTCGCAAGTCATGTAATCGATAGCCTTGGTCAGCTCACTGTTATTACGTAATTAAGCCCTCGCCGCCGCCGCCGCCGCCGCGCGCACCATGCTTTGTTTTGACTTCAATGGGGTCAAGAGCAATGCTTCATTAGCATACGCCCTAGCAACGGAGGCGGAGTTTCACTCGGGCAAGAACAATAGGTGCGAAACGCAACGCAAAGGCGAGCATTCGAAAAAAATGAAACCGAAAAAAATTGTCGCAGAAAAACTGTGATTTGGGACACTTGTCTTCATTTTTACACGCTGAAATTTTCTGTACAAATAGATAAAACGTCAAGGAATCAAAATCCGTCATAAAAAAATTTCGACCCGAGCAGTGCTTCCCCTTCATTTTCGGCTCATTACGGGAAAAGTCCCCGTGCGACTTATGACTCATTTTGTCGGAGCGCCACACATATATGAAATACAAAAGAACTGTCTGGATGATTGAAACTTGTGTGGAGGGTTATAACAATAAATACCAAGAATTCTGAAGATATTCAGTTGCAATTGAGTGGACAGCATGATAAACAAAAGGAGCAAATTTGAAGATGATTAATTTTTTCAATGGGAAGTCAGTGGAGAGAATATAACACCAGTGTAATGTGAGCAGTATTCCTGGTGTACACAGGTCAGTAAGCTTGCAGCAGAGAGTTTTGAAGACACTACACAATGTAGTTACAATGTATGTTCAGATGGTTATCCTTAATCTTGAGGATAAGCTACTTTTGAAGATAAGCTTATCCTTGGAGGTAGCTAACCTTAGATTTAAGGATCACCATCTGAACGTATTTATTGTAGAGTGTTAAATTGATCTGTTGTTTAAAAATACCAAGAAAGCAAGAAAAACAAAACAAAAAACCCAAACAAACAAACAAACAAACGAACCCAAAACCAAAAATATGCGTTTGTCACAGCATGACTCAGTCGGCATTGCTAAAGTATGCAATCACGACGTCATTGAGCATGATTACAGCAATTAAGCCTCAGTCACGCACATATGTGACCCGCTACAACAAAAAGGTCCTAAAGTCGCGCACGGTCGAAGCCGTGAAAATCGAGTTTGAAGTCAGAGCATCATAATTGGTCAAAACTTGTGATTTTCTGATTTTGACATATTATTGGAGTCTGACATGTCTTCTATCATCTGTCGAAATTTTGAAGCAAAATGATGAAAGGAAAGACCAAAAAATAGCGTTTTTCTGGGCCATGTTTTTGGCGTTTCAACCAAGCAGAAACCGGTTCGAAAATTTGGATTGAGCGCCACAGATAGGCTCCGCCCCTAACAACGACCGGAGTGATCTCATTGGTCAGTTTGCTGCTTGCCGCTAACCGAAGCGTGAAGCAACGTCGCACACTGCCAAGTCGACTGGTGCGTGCGAGCGGGGTGCGCTATGCCCAGCCGCTTCTCCTGGCATCCTGGTCACTGATTGGTCGGTGAGGAGACCGCCGACGCTGTGCTTGAATGAGCACTTCGGGGGTTGCTAGGGTTTACCTTCTATTGTCCGGAGGTGAAAACTAACTTGCGTGTCCCTTGATCGCGATTGCGTTGCAAGGAAAACTTTTAGGGCGCTTTTCTCGAAACAGCGATTTCCCATACGTCTCGACATGCTCTCTTTTAAACATCGATATCTCCGCAGCCGATTATTGTCATAAGATGTGTTATATATCAATTTAAAGCAGAAAGATTAGGGAATTTTGTCATGCAATTTTCAAATAATCGACCTCACCCGACTTTAGGATCATTTTGTTGTAGCGGGTCACATATCTCTGAGTGGTCATTAGTATGTGGTCAATGATAAAACCATTAGGCGACATGAGAGACTGGTTACGTGATTGCTCTCAGCCAGTCATTTGTTTGATTAAGGATCCATTCTAACCATTTTATAAGTTTGTTTAGATCAGCATACATTGTGTTGTTTTCCATCCATTCAGCCTGGCTTCCCTCAGTCTTTACCAAAACCAACTAGACTCTGTGCCAGTGGAGGTTTTCATGTTGCCAGCACTGGAATTTCTCTCCCTTGCCCGAAACTGTATCACCAACCTTATCCAGCACACCAAAGAAACAGCTGGAGGTGAGTCTACATTCTGCATTTACTTGGACAGCACTTTAAGCAAGGGCAGCATTGTGTGGGTGGCTCCCAGATCTATCAACAGTTCCCCCCCCCCCAAACAAAAAGAATGCATTGTTTTGCTCTAAATGATATGTTAACCCCCTTACAGAATGTTACCTGGGCAAATTCAGAATGATATTCAGTATTAGAAAGTGGTATGTCTTGGAAAATGCAATGTTTTGTAGATTCCCTAAGAGAGACTTTATTTTCCCATAAAATTTGTTATTTTTGCTGTCATTTGAGAAAGTATCAAACTTGACTTCTCGTGATTTCAATGAATTCATTTTGATGAATGTTTTATGCCACCAAGACGACAATACCAGGATATGGCGGTGTATCTCCCTGGGCAACCTGGATCTGTCACAGAACTCACTCTCCCGCCTGCCAATGGAGATTGAAGCCTGCACCGCACTGCTCACCCTCAACCTGTCTGACAACAAGTTTGAGGAGGTGCCCCACCCATGGGCGTGTCCACTGGTAAGCTTTAATTATGACATCATCATTCTGGTATCCTGTTTCTTTCAGGCTTTAAAGAAAAAAATAAATAAACAAACAAACATCAAAACACCTCTTTAATTTAAACATCTTGCAGTAAACAGATTACTGTGATAGATATTGTCTTCTCCCTTCCGTAAGGAATCCATCATGAAGGCAAGCATTACCATGGTAACAATGTGTATGCCTACTGCAACTGGAAAATCATGTGCCAGCAAAGCAACCTTCACGGACATCTAGCCATTGTTCAGAACAAAACAAAACCTTGATTGCAGTCATAGTGCAAATATCATAATACCGATATTAAAGGGGTCAGAGGTCAAAGTGAAGCAAATGACAGTATGTAGTGGTCCAATATCCTTTATTGTATTAAACAATAATAATAAGTGATGAGAATTTACACTGATGGAGCTGATGGGGTTAGAAGTACACCGAGAAATGTAGGGAGTATCCTGTCACTAATGGCATTGCGTCAAATGTTAAAGTTTGATGTAAGAACTTGCTAATCTCTCTGATATGCAATAATTTTGATTGTTCTGCTCTCAATATCACAGGAAGTCCTCAACATCTCAAAGAATAAGGTTCAGTCAGCCCCGCCAGATCTCCCCAAGTTCTGGCGGCGTTCTCTGCGCTTCTTGAACCTGAGCAACAACCGGCTGACAGAAATTCCGCCTTCGGTGTGCCGCCTGGGCAGCCTTTCCGAGCTGGATCTGTCGCGGAACTTTCTGCGCAGCTTCCCGCTACCCCAGGCTTGGGATATTCGCCGCCTCCAGCACCTGAACCTGTCCCATAATCAGCTAATGCACCGAGAGGTCCAGAAGGAGCAGCAAACAACCCGGACAGACTTGTGAGTAAAGGACTGTACTTTGTGTGGAAGGAATGGTGTATGCATGTATGTCATCATTATATTAATCTGTTACAATGTTCCGTGACATGTAACAGACACCAAAGCCAGGCAAGATACTATCAAAATATTAGATATGACTGACAATTAAAGAAGAAATTTTATAATTATTCACAAGGAGAAAAAACGTGATAATTCTTTGCCTCGTTTTCAAACTACAAATTCTATGAATAAATTGTCAATTAAAAGCTGTTCGGGTTTGGAGTATATGACTGTGATGACATGATTTGAGTCAAATCTCGTGCATGCAATGAACCGATATGGCTGCTCTCCCCAAAACTGTTGTGGTAGTTGTTTTTGATATTGAAGTGGAAAAATATATATAATACTGGACGTCTTTCATGTCATTTTATTTATTTGTTTGTTTCCATATCCAACTAATACAAAACAGTCTAAAGAATTAAATTAAATAAGAGTCTAAAGTATTAGATTAAATAAGAGTCTAAAGAATTAAAATAATTATGATCAAAATCAGGAAATCTGTGTTCTGTGACTTCATCAGGCTTTGGATGACATTTGAGTCCAGCATCACCACCAATTCATGAAATATCACTTTACCTTGCATTCTGTCCAGGGACTACAAGGATGAATTTGTGAAGGAAAACTGTGAACGTCAATATTTTCATGGGACTAATTTTTCGCATTGAGCAGCTCAACATATTTGCGGGTTCATGAGTTTGCGGTGCACAATTGTCAATCCATTCAAAATGTGCAAAGAAAATAGTGAAGATAATTTTTGCTGGTTTTAGAATTTGCACTGGCCAGGAGTAGCGTAAAATACGCGAAAATCAATAAACCATGAAAATTTCTGCATTTACAGTACTAGCAGGCTGATATGAACAGAAACGCTTGGATCTTGGTTGAAGTATTCCTAGATACACTTTGAAAACTGTGATATGTCATACTGCTGTATCAATTACATTTGTTTCCCCACGTCATCTTTTTCTTTTTGTATAAAACAGACCTAATAGAAGCCCAGTGAAGAAAAAAAGAGGTAGCGATCCACCACTGCTAGATTCCAAGGCGCCGGCATCCCGGACAAGCACTGCATTCTGCACCAAGATCAGGGGTCAGGCAGCCAAATCCCCGTCAAAGATTATCGATGCCCACAGCAGGAGCGTCTTCTATGCCACACCGCCAACCGTGACCGACAGGGGTCCCATGCTGTGGGAGCGGATCGAGTTGCCCGACAGCTTCGCCCAGAGCCTGTACGTGCTGAAACTCTCCCACAACGAACTGGAGGACGTGCCACCGAGCATCTGCAAGATGGAGACTTTGTACGACCTGGATCTCAGCAGGTAAAAATCATGTCACGTGTTGCCAGATGATTGTTCTCTCATGATATTTTCATCATTTAGTGTGTAGATCACGGTCAGTTTGATTGCAGTGGTCCTCTTTGCCCATTCCTTGAGGTGCTTCTTTTCCCCTGCCACAGTCTTTTTCCCCTCCCTTTGTAAACAAACAAACAAACAAAAGAAAAAAATGTTCAGAAGCCCAATATTACACCAGCCATGCTTCCTACTTTTACTCCCCCCTCCCAAAATAAAAATAAAAAAATAAAAATAAAAATAAAATAAACATAGTTTATTTACAGCGGACATCTGTTGCAACTGATTGTCAACAGATTGTCAATCAGTTGCAATGAAAACATCTTGACGGAAGAATTTCATGAATTTGAATAATTACACAATACCCGCTGCATGCTATAAGGATCAGAACCAACACTTGCTGTCAGGCGAAAGCTCAGTAGTCTAGTGGAGATGGTGCCTGTCCGGAGATCAGTGGGTCATAGGTTCGAATCCTGCTCGAGTACGTACGTCCATGATTATTTATCATGGCTACTACTAAAACACTGATCAATTCAGTGCTTATTTACGTCGATGTAGGGCAATTTGTCAATCAGTTGCAATGCAAACAGCTCGACAGAAGAATTTCATGAATTTGAATAGAGGACATCTAATCGGTAGATGCCAACCCAAGAGTTGAAGCCTTTTTATGGCATATATGTCAATCATTCTACTGTATTTGGGCCCGATTAAATGTATATATTATAAGTGTTTATATGAGTGAAAGGAGGAGTTGGATTCCAGCCCCCTGTAAAAGTGGGATACACTTCAAGATTGCTCTCCAGTTGATATTCTTATGACTTAAGTGCTGCATCTTCATTGTGGATAAAGAATGTTACAAGTGGTGACAAGGATGTTTTAACATTTGCTCGATTATATTTACTGTTTTGATTGCTTGTATTGTCATTAACCTTTTTATGCCTCCGCAACGAAGTGGCCGGAGGCATTATGTTTTCGGGTCGTCCGTCCGTACGTACGTCCGTCCGTATGTCCGTCCGTCCCGTTTTGTTTTTGCCGATATCTCAAGAACCGTGTGGTGGTTTTACATCAAACTTGGTATGAGGGTATATCCTTGGGGGATAATACTTTGTGTGGATTTTAGGGTCACAGGGTCAAAGGTCACAGGTTATTTTGTGAAAAAAAGAATTGAAATTTCATGTTTTTCTCCATATCTCGCAAATGGTTCAAGTTATCTTCATGGAACTTAGTACATATGCTTGTACCGATGGGCAGTGATTATCTAGGGAAGTTGGGGTCATGGGTCAAAGGTCAAGGTCAACTCCTCAAAATATTACTACTTCCTTTAAATGCAATATGCCTGAAGGTTTTTTTTTTTTTTAACTTGATGTATGGCATGTATTACCCAATATATATTTTTTGGGAAGTTTCTTGCCAAAAGGTCAAAGGTCAAAAGGTCAAAGGTCAAGTGAAAGTGCTAAATTGCACTTTTTCCTCCATATCTCGAAAGTAACTCAAGGTATCATCATGAAACTTACATATTTATGCATGTTCTACCTAACAGTGATTCTCTGTGGAACTGTGAGGTCAAAGGTCAAAGACCAGGTTTAGATAATGCTATTTTCCCATTTGATACTGAAATTATACTTTTTCTCAATACCTTGAAAATTACTCAATGCATAAACTTATAAAAGGGTTAAAAGTCAAGTAAAAATCATCAGTTCCCCAAATACCTGCACTCTGACATTTTAATCATCATCCAATTGAACCTAGTTCTAGAAAGTGAGCATTCAGCACATTTGTGTCAAACCTGTCATTTTAATATTTTGCCAATTGTGTGAAACTGTCATCACACATTGTCAAGACATTGTACTATAGACCTATTAGGAGAACCATGCATTATGGCGGAGGCATATCAGTAGCCGTAGTGATATATCTAGTTCTATATTAAATTACCTCGATCTTTTTTTTTTCAGAATATAATTTTCATAAATTGCTACTGGCATCCAGTGCGTTATAGTATAGACAAGGACTTTCCCATGCATTTTGATTTTGCGAATCTTGATTCTCACAGGAATAATGTGGGTTTCTTCAGTACCTGTATATCTCAGAATTGTTTAATAGGAATTGTCAATGTGAATGTCTGTACAGGACGTCTGTCTTTTTGTCATCTGCAGCAACCCAGATCTTCATCGCCTCCCCGAAGCGCTCAGCACCCTCAAACATCTCTTCCACCTCAAGATAGACAGTCTGGACATCACCAGCCCGGTGGAGGTCAGCCAGTTGACCCCAGATGAGAGGTCAAGGTCAGGTCTCGTCCTGAGAATCCTGCGAGAGAAGCTCCTTGACAGTCGGCCGTATCACAGCATGAAACTTATGATTATGGGTCCTGCAGTGAGTCACCATTTAAAGGGGTCGTATAGTTTTGGTTGAGACCTAATTTCAGGTTTCTAACATTCTTTGGTGAGATAATGAGAAACCTCTTATGAAAGAGCATGTCTTTCTATGAGTAATTCAACCTTTATTTGATGAAAATCGGTTTTAAAATGGCTAAGATATCCAAAAAAGAGCAATTCTAATAAAGTGTGGGACCCACACTATGTTACCATCGCTTTGTTTTACGTTGTTTTGGGGTGTTTCAGTCATTCCAAACCCGATTTTCATCAAATAAACTTTTAATTCCTCTTAAAATGGTATGCTCTGTACTATGTCATAAGTGTTTTCTTGGTATCTCGCAAAAAGTTAAAAGCCCAATTCTCATCTCCACCAATACTGTACCATCTTTTTAATAAATATATTCATCTGCTAGTATATCATTACCTAGTCATATATATGTAAAAAGAGAGATAGAAATAGATGAATGAATAGACAGATAGATAGACAGATTGACAGGTGGATAGATAGATGGATTGATAGATGGATAGATAGATAGATAGATAGATAGAAAGATAGACAGGTGGACAGATAGATGGATTGATAGATGGATATACAGATAGATAGATAGGTGGATAGATAGATGGATTGATATGTGGATAGATACACGTAGGTAAATAGGTAGGTATATAGACTGATAGACTGATGAATAAATAGATGGATAGGTTAACAAATAGAGAGATACAATGGAGGTGAATAGATGGATGGACAGAAAGACACACAGACTAACAGACAACGATACTGAGAGAGGAAAAGATGTGGATGTAATAGTATGGATATCGTTATTCATGCACATATTCACATTTCCATGTGTGTATTTCTGCTTGAAGAATAGAAGTTTTCACATTAGAAGAATTTGGTATCATTGTCAAATGCAAGAATGCAAAAAGAATGGGTGGAGATAATGGGGTGTACTTGAGAACATGAACACAATGAGTTATTTCCATATCTTTAATACTCCAGTATGACTTGCTCACGTATGGTAAGCTTCCTCACTAATGTACACCATCTCCACAACAGGGAGGAGTACCCCTATCTGATGACAAGGGTCAGATAAATTTTTCATCCATACCCTAGAAGGTATTTACTGATGTACCTAGGTAGAGAAAATTAGCATGGATGAAGTTTTCATTGGAACAAAGCTCCTATAGACTTCTGTCGAACAACGTGCTGAAATCCGTCCCCTCCTTTCCAATACCATTCCCCCACCCCCCCCCCCCCCCACGGAAAAAATGTCAATCATCCCACTTCTTAACCCACACATAACATCTGCCCATTTTGTGTGTTTAAATTCAAGAACAATAAGATACGGTATAGGGCTACATATGTAGGTGTGATGGTTTTTGGTTATTTGCATGGCAGAACATATTTATTTCATTCAGCATTAAAGAAAATATCTCTCTTCTTGCTCAGTCAAAGCATTGACCTGGGGACACTATAGTCATACAATGGCTTAAAAACCAGCATGATCTCAGTATGTACATAGTATGAGACCAATTTTCTGAATCACTGAGCTAGACTTGTCCCCATTCTTGCCATCCCAGAAAAGTGGCAAGACGACCCTCCTGAACAGCCTGATGAAAGTGAAAGACACTCGTCTCTTCGATGTTGGAATCCATGTCACGGAATGGGACCTGGCCGATCCCTTGGAGGAAACGAAGACTCAGAGTCTCACGGACAAGCTGATGAAAAGCTTCCTCAAGGTTTGTCTTGCCATTTCCTCTTCCTTTTTTCTACCTTTTTTTGGTGGTGTCACACCATGTACAGAGCTGCCAAGTCTCCCTGATTCTGCAGGAGTCTCCCTGAAAATGTCAAAATCTGTTCATGTCTGAATAAGAGAATATTAAAATCGCCCTGATTTGGGAATGATTTTCGCCCATTGAAATAGCATGTAATACACAGATATCTCCCTGACTGCTGTGCAGAATCTCCCTGATTCGGAAGTGGGAATGTTGGCAGACCTGCATGTATTTTGCAGGGTTTTTATTTTTTTATTTTTTTGCAAAGTTTACATGTCGAGTACTATTCATGAATTTAAGAAATATGTGAAAATATTGACTCTGATCCTGACATGAATGTGACATGCATACGTACAATGTGCTGGCATGCAGTACACAAATACAGTATAGATATGTGTAGTTCTAGTATGGGTAACGAAAATCCTTCTATCTCATTGGTTGAAAGCTGTTTGTTGATTTTTACTGGCTGCACACTGCCTCACAAAGGACAGTCACCGTAGACATGTTATTGTGCATTTGTAGCAAGAGTTTGCACACTAAGCAAGCATTCACGCTCTCAGTAAATGACACCTATTGGTTAGCCTGCCATGCATCCAGTAATTACTGGATGCATTGCTTTGAAGTTCTGGATGTATAATTGTCATCTATGGCAAGCAAACAGATCTTGCATCCTGTAAAATTGCTTCGATACATATGATGATCAGAAAATGGATTTCTGGTAAGGAAAAAAAAATGTCCCTTGTTCTATAAAACAGGTAATGCACATGTCTTTTCATTTGTTAGGTAGAAATAGTGTGCATACTATGGACTTTAGCCTAGACCCACTTGGCTTCGCCTCGTGGTTAAACATTTCACTGTTGACTTGTGCACACAATTCTGACTGACACACTCAGACGTGTGCATCATTTGTATACTGTACTCCACGATGGCGAATTTAAAAACTCTTGAAACTGTCAGGAAATCCAAATTAAAGAAAAATTAGACTCCGTGCATGTAGATATATGGCATATATACAGTAAACATATTTTCTGTCCTAGGTGAGTTAATGGCTGAAGAAATAAGGTTTAATATGTGATTGTGTTTGAAGATACAGGTAAACCCATGTTTGTGGATGTACTTTTCAGTAATTCATATGTTTTCTATATGTGTATTTTGACTGCACAGGAAAAGGAAGTAGTTGAGAGACCGTCGATCACATTCTTTGCATGGGACATGAAGGGCGGCGACCTCTATGAGAACGTCCAGCAGTGCTTCTTCACCTCCAAGACCCTCTACCTTCTGGTGTGGAACATGACCGAGGGGCTGGAGGGGGCCAAGAAACTCTCCTCTCTCCTCCTCAATATCAGCGTAAGTAGTAGGAGAGTGGATTGTTTCACCGGATGCTTTTTTTGTGTGTGTGGCTCTGAATTCCGTACTCAGAGGATTAAATTTCGGTCAAAAATAGCTAGCACCAGTTATTCACAAAGTCCTGAAAATTACCAATTTGGCAAAATTATGAAAATAATTCACTCCGATTTTGGGAAAATAGACTTCAAATATACCCCTCTCCAAAAAGTTGTCTTTTTGCGCGCTGTAAAATTGCATAACAATTCCGGACACGATTTTCGTAATGGAATAATCAACGTCTTTTGCACCTTGTCCTTGCACCAGAATCACAATTTATACCTACGAATCACCGTATACATTCTTAACCGAGCGGACAGACGACAAAGAAAAAAATCGGCAAATGAGGCTCAAATTTTGTATTTTACGGTAAAATGTCAAACTTGAACATTTCAAACAGTCCCTCAGATAAAACTTTGTGATAAATTGTCATCTTCTTCTAAATCTGAGGTGAAATGTGAATTTCTCAGTGTTTTTACATTTTTATGTCACATTTTTTGCGATCTCGGTCCATACAATGCTCTGTGAGGCTAGTCTATGAAGTCCCGCACGTATTTAATGTCATTAGTATGCAAAAATGTGCGCATGTGGAATTACCATGCTGTCCGGTAATACCATACCTGTATATATTCACTAGAGCATCAAGGCAGTATGCTTGTTTGTTTCATTTTCCATCTGAGAAGATCCTGGATAGTCATATTCAGCAGTGCTAGCTGGTCTTCCATATGGCGTCCAGATTGATGTGAGGTTGACCACTTCACTGGGTTATGCACCCTGCTCTTTTTTGATGAATATTATGAAAGTTGGATCTTGGGTGCTGTGGCTTTCTCACATTTGGGACCTCCATTTTCTGTCCTATCTGAGGGACAGAGTGTTTCGCCTCTTACTAGAGGGGATGGTATATAGCACACAACATTGCTCAGCCAGACTCAAGAATCAAAGCTGGGTCATTTGGATTTGGAGGCAGATGTGCTACTGATTGAGCGAAATTGCAGTTTTACCAAGCTTGGTTTCAGTGACATTGGTCATTCCGCAGCACTGCAGAGTTAGTTCAGTCGGTTGAGTTGATTTGCACACTTGTCCAGCCACAAAAGTATTGTTGTTATACTGCGTTGACATAATTATGGAGTTTTGGCATGACACCATGTGATATTGCCTGTTGCTTTCAGTATTCAACATTTTAGTGTGTGTATAGGGACATAAATCTATGGGATTGTTCCAGCACCAAGAAAATTGAGAATGGGCGGTTGCATGATGGGAGAGTAAATTAATCACTGAAGTCAACTGCAATGTACTCTTTCTTGCATTTGACTGCATACAAAGCTTTCTGCCAGAATGGTCCCTACACACTTGCTTATTCAAAAGGGCAATGCTCATCACATGGCTCTCACTGAATGCTTACATATTCTGTATTTGAAGCAGTTGTGAATTGAGAACTGTGAGTGGTACTGGAATCTTTCCCTCTTTGCAAATCCTAGAGGAGTTAAATTGTCTTCATGGCCTTTCCTCGCACATGTATGTAAACTTGCATATTTGTATAGATTAGAGCATGTGATTATGTTTTAATATTGTTATCACAATTCATCACATTCAGTCACGAGCATCAGACTTTGGCATCATCATCATTGGGACCCACTCCGACAGCCTCCAGAGCTCCCCCTTAGAGACCATCGATCTCCGCAGCCAGCTGCAAGAGATGCTGGAAATGGGGCCGGGGTTTCCCCCTGTCGCAGGAATCGTGGAAGTGGACGCCATGAGCAGCAGCAGTTGCGGCATGACCGAACTGCGCCGCATCATCTTTGAGACGGCCCTGCAGATCAAGATTCGCCACAAGCGGCCAACGTCCACCGAGCCACTGATTGGGAGAAAGGTGAGAGAGAGAAACGTGTTCAATGTGTCCATGCTGCTGTTTTGTGATATAACAACCATGGCCTCCTTTGTCTATGCTGTTTTTAAATCAAGCATTTTGAGTGATTTTTCTCAGCAATCCATTTCTCATCCTTTGTAGTTAGTGCGGTCTTGAGGATTAACACTTAATTGACATTTAACTGTATCTAATGTCTCAGGGCCCCATTTTATCAAAAGATATAATTGATTATAAATTTCCTTACTATACAGGCTGCCATAGACTTACCATAGAAATCAACTATATAATCAATTATAACTCTTGAAGAAACAGGGCCCAGGTCTATCAAGCCCAGTACTGCTTCTCACTCTCATTTCACTCTCCTTCTCTCTCTTTTTTGCCTTGTCATTCGACAGGTCCCGCTGTCGTACTTTAACCTCAAGAAGCACATCTTGAAGGAGGTGGATGTGTGTCGGCGATCTGTCCCACCTCTCCTGCCCATCATGACTGCCACTGAGCTGGCCAAGATTGTGCAGCTCATCCCAAACAGCTTCTTGGATTCACCTGAAGACTTACAAGGAGGTGGGACTTTGTGCCTTTTGTTGCATTGTTGGAATACTTCAAGGAGAGTTTGATTTCCCACAGGGTATTTTTTTTTTCTTTTCAAATGCAGAGCACTCCTTGAAGTCATGGCTTTCTGTTTTCTTAACACCAAAACAACAGCATTCTTTGTAAAGCAAAATGTTTGAGTTCAAATTGTTCCTAAACTTTAAATTTGGAAAGCTAGTTATTGTGAGATCATGATTTGGATTTGTGAACAAGTTTTAATATTAAAAAAAAAATCAGTCAAGTCACCTTTTCATTTCTTGGCTTTAAAGTCTGCAACTTTGTTAGGGTAACATGATGGTGGGTCAGAAGTGATTATTTCATCTATTTCCTTTGACCTACCTGTTTCCGCCTCTGACCCCAAAGCCGTGGACTTTCTGCATGAGATCGGCTGCATCGTCCACTTCACTGACCACATGAGCAGTCTGAGTGACCTGTACTTCATAGACCCCGTGTGGCTGGCAGGAACGTTGCAGAGGGTCAGCATGGTCAGCACCAATCGTATGAAGGACGGCAAGGTGCACCTGGACACTCTGCGGGAGCTGAGTCGTGAAAGCGACATCCACGACAACCGCTTCGACCAATACCTCCAGCTCCTAGCCCGCTTTGAGATCGTGGTGCCCATCTCTCAGTTCTGGTGAGTATACGTGATCCACCACAACAAGAGGATCTGAAAGTTGCAAACGGCTGAGCCGAGAAATAGAGTTTGAAGTCAGATCATGAAAATCTGTCAAAACCTTTGAATTTCTGTTGTCGCATAATGTTGTAGTCTTATGTTTTGTCTATCATCTGCCGAAATTTCGAAGCTATATGTAAATGATCAAAGGTAAGGCAAGGTATTAGGGTTTTTCTAGGCCATGATTTTGTGACTTTCAACGGAACAGCAAGGTGTCTGAAGATTCAGATTTAGCGCTGCAGACAGACTCTGTCCCTAGCAGGGAGGGAGTGATTTGATTGGTCAGTGTGTTGCATTCTGGTTACTGATTGGTCGTGCGTAGACCACTGGCGCTAAGCTTGAATGAACATCACGATGGTTGCTAGGAGCATACCTTATATTGTCAAGAGGGGAAAGCTGACATGCCTCCCATTGATCACGACTGCGTCAGAAAGAAAACTTTGAAGGCTGTTTTCTCAAAACGCTGATTACCTAGACCACTCAACTTGGTCTCATAAAATCATCAATATCTCCACAACCACATACTTTTATGCATCGTGTTATATATGAAATTAGAGTGGAAGAATAAGGGAATAATGTCTTGTCAGTTTCAGAAAATCAACTTCCCTTGTCTTTCGGATCGTCTTGTTGTAGCAGGTCACATACAATATTAGCAATGGTGAATGAATAGCAGCATCATGAAGACTTGCCCTGGGTATCTGCGCAGACTATATGGGAGCAGTTAACAGAATAGAGTTTTGTAGCTTTCATTCTGTTTCTGTGGCAAAACTCCCTTTCTGTCTTTATCTCTCTCACATGGATTAAACCATCGTGAAGTGACTTTGAATCACAGTTCTTGATCGGTTGCCTCTACATCAAAGTCTTTGTTGTATTGACTGCAGACTGACAGTCTATGTGTGAGGACTTTCGATGAGTTTCTAATATGTTCCATCTGTGCTACTTGGGTACTGATCCCAAACCCAAGTCTGATGTTGTTTCTTGCAATAAAAATGAATGAAATGTTTTTAATGTGATAAGTCATGGCAAAACTGGCAAAACTTTTCTTTTCTCCAACCTATCTCAGTCTCATCTCTTACTCTCTGGCACTTTGTGTCAGTAAGTTGTGTGTATACTGTCATTACAAATTGATGTGAGTTAACTTGGTCAAACAAAAGTGTTTTAGAAGGGTTGAAGTATCCTTAAGCATTGTGCCAACAATACATATCAACCGCAAGAGCAAAACCACTATGAAAGTACTCTCAGGGAGACACATAGTCCTCTACAGAAAAGAAAGTACATCAAATCATTATGTGATGAATTGAAGTACCTTAAAGCATTGTCCCAATAATACATATCAGTTCTTAGAGCGATGCCACAATGAAAGTCCTCTCAAGAACGCACACTATCCTTTACCGAAAGGGGGTACATCAAAGCTTTAAGTGATAACATTTTCCTTGTAACTAACATTAATTCCTACCCAAAACCCGAGTGCTCTTAAATTCAAAGCAGTGTCACACCCAATAAGTGTGTGCTCCCTCTCGAAATGGTGCTGAAAGAAGTAAGAAATAGGAATCGGCGTCATTCCCTCTTGAGTTTATTTATTGACTCTTTCTACTCTCTTTTGGGGTATGAGAATATGGACAAAATCATATTTAAATCACATACAGAGTTACATGTAACAAAAAATGAGATGAAATACATCAACATTGATATCATTAGTAAAAAAAAAAAACACAAAAAAAAACCTAAACTAAAACTAAAGTAAACAATGCTAACAGAACAAATGATACAAGTTTAGAATTTTGGATGAAATTATAAACATGAATGATATGTTCTGTCAAAAACTATGGAATTCATTTACAAGTTGGCTGCTCTACCACTGTAAGTTAAGGGTGAGGTATGAAAGGTACATACACATAATTATACGAAACAAATTATACATGTTTACGAGTCGAGTTGTGAAGGTGACTCACCTGCTCTAGCACTACAAGTAACTGCTTCCTTGCATATTAAAGAATCTTGAGTTGTATCTTATTCTGTTTGATAATCCTGAGAAATGTGCTGTACAATTATTCTGATCAGTTTTATGAGTTGCTTTGAATTGCAAGTTTTTATTGGCTTTGCTCATGTCTCTAATCGTTGCTCCCATTTTTAAAAGGTTCCTAGTTCCATCCCGATTGCCGAGGGACAAGCCGGGCATCATGTACGCCAAGCCAGCATCATCCCCCGCCCCATTCCACTCCCTGCGCAGGGTGTACAAGATGCCCTACCTGCCTCCGGGGTTCTGGATTCGACTGGTCTCGCGCCTCATGGCGGACCTTCACATGCACGACAGCAGGGTCAAGCTCAGCCCGAGGCGACTCACCAGCAGAAGGCACCATGGACACACGTGAGAACTGCTGTGGTTTTCATATAGAGGGCTCTACAGACTGAAGAGATAAAGATGTGAATTCTCAATTTGAAAAAAAAAAAAAAAAAATCAGAAGTACCATTGACAGACCCAACTGGACAATCTGATCTGTACCATTGCTGAATTTGTCAATGATTCAAGGATATATGTTAAATTTACTTCATCTGCAGTGCCTTTATGTTTGGGGTTTTCACTGAATATCAGTGCATGCTTAGCATTGAATTCTACCCATAATCTGAGTTCCATCTACTAACCACAGAACAGAATAAGCTTATCAATATTCCAGTGAAATATTTCATCTGATGACACAATGGTGTAATCTATATTGCCAGTTGTACTTTTGAGATTTGTATGCCTGTTTCATTCATTTATCCCCAATAGCTTTCTATACAATAGCAGAAGGATTATCATACATCAATATGGTAGTACCAACATCTTGTGTCACAATTCTACATGGTATATTAGATTATCATCTGGAATCATAGCACTTATTAACGTCTGTCTTCTCTGCTGATTATTCGTCAAGGGTGAGAAAGAGCGTAGACCGGGGAATCAAGTTCCACGACACAGTGCTGTCGTACTGGCGGGAGGGAGTCTCCTTCCGCCACCGAACTGGTCACATCCTGGTGCGCTCAGCGGTTTTCCCGCCGTCGGAGCCGTCGCCGGGAGTCGACATCTCCATCAGCTGCCAAGAAGGCCATTTTGCTGCCATGGGGTGTGTGGTGGACCACATCGAGGGACTTATCAAGGACTGGTATCCTGGTAGGATATTGATAGGATGTCAGAACTCTACAATGGATTAATGGAGAGAGGAAAGCTATTGGCAAAAACCTATGATATTAAAGTCAGAGAACACATTCTTATCCAGGAATTAATCATAATTTTTTTGAGGGGGGTCACTCTGGTGTTTGTTCTAATGAGGTATCTGCCCAGTTCCACAATCCCTGCATCATACATATACACACCAGCATGTTTGTCTGATATTGTGCTCATGTATTCATGACTGTCCATAGGCCCTACATCTCTGTATTGTATGTGTAGGTATACATTGGGGTTTTTTTTTGTGTGTGTGTGTGTAATCAGTTCGATTTATGTTTGAATCTGTCCATTGCATCCTCACGTACATTTCTACCAACTTATGATTT